>BSBK01008484.1:0-340000 GCA_027943335.1 Chamaecyparis obtusa | reverse complement strand
GATTTCCTTGTTCAAATTTCAAACTCAAATTTAATATTCTCATTTACAACTACAAACCTATATAGATATAACTTTTAATGGGTGAAGTAGGAAAGAAATTTAGTTTATAATAATTTACTTAGTAGTGCATGAAAATTGAGGAAACCATGACAAACTACCATAATTGAATGAATGAAAAGAAAGCTTATGCTCTAAGCTTAAAATTAAGTTCATGCCCAATATGGGAGCCATAAACAACATATGATGTATATCAAAACAATTTGGATTGGGGATTTTTGTCAAACATATATTTGGAAAAGTTTTAATGTTGCATCCTTCATTTGCATAAGAAAAGAATTAGCATATGAAATGCTAAAAATATATAGTTTCATAAAGTGTTTCTTTCACTTCAAATTGGAGATAGGTGGATTGAAAGGATAATAGAAGGTGGAGTGCTTTAATTGATTGTGTCATGGTCTGCATTTTACCATAATTTAATTATTAGTATTATTTTTTTGTGTTTAAATTGTCTATACATAACAGGAAGAACATTGTACAGTAGGAAATTAGAGGAACTTTTAGGTTATAAAATTGATGCTTTTTATATAATTGAATCGAAATATTATAAGGCACAATCAGTTCAAAATATCATCTAGAAAACTGCAAAATGTGGCTTCTTTATAATAATTAACCAAGCAAACACATCTACAACGTTGAAATCCTATAAATAGTTATTAAATTCATTTCAATTCTAAATAATCAGAAGTATTAAAAAACATTCCAATTTGAGAAAACATACCACAATTTGAAGGTGAGTTTCAAGGAAGCCTCATCTTGTATAGCTTTTCCGTAAATTTTGTATCACATTTTTTGACATGAAGAGGGATAACATAAGAAATCAAACCTTCTGTTGGGCTATTGAATGTCCTGTCTCGCTCAACAAATTTTAGAAAATGTCACAAGTGCCCACAATCCTATAAAGAACAAACACAAGCGTATAGGCTAAAAGTGTTAAGGTGTTTGAGCTTGCAGTGCTCTTCTTGCAGATCATCTTCCAGCACTCTTATTTCTCCTTTCAATCTTTTGAATTTTTGGAATCCAATGGAAAGGATAAATAAATAAACTCGGTCTTATAAAAAATTACAAACTGGACAAGAAACCTTAAGCTCTAAAATTTCCAACTTGCGTGAAGGGGGAATTATCCGCTTCGATGGATGTGTTGATGTTGAAAAAGAATTAGGATTTTTATAAGCCAAAAAAAACATGGATAAGAATTGGTGAGAAGTAAGGTAAGTTGCTATTTTTTATTTTGGAATTTTGTTAATTTCTAAAAAAAATAGTGGAAAAAAATAGAAGTATTTTGCATAGCCAGAAAAGAAAAATTATCCGACAAGAGGGCTGACAACTATTCAGGAAGAAAAAGTCATTTCTAGGAGCAAATCTCCCACATAAAGCCTATCGGCTTAATTAAGGCTTATCGCATAAGGTTAGATATGATTTACTAGGCAACTGACGTGAAATCAAGAAATCATGTGCATGTGACCTCACTTTATGAGGTGTGTCAACCATTCATTCTAGTTGTGTGCATGTTTGTTAATCCTTCCTTCCGTGAGATAGTACGGGATGAAAAAAATTCTCTCAATAAGCTAAATAATAGAGTCATTCTCTCATATCCAATTGGATAGAACCTTGCTACTAGATAGGCATCCATAGCTCTTGACAAGGATACACTTAAGTTCTCATAGAGCCTAAATCTACTGCAAGCTTAGCATCCATATCCCTTTTAGATTTACTTGCATCACCTAGATATTAGATTCTTTATTTTTTCTTTTATTATTCTCTTTTTCAAAAATTAATGACAATGAAGTCCCTTTTTGCTAGGTTGGAGACCAAAGTGGTAGCGAGGGGTCACCATAAGATTTTTCACTTAGTAAGAGTTGAATTTTTTCCAAATATTACCACATAAAAGTAATTAATGTGTAATAGTCATGGGAATTCATGTAGGTCACCACATGCACTTGATGAGACACAATAACACCAAAACTAGTTATTTGTTAAAACTGAGTATGATTACCCCACTTTGTCCTTGTTGTCATGTGGATAGATATAAAAATTAAATGTCCACCAAGAGAAGGAAAACATTGGGAATGTAGCTCCAGTACGTCAAGCATTTTCTTGACATAATTACTTGCAAAATAGAAAGAAATATTGCACATGCATAGAGGTATAGGTGGATATAAAACCAAACCACCTCCATTTTAACAAATAATTCCAATTTTAGTAACTTTGCATAGATTACTTAGGAAATTAGTACATTAGTAGAGAAATATATGGGCATAATGGATACTCCTATTAGGCTTATTACCACCAAGTCTCAAAACTACTTCATAGGTCACATCATGCATATTCGTGGCTTTCATGTATTTTGAATATAGACAATGACCTAGTTTTGGTTATGGTAAAATGGATACGTGGTGTTGATTTGCTCACCATTCAGGATAGGTTCCAGGTGAATACTGGCATAGTCTCTAGGTTCATGGGCTCCTTCCTTGATCTAGACAAGATAAAGGATGGGATTGCAAGGCTAACTCATGGGTTATTTGAGAATGACTATGTTGGTAGTCTAAACTAGGTTTTAGAGGTTGACTAGTATAGAATTAGGATTCATCTGGCTACTGACCTGAAAGGATACTTGGAGTAGGATTTTGTGGTGCTATATTTTCCCTTTATTTCTAATTTTCATACAATGTCCATTGGTGCACATTCAAACCGTTTAGGTCATGCACTTGGGTTTATTAGGTGGCTTATTAGTGCAAACATGGACTTTGACTAGGAATGGATGGAAGAGTTCCAAGTTATGGTCTTTGACTAGAATTTTGACTCAACTAACAATGATGACCCACATGAATAAGTGATCATAGTTACCAATGAAAGCAGGAGGATGACGAGTATGGAAATACAACTCCCCTGCAAACCACTCGAGCCCTGCTGCTACTTAATATTTTCCCTTTTTATATTGCATGATACATAAAACATGACAAATTTTGTAATATTTTTACTTGGAAAGATATAAAAGTATCCATATGCTTGTAAAAATCCATCTTATAAATATATATAGATATAACCTTTTATATAAAATGTTTTTCATGCATAAAATATGTCTTTATTTTTGCAATTTCCTTTCCAATTTTTTTTTGCTTATTTTTTTGAATTACGAGCATGGGAAAAGCTTTTTTTAACAGAACATTGCAAATTTGAAATTGCAAATGGTAAGGGTTCCAAATATTCAAACCTTGATGATGTTAGCAAAAACACATGTTTAATTTTGACACCCAAATGATCATCACAGAAGAACAAAAATAGACAAGATTGATAGCTAGACGACTGTCAAATTTAGTCACATAAAATGATGACATAGACATAATGTTAAAATTAACGGCTAAATAGTCATCAAAGCAAAATTAAATTGATAGATCTAATGTCGAAACACCCATCAAATTTAATGCTCTTAAAATATGGGTATGAAAAAATAGGTTGCTTACTTAAACTATTGTACGATGATGTGACATCTTCTAATAAGAAAAATGCTCCAAAAAAAGCATGGGAAAATCTTTTTTCTAAAAGGTTGCTTACACTGACGGACACCTTTTGGAGTGTATTTTTTAAAATTTTTGGGTAGAACCGCCTAAATTTTTCATTTGAGGTGTTAGTTTCTAGTTTTGGTGGATAGATTTTGTAGAAATCTTAGTTTTTGGTGGTTGTTCTTGTCTAATCCTTGATTTTGCAACTTTGGAGGCTTTTCTTAGGCTCATACATAAATATTTTCAAGTGTCATTTTTTTGAAAGTGCATAATTTTGTCTACTTCCAAAATTTCTATTATATTATAGCCTTATTTGGGAAAAAATATCTCTTTCATATCTAGGTCCTTTTTTGGCCATTTGTGATCAATGTAATGCTATAATTTCTATTTGATCATTAGCAATATTGATTTGAGTCTGAATTGGCCTCATTGAAGTGGTTCTAATCATCAAAATCAGAAATCCACTTAGCCCCATTTTGGCAAGTGGCAATTGTACATGCACTATTTATAAAGTGCCAAAATCATCTTTCTTTTTTTTTCTCTTTATTATTATTATTATTATTATTATTATTATTATTATTATTATTATTTTATTTTATTTTATTTTATATTTTTTTTGGGGGGGGGTGTCTTGTGTACTTCTATCTCTTTCTCTCTTGTGCTCTTTCATTTTTGCATTATGGGTTCACCTAAATATCCAATTTTAACTCCACATAACCATGCCACATGGAAAGATAAGGTATGAAGTAAATTAATGGAAAAAGGTTTAAATCTTTATGTGGATGGAAAAATTGTAGAACCCACTAATCCTACTACAAAAATTGATTGGAAAATAAAAAATAATATGGATTTAGATATTGTGAGAACTTGTGTTCATGACGATCTCTTCTTCCACATTAAAACCTTTAAGGATGCCAAGGATGCTTGGGATAAATTGAAGCATTGTATGGTAAAATGGATGACGGAAAGTGATACTTAATTGAGATAGATATTCTCATCTTGGATCCTAAGAACTTTAACACAATTCAAGATTATGTCAACAAAGCCAATGACCCTAGATAACAACTTAAGGATTGTGTTAATCCCATTAAGGATGACAATTTGATTCATCACATGTGTTAAAAACTTCCTTTAGAATATGCGACTTTTGTTTCAAGTTACAATACTCATAAGTTGACCATGAGAATTTCCTTCACTAAACCTTCATTTGCAGAAATATTGATGTTATAACAGTCAAAATTGATGAGTATAGGGATTTATAGATCTTCAAAGTCTAAGGCATTGGTGGATAATAATGAGAATGAAAGGAATCAAGGTGGAAAAGGTTCCAACAAGAAGAAAAATCAATGGAAGGCCAAATCACAATCAGAGTCACAATAATCTTTTTCTTCATAGCAAGGTAATCATTCATCTTCTTCCAACAAGAAGCAAAATGATTCCAAGAAGGATAGACTAATTTGTGCATGTTGTAAGAAACCAAATCATGATGAGCATCATTGCAAGAACAAGAGGATTGATGAGTTGGAAAAATTACTTGAGAAGAAAAAAATCAATGTACCAAATGCTTCCAAGGATTTATCTCTTTCCACTTCAAAGGGAAAAGGGAAAGCATTTGTAGCAAGTAAAAGTTCTTTGGAGGAATGGGTTTCTGCCTCAGGTTCCACTCATCATAGAAGCTCTTCAAAGGATAAATTTTCTTTTGTGCAACCATCTAAGGTACCTCACATCTTTGTAGGATATGATACACAAGTGGAATTTGAGGGGAAATGACAAGTTGAGATGGGAAATGAAGCATTCAAGGATGTTCTTTATGTTCCTAACCATAGTACTAATATCTATATAATTTACCAAATCATTCACTATGGAGGTGGAAATAAATTTGAGTTCCTTCCTAATTTAGTTGTGGTAAAAAATTGTAAGGATGATGCTTTGGTCGCAATGGGAAAAGTTAATCATGATAGAAGGTTTTATTTTTCTCCCACTTTGTGCCTAAGTCTCCTTCACATGCCTTGTTGACACATTCAAATTCACAAAGTAAGTTATGTCATGAGCAATTTGGACATCTCAACTACCACTATCTTCATAAACTTAGCACCAAGATTATGGTCAAAGGTCTACCTACAGTCAAGTTTTTTGAGGGTGTATGTTCAAGTTGTACACTGCCCAAAGATAAGTTTGAAAGGGGGAAGTCTTGGAGAGCATCATTTGTTCTTGATTTGGCTCATAGTGATGTATCAAGCTCCTTTCTAGTGCCATAATTTGGCAAGGCTCACTATTTCCTCACCTTCATTGATGACGTTTCATGCTACACATGGGTCTACTTTCTTGGTCACAAGAGTGAAGTGTTTGTCAAGTTTCTCACCTTCAAGGCTTGTATTTAGAAGTAATCAAGGAAATCCATTAAGATTCTAAAAATAGATAATGGAAGGGAATATGTGAACTCAAGGCTCATAGAATTTTGTACACTTGAGGGGATTGGACTTTATCATTCAATTGCATACACTCCACAATAGAATGGTGTTGAATAAAGGAAGAATATAAATATTAAGAAAATGGCTAGTTGCATGATTCATGCTAAGTCTCTTGATCCAACTTTTTGGGTTGAAGCTATAAGTTGTTCCTATCACATCCAAAATAGAGTTCCACATAATGTCTTAGATGGAATCACTCCTTTTGAGGTTTGGTGTGGTAGAAAACTAGTTATAAAACACTTCAGAGTCTTTGGTTGTCCACCTTGGGCATGCATACCTCCACATAAACATAAGGCATTGGAAACTCAAAGTAGACCTTGCATATTTTTTGGCTATCCTGAAAGTGTTAAGGCATTTAAAATTATGGATCTAGAGACACGTGAAATATTTATAGAGAGGAGTGTTCACTTTGAGGAAATGATGAAGGGTGCTCCCCTTAATACCACAAACACACAATAGAGAAACAACAACAATATGCAAGAACAGAAAATTGGCTTCTTATTATCTCCACAAATGTGGAATTACAAACTTTCAGAATTACAATATGCAAAGCCACATGGGCATTCCCTTACAATATTCTATAGGACAAAGCCTCGAGCTATTACCCAGATCTACTACCCAGAACTATTCTGAACTGCCTAAGACAATAATACAGCCTTCCTTATATAGGCAATTATCCACCGCCTGGGAAGGTTCCAGAATTTTAGCCAATAAGGCCGACCAAACTTAGAATTATTTTATTTTACATTTTATTACATCATAGTCGGCTCAAGATAACCTTTGAAACCCGAACAGAAATTTTGAAGAAAATTATTTTTCGCCATTTCAGGTGGCCCAACTTCCGAAGACCATAAGTCATCACCAGTTGACCCGCTCGGCTATTATAACCCCATTTTGGAAACGCCACGAAGCGCTCTACAGCCTTGACCCACGCAAGTGCCCGTCACCCAAATTTTTGACCTCATTCGGGGCCTCTAAAGCCTTCAAAACTGAGTTCAAAGTTTCTGTACCCTGCTGCCAATACCGAAAATCTTCAATATCTTCCAATATACACTTGATCTGGCAATGAAACTTTACTGGCAGACTTATATGACCAAAATGAACCTCTAAGAAAGAAATCAGATCATTCTGAGCACATACGAAAATTACCAAAAATAGTAACTTTTCATAAATAGCAGCTCTGCACAAAATAGCCCTTATTGAATATAAAAACAGAAATATTTTTGGGTGATGCAAGATTGCTCTTACACCCAGGATGCTCCTGCATCAGACACCCGGGGTAATTTGAGAAGTGACCCTATCACGACTCAGGTGTGTAGAGGAAAACCAAGACGGTTAACCTCCTCCTTTGTTAGCCATGATGAATCTTCAACAGGTCGTCCTTTCCATTTGACCAAATATTCTTCATATGTCCTGTTCCTTGTGCTTCTGCCAACACGACTGTCCAGTATGTCTTCGATCTCCTTAGTGTCTGGACTAGTTGCTGGAATACTCCACTGTGCTGCTGTGATCTCATCTTCAACACCTCCCTCATGATACTCTGTCAGATCTGAAATGTTAAACACTGGTGAAATATTTAGCTCAGTAGGCAATTCTACCTCATATGCATTTCCTGAATCATGTTTCTTCAGTATCCTACATGGTCCAAACTTCTTCATTTTCAGCTTGTTATATGTACCAACTGGAAACCGCTCCTTCCGCAAATGAACCATGACTTCATCACCAACCTGAAATTCCTTATACCTCCTTTTCTCATCTTCCTTAGCCTTATACTGTGCGTTCATCTTGGTAATATGCCTCCTCACCTCCTCATGGATGTTCTTCAAGTGTTCTGCAAAATCCTCAGCCTCAGCACTACTTATTTCTCCTTTATCTATCTTTCTCAATTCAGATGCATTTCTTGGACTACTTCCATATACAATCTGGAATGGTGATTTACCAGTGCTCCTGTTGACAGAATTATTGTATGCAAATTCTGCCTATGGTAAAATCAAATCCCATCCTGTTGGCTTATCTCCAACCAAACATCTCAGCAAATTTCTCAAACTCCTATTCACCACCTCTGTCTGTCCATCAGTCTGTGGATGATGTGATGAACTAAACTTCAAATCTGTCTTCAACTTCTTCCACAATGTACGCCAGAAATATCCAACAAACTTAGTGTCCCGATCTGAAACTATGGTCTTTGGCAAACCATGAAGTCTCACTACTTCTCTGAAAAACAATCCTGCTACATGAACAGCATCATTAGTCTTCTTGCAGGGAATGAAATGTGTCATCTTTGAAAATCTGTCAACCACTACAAAAATTGAATCATGTCCCCGCTGAGTCCTCGGTAAACCAAGAACAAAGTCCATGCTGATATCCTCCCAAGGCTTCTCTGGTACAGGTAATGGCTGATACAATCCTGTATTCTGCTTCACTCCTTTCACCATCTGACATACTCTGCAACTCTATACAAACTTCTTCACATCTTGCTGCAATTGTGGCCAATAATAATTCTCACTAACCAAACCAAGGGTTTTATCACGACCAAAATATCCAGCCAATCCTCCGCTATGCTTCTCCTTGATGAGATTCTCCCTCATAGAACTTCGTGGAATGCACAACTGACTCCCTCTGAATAGCATATCATCCTGGATGATGAAATCCAACCATTTCATCCTGTCTAGAGTAACAGCTTCTGTACAAGCTTTCCAAGCTTCACCAAAATCAGGATCCTCTGGATATAAATTCTTGAGTTCCTTGAACCCAACCACTTCAATCTGCATTTCTGTCAGCAATAGTTGCCTTCTGCTAAGAGCATCTGCAACCCTATTAGACTTTCCACTCCTGTGTTTCAAAACAAATGTATAACTCTGCAAAAACTCAACCCATTTCAAATGCCTTTGATTCAATTTTCCTTGACTATTCAAATATTGCAAAGCTTGATGATCAGTATACAAAACAAACTCTTTAGGAAGTAGATAATGTCTCCACTTCTTTAATGCCTAAACTATAGCATAAAATTCATGATCATAAACAGAGTATTTCCTCTTGGCATCATTTAACTTCTCACTGAAATAAGCAACAGGTTTACCTTCTTGGCTCATAACAGCTCCTATTGCAGTACCACTAGCATCACAATCTACTTGAAACACCTTATTAAAATCTAGAAGTGCTAAAACAGGTTGTTCTGTAACTTTTTGTTTCAATAATTGAAAACTCTTCTCTGCCCCATTAGTCCACTTAAACTCTTTTCTATCCCCTCTCATTGTTTCAGTCAAGGGTCCACAAATACTGCTAAAATTTTTGATAAACTTTATGTAAAAGCTAGCCAAACCATGAAAAGATCTTACCTCAGTAGCACTCCTTGGAATAGGCCATTCAAGGATAGCCTGTACCTTATCTGGGTCCATTTTTAGACCTTCTGCTGAAACTACAAATCCCAAATACACTAACTCTTTCTTCACAAAACTGCACTTCTTCAAATTAATCAACAATTTCTCTTCTCTCAACTTCTCAAATACCATACGAATATGCATCATATGCTCATCCAATGTCTTACTAAAGATCAAAATATCATCTAGGTAAACAATGACAAACTTACCCAGAAATTCTTTCAGAACCTCATTCATGAGCCGCATGAAAGTGCTCGGTGCATTGGTTAGCCCAAAAGGCATGACTAACCACTCATACAGTCCTTCCTTTGTCTTGAAGGCAGTCTTCCATTCATCTCCTTCTCTGATCCGAATCTGATGATATCCACTCTTCAGATCTATCTTTGAGAAATACACAACTCCACTCAAACAGTCCATAATATCATCCATTCGTGGCAATGGAAACCTGTACTTGATTGTGATCTTGTTTATTGCCCTAGAATCCATACACATCCTCCATTCTCCATTCTTCTTTGGTGCTAATACCGATGGTACAGCACAGGGACTCAGACTCTCACGGATCAATCCTTTCTGTAACAGTTCATGTACTTGTCTGTTCAACTCCTCACTTTCTGCAGGTGTCATTCTGTGTGCTACCTTATTCGGCAAACTCGCTCTTGGGATCAAGTCCATCTGATGACTGATCTTCCTGACTGGTGGTAATCCATCAGGCACGTTATCGGATACAATATCCTGAAACTCATTCAACAAATCTGCAACTTCTACAGGAACATCTTCTACTTCCTCTTTACCAGCTTTTGGAATTAAAGCAAAACATACATGCTCATGCCTCATACCATCTAGGAATTTCCTTCCATCAACAAATGTTATTCTTGCATTACCACATACCTTTTCTTCGGTCTCCTTCAATGGCTTTAGCTTATGTCGCACTCCATCCTTTGTCAGGGAATAGGTATTCGCACGACCATCGTGTACAGCACATCTGTCAAACTGCCACGGTCTACCTAACAACATATGACATGCATCCATAGAGATGATATCACATAGTACCTCATCTTGGTACCCGCTGATCTTGAACTTTGCCAGGCACTGTTCACTGACCATGACCTTGTGGTCATCCTGCACCCAGGCAATCTGATATGGATGTGGGTGTTTCTGTCTCTTGAGCTTCAACTTTGTCACCATCTCTTCTGACACCAAATTGTCAGTGCTTCCACTATCGATAATCACATCACAGCATTTACCCTCACAATTGCATCTAGTGCGAAACAGGCTCCTCCTTTGCTCAGGTTCATTCTCACCACTCAACAGGACTCTTCTGTTAATCAACGTTTCTCCTCTTTCAGCATCTTCAGAATTTGATGATCTGGCATCTTCATCTACATGTGCAACTCTGGCCTGGCCTTCATTTCTCCTGTCTGTTCTGCCTTGGCGCTGAGGACATTCAAATGCCCTATGACCTTCTTCTCCACAGTGAAAACATGTTCCACGGAAGCCACCTCTTCCAGATCCTTGTCCTCTTCCTCTTCCTCTCTGATCTCTATTATTCTGATCCTGGAAGCGATTGGAATTATTTCCTCGCTGATTCTGACTACTACTGGCCTCATCCTTCTTTTTCGAATCCTCATTTCAGCCACCATATGACCGTCCACCAGATCGTCCACCACGACCTCTTCCATTTTGTCTGCTCTCAAACTTCTTGTTCAGCTTTTCCTCTACTTTTAGGGCAAACTGGTATGCCTCCTCAATACTGTTCATTCGAACCAGATTCAGCTCCTCCTGAATGCTTGGCCTTAACCCATTAAGGTATCGGGCAACTTTCTCCTTATCAGCTTCTGCATGGCCTGTTCTGATGAGAAGTCGATAGAACTCCTCTGTATACTCCTGAACAGATCTTCCTGCTTGCTTCAAACTTTGCATTTTCTTTAGTAGGTCAAGCTCATAATCAACAGGAATGAACTGTCGCTTCAATTTATCCACCATCCGATCCCATCTCGTGATTTTCTCCTTTCCCCTTCTATTTCACCCCAACTGAATCTCTTGCCACCATATCTTCGCATGACCTTTCAGTCTGGCCTTCGCAAATTTGACCCTATCAGGATCCTCAACATCTTCATACTCAAAATATTCTTCACACTCATTGATCCAGTCGATCAATTCCTCTGGGTTAAGATTTCCAGAAAATGTAGGAACCTCAATCTTAGGTCTTTTCCCAATCTTGAAAATCACCCGAAAAAGTCTTTCTTCCTCCTGGTTCACAATTTCAACTTCTCCTTCTTGATATTCTTCTTCGGCTTCATCCTCACTTTCGTCTCTGACATTAAGATTCATTCCTCTATGAATCTCTTCTTGTAATGCTCGCACTTGTCTCTACAGCTCTCTAACCTCAGGTGTTACAACATCAGCTCTTCCACCACGTTCCCTTCATGGAGGCATTTTCGCGATGCGCGCTGAAACCCTAGCCACGGTCCTGGTGCAAACTGCCTCACAGTCGGTGATCTGTTTACACACTCAAGAACTCCTGCTCTGATACCACTTGATGAAGGGTGCTCCCCTTAATACCACAAACACACAATAGAGAAACAACAACAATATGCAAGAACAGAAAATTGGCTTCTTATTATCTCCACAAATGTGGAATTACAAACTTTCAGAATTACAATATGCAAAGCCACATGGGCATTCCCTTACAATATTCTGTAGGACAAAGCCTCGAGCTATTACCCAGATCTACTACCCAGAACTATTCTGAACTGCCTAAGACAATAATATAGCCTTCCTTATATAGGCAATTATCCACCGCCTGGGAAGGTTCCAGAATTTTAGCCAATAAGGCTGACCAAACTTAGAATTATTTTATTTTACATTTTATTACATCATAGTCGGCTCAAGATAACCTTTGAAACCCGAACAGAAATTTTGAAGAAAATTATTTTTCGCCATTTCAGGTGGCCCAACTTCCGAAGACCATAAGTCATCACCAGTTGACCCACTCAGCTATTATAACCCCATTTTGGAAATGCCACGAAGCGCTCTACAGGCTTGACCCGCGCAAGCGCCCGTCACCCAAATTTTTGACCTCATCCGGGGCCTCTAAAGCATTCAAAACTGAGTTCAAAGTTTCTGTACCCTACTGCCAATACCGAAAATCTTCAATATCTTCCAATATACACTTGATCTGGCAATGAAACTTTACTGGCAGACTTATATGACCAAAATGAACCTCTAAGAAAGAAATCAGATCATTCTGAGCACATACGAAAATTACCAAAAATAGTAACTTTCCATAAATAGCAGCTCTGCACAAAATAGCCCTTATTGAATATAAAAATAGAAATATTTTTGGGTGATGCAAGATTGCTCTTACACCCAGGATGCTCCTGCATCAGGAAAGTTCTCCAATCTTGGTCTATTCAACTCCTCTTCCTTCCTCCATTGTGGAAAGTGATAATGATTCAGATGATGATACTCCTTCAACCCCAACTTATAGGCTTCCACCTTCATAGAGTCAAGTTACAACTGAGGATACTCCTTCTTTATCTTCTTCCACTAGACCTAATTGGGTATAGAAGACTCTTGAGTCAATAGGTTTACTTATGGGAGATCCTTCAGACACTCAAAGGACAAGGTCACAAAATCAATATTTTCCACATGCTCAAAATGCAATTTTTTTAGATCCATAGTCATTTCACAAAGCATCAAGATTTCCTGGGTGGTACTTAGCCATGGAGGAAGAGTATAATTATTTAATGACGAACCACACATGGGACTTAGTTCCTCTTCCTAAGGGAAGAAACATGGTTTGATGTAAGTAGATCTATCAAACCAAGTTTGTAGTGGATGGAAGTATGGACAATAATAAGGCTAGACTTGTTGCAAAAGGTTTCTCATAGGTTCCTAGTGTTGACTATACTGGGACCTTTGCATTCATAGCCAAGATGAACTCCATTCATTTGATGCTTGTTATTGTTATAGCTCATGGTTGGGTTGTACATTAGATGGATGTAAAGAGTTCATTTCTACATGGGTATCTTCATGAGGAGATTTGTATGGAGTACCCATAAAGATTCATATAGGATACTTCTATGGTTTATAGATTGAGGAAGTCTATCTATAGCCTCAAATAGGATCCTAGGGCTTGGTAATCCATGATGGATTCATTTCTTCTTTTAATAGAGATCACTCAGTTGTCATTCAGATCCAAATGTCTATATTTTGTGACAAGATGAATCTCACTTGATAATTTAACTCTATGTTGATGACTTGATCATAATAAGGAGTAATTCATCCATCATCGACAATGTCATCTCTTCTTTGCAATACAAATTTTCTATTATAGATTGGGCTTAATACATTGCTTTCTTGGTATTGAGATCACATAGTCCTCAACATGGATCACACTTTATCAACCAAAGTATTCTCTTGACTTTCTCAACTTTTCATGAGTGAATGCAATCCTTCACCTATTCCCTTCCTTTTAGGTGTCAAGCTTGAGGCTAAGTGTTCCATACAACCTTTTGATGATACATTGTATAGAAAATCTGTTGGAAGTCACATATACTTGACACATACATTCTCTGACATATCCTTTATAGTTAGCATGGTTTATCACTTCATGCAAGAGTCACGTGAGATTCATTGGAAGGAAACCAAATACATACTACACTACATACATGGTACTCATACATATGGGATTCATTATGCAACATGTATTGGACTTGACTTGGTTGAATATACAAACTCAGATTGGGGTGGTGACCTTGGTGATCTTAATTCTACTTCAGGTTATAGATTTCATCTTGGTTCATGCCCCATTTGTCAGCATAGTAAGAATCGGCATGCTACTCCCTTCTCTTTGACTAAGGCTAAGTATCAAGGGGTTGTTAATGTATATATAGAGGCTATTTGGCTGCAAGATATCTTGATAGAGTTTTGTTCTAGTATTCCACAACCTTCAGTCATTCATTGTGATAATCATAGTTCTATATAGATCTCAAAGATCCTCATCCAACATCAGTGCACCAAATGATTTCTGAATGAGGTTCTAGAAATAGGGAATACTTTGTTTGATATTTCAAGAATATACGTGTTGGAATTAATGTTTTATCATTGATGTCAATATATTTCTTTATTCTTGACAATTTCCTAGTTTGTCAAGTTAGAGTTTCTAGTTTGGTATGGAAAATGTATTTTAGATCACTTCTTGTGAAGCTATAAAGTGTTGTGGAATTTTTGTACTTGATCTTGTTAAAGTTTCATAAATTTACTTTATTATTTGAGGAAGTTAAAGGTTGATTTATCAGAAGACAATTTTCTGGTTATTTCAGTGGAGACATTGTTCCAGTATTTGATTTGGAGAGGATTGATTATGTAATATTTTTGGTTGCTAACATGGTAGTGTGTTAAGGACATGGATGTGTGTTCTCAGTTTAGATGGTTGATGATTTGGATGGTGGAAAGGTATTTTTCTTAAGTGGAAGAGGTTGATGTTTAGTGTTCCTAATGAACAGTGCAAAGACAATTGTGAATTTTGAGACATAGATGTTTGTGCTATTGATGTGGTAACTCAAGTTGCTTGCTGATGTTTCTAGATCATGTTCTATTTGTGTTGGTGGATCAAACCAGTTTATGTGATTAGATTCAATGACTTTCCTATGGCGTGTTGATGTTCTTGGCCGACTTAATGGATAAAAAGTTGGGAATATTTGTGGAGTGATCTCTGGATTGAAGCGTATTCATTAATGAAGATTTTGGATCCTAGTTATGTCTTTTTTTATGTTTCTTGGATCACATCAAGGATTGTGTATTACTCTTTGTAATACTTTGTAATTAGGTCCTTGTCTAACCTTGTTGTAATAAGTTGATGTAATGTATTTAAAGATGTAATCTTTCTATTGAGAGAGAGTGAGAAATATTTTGGATGGATAGATACATTAGTGGATGTGAGAAGAGGTATGAGTAGAATCTAAAATAAAGTGAGAATATAGATGTACTTCATTGGAGTTGTATTGGCATATCAGAGTTGCTATCATTCAGTTCATAATTCAGTGGATTGTTGTTCACAATGGATTTTAGTCCACCTTGGGTTGTTTCCCTCCTTGTGATCTCAGGGTTTTTTTCCCTCAGTTGTATTTGAGTAGTGAGATCTAGGTAGTGATATTAAATTATTGTGAATTCCCTTATTTTACCTTTAATAATTTTATATGTGCTAGTACATCATCTAGTGGGTTTGATCCCCATCGTGGTTTTTCCCTTAACCAGGTTTCCATGTAAAAAACTTGGTGTTACATGTTCTTGTTTTTATGGTTCAGTTCCTTAATGATCACATAAAATAAAGAAGTTAAGTATTAGTAAGTTTTGGTTTAGAATCAACTATTTTGGACACAAATGATTCAACCCCCCTCTCAGTTGTGTGTTGTCATATTTCTATCAATTGGTATTATAGATAGATCCTATTTTTTAAACTTAACTACTTGAGGTGATATGGGATGGAAACCTTTAAGGAGAGTCTGAGATTTGATTGAACGAACTATGCTATATGGAAGGGCAAAATGATTAAACTCTTGAGATGAATTAAAGAAGAATATTGGTTAGTTATAAAGAAAGATTATCAACCTCTTGTATATTTGGCCATTACTACTACTAATGAGAAGATAGAATTTGGATATAACATGAGAGCCAAAGAAGCATTGTTGAGTGCCTTGTCAGATTCCAAATATACAAATGTCATGGAGTTGGAGATTGCACATGAGATTTGGATAAAATTGGAAGTATTGGATGAATGATATTCTCTTGTGAAGTGAAGCTGCAGAGTGTGCAAGGAAATCTAGATGTATTGAGATGAGTGAAGAAGAAAATTTTCAAGCCTATGTTCAGAAGGTGAATGAACTTGTGTTTGGAATTAAAAGTGTTGGTGGAAAAATAAATGAGGATGAAATTATTTCTAAAATTTTGAGATCCTTGTATCCTACCTATGATAAAAAAAAAGTTGTTGCAATCGAGGAAATCGTGATTGTTTCTAAAGTTACAAGGGATTCACTATTTGGTAAGTTATCTTCTTTTGAAATGACTAGATTTCATTAAAATATTCCCAAGTATGAATCTGCATTTAAAACTATTGTTTCTAAGGATAAGCCAAAGTATGATTCTGGAGAAAGTTCATCTAAGATTGGATCTAGATATGCAAATGAATGGGAAGAGATTTAAGAAGAGGAAAGAAATATGGAAGAGATGGAAGCCCTAATTCCAAAAAGAGTACCCAAGGGTGCAAGTAAGTATGAAGGGAACCTACCTTTGAAATTTTTTTCTTGCAATAAGATTAGTCATTTTTCTTCTATATGTTCAGAGAGAATACCAAAGCATAAGCCTAGAAAGTTTCAGCCTAAGTATCACAAGAAATGTTATCTAGCCACTATTGAAGGCGTGACTGATGATGAATCTAAAAAGAGTGAAGATGAAATTATATTTATTGCTATTAAAGATGAGGATCTTACCTTTTTAAATGAAGAAAAATCCCTAGTTGTACATGTTGAAATAAAAAAATGAATGGGTGATGGACAATGGTTGTTCACATCATATGAGTGGAGATAAGAACAAATTTGTGAAATTGGAAAGGTATGATGGTGGTGTTGTTATATTTGGTTACAATACTCCTTTTTTATCATAGGAAGAGTTTTTATTACACCATATGGTAAGAATAATATTGATGATGTCATATATGTTGATGGTTTGAAGGACAATCTTTTGAGTGTTGGACAGCTTGTTAGTAAAGGATACATGTTGGAATTCAAGGATGGAAAGTTCACAATCAGAGGAAGCTTTGGAAAAGAGATTGCATCAGGTACCAAGACAAGGAGTAATGTTTTTCATTTGAATAGTAGAAATAATAAATGTTTGATTGATACAATTAATGATAGTTAGTTATGTCATAAGATATTTTTTCATGTAAACTTTGATAACATTATTAAGATAAGTGCTATACATATTGTAAGATATCCACCTAGATTGTTGAAGCATGATAATGTGATGTGTAAGGAATGTTAATTGGGAAAGCTAATAAGATCTACTTTTAAAAGAAAGGTATATTATTCAAATGGATTGTTAGATTTGGTGCATAAAAAATTATGTGATTCTACTAAAACTAGGAGTTATTATGGTGAAAAATATTTTATACTATTCATTGACAATAATTCAAGGATTATCAAGATTACATGTTTTAATAAAAAATATAATCCTTTTGACAAATTCAAGATAATTAGAGCTATGGTTGAGACAGAGACAAGAATGAAGCTAAAATGTTTAAGATGGATAGACATGGAGAATTTACTTATAGATAATTTAATGCATACTACAAAGAGAATGGAATAAGAAGACAGATGTCAGCTCCCCAAACCCCACAACAAAATGGAATTGTAGAGTGAAGGAATATATCTATTCTTGACACTACAAGAACTATGATGATGAAAGGAAATGTACCTCAAGTGTACTGGAGAAGAGTCATGAGTATTGTAATCTACACTTTGAACCAAGTTCAGATAAAGCATGGTACTAGTAAGACCCCTTATGAACTTTGGTATGGTAATATTCCCATGGTGAAGTATTTTAGAATTTTTGGAAGAAAATTCTATATCAAGAGAGATGACTATTTAGGAAATTTTGATCCTAGGTGTGATGAAGGTATATTTCTTGTATATTCTACAAAGAGCAAAACTTATAAATTTTTTAACAATTGGTTGAGAAAGATAGTTGAAAGTGCTAATGAGAAAGTTATTGAGAATTATAAAAAACAAATAAATTCATGCATTCAATAAATCATCACATGAACTTATTGGATCTATGTTTGCAAATTGAGTTGTACATTTCAGATCAGAACCTACTGTTACTTTCTAATCATTGTATCAATTAAAATACTTTAATCATGGTTGATCTAATAGTCATTTGTAAACCCTTTAATCAAGGTGACATTCTAATGGGATGTTCTTAAGTCCTCTAACAAGGCCACTCCTAATAGGGTGATTAAATCCTCTAACAGGGTGACACCTAACAGTGTGTATTGTAACCTTTAATAGGGTTGGCTCCTCACAGAGCTCACTTCAGAATAGTGAAAATTTGGTAGCATGTTACTGGTGGTTTTTTCTATATTGGGTTTCCACGTTAAATCCTTGTGTCATACTTGTGTGAATGTTATTTGATGTGATATGTTGTTAAGAGTTTTATATTTTGCAAGTTGATTATTTTTGGATAGTGGACTCCAAGTTTTATGTTACTGATTATATTCTATAGAGACCGAGTGAATTTTTGAATAGATCTAAGTCGGTTGAAGTGTTGAAAAGTTCAATTGGTACATCTAGACCTGAGGATAACTGATTCACCCCCCCCCCCCTCTCAATTATTCTAAAATAATTCTAACAATTGGTATTAGAGCTTGTGGTGCTTGTAAGGAAAAAATTTAAAGGTACTTGAAGCTAATGATCAAGATGTACAAAAAGGAGGTACCAAAGCTGAACAAGGAGAACTTCCCTGCATGAAAAAGTTTGATGAAGTTACACCTAGCTGGTATTGGTGATTCAACAAAATATTGTGTGGAACATGATTACATACCAGTTGTTGCACCTATGACAACCGAGGAGATGAAGGAAAAGAAACAACACAATCAGGCAATGTTGGAGATTGCATCAGCCCTAAGTTATCCTAAATTTGAAGACATCAAGGACTACACTAATGCAAAGCAAATGTGGGACACACTAGAAAATATCTATGATGAAGACACAAATGTACTAAGAACCAAATTTGAAAGCTTGAGAGGTAAGTTTGATGAAATGAGAATGTTAGAAGGTGAAACTATTGTTCAATATTATGCCAAAGTTAAAGAGGTAGTGATTTATATTAGAGGAGATAATGGAAATATTGATGATAAAACTATTATTAGCAAAGTTTTGAGAACCCTACTTCCTATTTATGCTATCAGAGTTTCTAAAATATAAGAATTGAGATGTGATCTTGGTAACAACCTAACCTTGGAAGGTCTTGTTGGTAGACTTACTACTTTTGAGTTGTCAATTTTTTATAATTTCACTACTCATAATATTGAATCTGCATTCAAGTCTCAAATGGTTCTTCATAAGTCAAAGAAAGGAAAAGAAAGATGTGTGAATAGTGACACTTCTGATGATGATCTAGATGATCTAGAGGAAATTATGGCTAGAAGGCTACCAAGAGGAAAATGGAAATTTAAAGGTAAACTTCCTATAATCTATTTTTCATGTAACAAAGTTGGTCATATTGCAGTAAGATGTCCTGACAGGAATGACAAGGATGAAAGAAGGGAAAGAAAGTATAAAGAAAAAAGGAATGACATAGATCACAAAAGGTATAATGACTACAAGGATAAATGTAATAAGTCTTGTTATATTGCTGAAGAAGAAACTAATAGTGAATCTAATGATTGTGATGTAGAAGTTGTTTATGTTGCTATGAAAGATTATTTGGATGCAAATGATTAAACTACACTTATTTCATATGTGAGTAAAGGTGATAGATGGATAATTGATAGTGATTTCTCACATCACATGATTGGTGATAAAATTAAGTTTGAAACCCTAAACCATTACAAAGGTAGGAGTGTTAAGTTTGCAAAGGATGCACCATGTCTTGTGAAGGGAAAATGATCAATAAGATTGACTGATAAGATCATATGTGACAATGCTTATTGGGTTGAATGTCTTAACTATAATTTGTTGAGTGTTGCATAGTTGAACTATTTTGGTTACCGAGTTGAGTTTCATCAGAAAAAGGCTAAGATATTTGATGCCACTGGTGAACTAATTGGAAGTAGAGAATAGACAAGAGGTAATTTGTTATATCTATACCTATCTAAAGAAACATGTTTATTTGCACAATTTGATGATGTATGGTTATGACATAAGAGGTTGTGTCATGTGAACTTTTCAATTTGGTAAGAATTAGTAAGATGAAAAGAGTTAGTGGTTTACCAAAATTGAAGAAACCTAATAATGTGATGTGTAAACAATGTCAATTGGGAAAAATGACAAAGTCTAGTTTCAAGAGAAAAATATATACTTCTGATGATATTCTAGAATTGGTTCATACTGACCTTTGTGGACCTATTGGTGTGCAAAGCTACTATGGTGATAAATATTTCATTCTATTTTTTGATGATTGGTCTAGAATGATGACTGTGATGTTTCTTAAAGAAAAATTTGATGCCTTCCAGTTTTTTAAGTGGTATTTGGCAAAAGTTGAGAAAGAAACTGGTAAAATCTTGAAATGTCTGAGGTCTGACAGAGGAGGAGAGTTCATATCTATTGAGTTCAACATATTCTACAATGATAGAGGAATAAAGAGACAAATGTCTGCACCAAGGACACCTCCACATAATGGTATAATAGAGAGAAGAAATAGATCAATCATGGATTGTGCTAGAACTCTTATGATAGAGAAGAATGTTGTACAAGAGTACCAAATGGAAGTTGTAAGTACAGTTGTCTATACCTTAATCAAGTACAAATCAAGAAAGTTGTGGAAATTAAAAATATTAGAGTTGATGAATATGCAGAAAAGAATGAAGTTGAATGCAAGCAGGAAGCTAAAGATTATAGATCTTTTGTATACATGGAAGAAAGAGAGACTAGTAATATACCTGAACCAGAAAACAATGTTGCCGAGCAACAACAAGAACTTGCTGAGTTATAACAAGATAATGTCGAGCATTAGGAGGATGGTTCCAAGAAATTAGGAGAGGAAGCATATAATTTACAAGATGAACCTGAAGATCAAGAGCAAAAAAAAGGAGAACAAAACCTACATTAGCACAGTATGTAAGAAGACATCATAAACACGAAAAAATCATTGGAGCTAAAGAATATAGAGTCATGAAAAGAAGTAAGTTGAAAGATCAAATATGATTGTTGTGTGAGTTTGCCTAAGATAGTGAAATATGCTTTGGAGAATGAAGATTGGATTCAAGCCATGAATGAGGAAATTGAGCAGATAGAAAAGAACAAAACCTAGACACTAGTGCCTAGACCAGAGGACAAGAATGTTATTGGAACAAATTGGGTGTTTAGAAATAAGTTGAATGAAAATGGAGAAGTCACAAGGAACAAAGCTAGATTGGTATGCAAGGGATATGCATAGGAAGAAAGAATTGACTATGGGGAGATATTTTCCCCAGTTGCTAGATTGGAAGGAGTGAGAAATCTACTTGCATATGCATCTTACAAAGGATTCAAAGTGTATCAAATGGATGTCAAAACTACATTTCTGAATGGAATATTGGAAGAAGTATACATTGAACAACCAGAAGGATTTGTTGACCCAAGCAAGAAGAACATAGTTTGTAAGCTACACAAAGCATTGTATTGATTGAAACAAGCCCCTTGAGGATGGTATGAGAGATTGCAAATTAATTGATCAGATTGGATTTGCAATAAATAATGACAACAACAATATGTACTTAAAGAATGAAAAAGGTAAAGGGATATTTTTAGAAGAAATATTTTTTGATGATATCATATTTGGAGGACAAGATGCGCTATGCCAAACATTTTCAAATGAGATGCAAATTGAATTTGAGATGTCTATGATTGGAGAGATCAAATCCTTTGTTGGTTTGCAAGTTTAACAAATGATCAAAGGTATATATATTACACAATCTAAGTATGTCAAGGAGATACTAAAAGCTTTTGGCATGGAGGACTCTAGACCAGTTAGTACACCCATGGCTACTGGACATAAACTATCAAAGAATGATGATACAATTGAAGTGAATCAAACCTTGTACAGATCAATGATTGTAAAGCTACAATATGTTGTTCACAACATAAAAGATATTGCATTAGCAGTTGGGATTGTTGCAAGATTTTCTACCAATCCTAACGAGAATCACATGATGGCAATGAAAATAATACTAAGATGGGTTCAATTACGAAGCTGTGTCCCACTTTTAGGGATGAAGGAAATCATAAAATCATCAAACAAAAAATTTTGCCTGCCTTCGTGCAAAGTCTATACTTCACTCGAAGTCCTCAGGATGCTTCATGTGAAGACACCACATCGGGGTCTTCACACAAAGACCCCTACGTGGCTTCGTGCAAAGTATATACTTCGCATGAAGCCATTTAGGGCCAGATTTTTTATAAATTTCTGGTGATTCATTTTCTAACCATCATTTTCACTGGAGTAGTTTGTGGACCGCTAGGCTTGGAGCGAACTACGTCACCACGCCAACACACCAGTGCTTTTCGAGTTCGTCGACCTCTTGTAATACCTCTCCTACAGTGATACTATGATTTGATATTTTTTATGATGGTTAGAACTATGCACTCATGTTTATGTTTCATATAGGATTATATGTTCATCAGATGATATTTATATGCTCAGTTAAAGTTACATTGATTATATGTTTAGTTTTACATGTTTTATCTAATGATTGTATACTAACCCTTATCTCAATTGGTTTATGGATACATGTGTCTGATGTGTTCTCATGACTCAGGATGAAGTCATAGTTACTCACTCAGTGAGGTCCACACGATGTATCGATCCTAGTCATCTGCTTGCATATATCTGATTTATATATATATCTATATGTATATGTGTCTCTTCTTGGTGATGCAGGATTTGTAGGTACCGGGTATCATCTCCACCTGGCTCCACAGGTCTGAGCGATCCCTTAAATCCTCGATCATTGTTGTTGTCAGGGAGATATCACCAAGCTTCACAAAAGAAAAACTTTTATCCTTGATCATTCACCTTAGGTGGGAAGTGTCGGGTCAGTTCCTGGTAGGGAGGTAGTATGTGATTTATCAGTTATTAGGGTTTGGATCTTGCTCTCACTATTAGGGACACTCAACTTTGTCAGTAGGTTATCTATGTGAGTCCTTGTTGATCAATTTCTATTTCAGTGACTTATCCCTGTTTAGATTTTCATGTTATATTAAGATCGAGTTGCTATTTGTACCTTGCATCTTCTGGTTATATAGTTATAAAATGTTAGTAAAATGAATAATAAGTTAATTGTACTATATGTGTCATAAACATATGGGTGCACACATATGCTTATGAACACATATACGTATATTAAGGTATATATATATATATATATATATATATATATATATATATTTATTTATTTATATTATATTTATAAATATACATAAATATATGCTTAATAATATTAACAGGATTAGCAAAATAGTACTAGCTTTATAATTAAAAGTATATTAAGAAATACATAAAATAAAATAAGATAAAATAAAATAGCTTTTGGTAATAAAACTAACTAGCTAGGAGGGAGTTGAACTCGAGACCTCCTAGAAGTTGGGGCTAGTTAGTTACCAATTGTGCTATGTGAACTCCTTGTGAGGTAAGTAATTAAATTTATTATTAAACCTTATTTTAGAGAATATTTTAATTAAAAAAAATAAACAAAACTTTATTATGTTACGGGAGAGATTAGTTTCTCCTCCAACCGACTATGGAAGTTGGAGAAGTTTCTTCCCGTATAGAAACTTCTCCAACCAAATAGTTGGAGAGGAGATTATATTTATGATGATTGGTTCGGAAGAGGGGGCTGAAAAATAGGATTCTGGAAAAAGTACAGGATTGAAGGAGTGACTAGTCAGAGAAAAGGGCTGGAAATTATTTTGGGAACGGAGAAACTTTGGCTAATCAGGAGAAATTTGGGAGCGGAGGAACAGGGAGCAGCGAAAGAATTCTGCAGGAACGGGCTTCGTCAACCAGGGAACTATTTACCAGGTTGGAGCTTTTCCCTGATATTCCCTAAGATATGAAATAATTATTTTATTGTAATGTCTGTGCATTATCGTTTATGTTATATCGGCAAACTTAATAGTTTTAATATCCTGGTTATATTAATGTTTGCTGGAATAAAATGTAAATTCACAGAATATTAAACCATAGAAAATGTATAAGAAATTAGATAAACAAAATAAAATACACAACGTTGTATTTTACAATATTAATAGAGTTATATTTTTCTGTATATGTCCTTTGAAAAAAATAAATATAAATATAAATAAATTTATTAACCTACTATTGTTTTGATATTCTAAAATATTCATTAAATAATTATTTATTGGCTTATTAATATTATTATGTCATAGATAATATTAATTTTATTAAATATGTTTTAAAAATGAAATATATATATATATATATATATATATATGAGGCCGCTGCCGCGGCGGGTCCTGCAGTACCGGACGACAGCGTCCGCTGCCGGCGTCACCTTCGGGTGCCGTGCGGCAGCGACCGCTGTCGGCGGTACCCGGGGGTACTGCACGGGAGCGGGCCCCCTGTAAGTTTCAAAAAACAAAACAAATTTTTGTTTTATTATTTATTATTTGAAAAGTGATTTTGGTATTACATATATAATATATGTTTAATATATTATATATATAATATAATATGGGTTTAACAATAATTTGAGTTAGATATTATATTATATATATATATATAATATGGGTATTATTATATATATATATAATATAATTTGAATTTTTATTAAAATTAAATTGGTATTATATTTTACTTATAATATGATTTATAATTGGAACACATGTTTTCTTTCTTTGTTTATATATATATAATATTGTATGATATTATATATATATAATTATAATATATGGAGACATTCATTTAAGACTTCTTAGAGGCATATTAATTTAGGGAATAAAATTATATTAAAATTTAATGAGGGTTATATATATATAATATATTATATGTATATATATTATATATACAATATATTAGATATAATATAATCCATTACATGGGGAAAACGTAGGAACTAGAGGCATATTTATTCAATGTTTTAATTTTATAAATTTTATTTAAGTTGCAAATAAATAATTGATTTCTTGGTTTCATATCTGTATAGATGATAGGAGGGGACTAGAAAACTGAAAACAAAACCCTTTGCCTCCTAACTTGTCAGCAATCAAACCTGTCAAACTCTGTGATCTCCTAAGCATCCTAGGTAGGTCTGTTATAATGAAATTGTTGGACATGTTAGTGGTTTGCTAGGAAAACCTAACGGGAATAGGTTAGGGTTAGGAAACCTAGGAACCCCTAAGTGAGTGGCTCTCAGTGCGGGGTCGGGGCCCTAAAGTGGCTAGACCAGGATAACCGACTGATGAGTTAGTTAACCAAGTGATAACCTAATAAAATTTAAGGGATGGGTTCAAAACATTAAAAAGATTAAATTGTGCCTCGCCCATGCCATTAGCGCTAGGACAGGCTATGGATGGGAGTGGGAGAAGGTACCTATGCGTAGGTACAAATCGAATGGCGCTTGTCTGTACGAAAGGCATTCGATTTCCGCATGTGCCTACTTGGGGGTCGGGGCCAGTGTGGCTAGTACCAGGACAACCCAAGGGGTGAGGGCTATGCGATGACACTCACTTAGGTTGTTGCTTAGGATTTCCTACCCAAACCTTAGAATCCCTTGTGAAATGTACTTTACTTGTGTGAAATGTTATCCAACCCTTTTGGTAAAACCTAGTAAGTTCCTTCTTGTGGGCTTGGTGTTTATCTCCTAGCACGGGGGGTGAAACTTTACCAGTTTCACATGGTTGGGTGGAAAATCTTTCTATCGAGGTATCTTGTGCAGATGTAAACAACTGAAGATTCATATCTGTCTGAGCACCTGTTGAAGAATGAAGACTTGTACTTATTCATGTTGTTGTAAACTTATGTATTCTCCTATGAGGAGTTTAAATGTAATGTAATTTTCAAATGATGTAATAATGGGTAGACATAGGAAAAGGGTTATATGGGATGTTTATTTAATGGAAAGATGTAATCTTGTTATGTATCAAGTTATGTAAAATGTTGATGAATCATTTGTTGTACTATTGCAATATGTTTGTTAGAGGAAATGGAATTATAGTAATTGATCTTTAAAAAGTTTTAGATGGAAATTAATTATGAATGTGTTTAAGTATTTTCCAATAAAGAACTTGAAATGGAATTTGTATGGTTAGTAAATGTTGTTAATAGTTTATCAGTTTTTAATTTACATTTAAGGGAACCTTGGAAAGAAGTTAGATTATGTTTTGTTTATTTGCAAACTTTTAAAGTTCAAAATTTTTCGTAAAACTCTACTTAGGTTTTCTTTTACAAAGTAAACCCTTGTGCATTTCCCTGGTTCCCTTGCGGGGCATGACACCTCTTCACTTTTCTAGCAGTACTAGGTACACATATTTTTCTCATTTTTTATTGTAAATAATATGTTTTGTATTTATTTTAACTAGTTATTTGTTTTAAATAATTTTTAATTTGTATAAATGTTAGAAAATGTTATCTAAATGTTAGAAAATGTTAGAAATCATAGGAGAAATGTTAGAAAACATTAAGATTCGAGTTAGAAAATGCTAAATTTTAAGTTTAAAATTATAATTATTAAGAATTTCTCTCTCTCTCTCACATGTATGTACACGCATTTTTAGTAAACTTATTAAAGTTAGCTATTTGTTTTATTTATAATTTTTAGTTTGTGAAAATCTTAGAAAATTGTAGTTCAATTTTTTAAAATGATTTAGTAGTATGTTAGAAAACGTTAAAAAATTGTAGTACAATAAGTTTCTAGGACCCTTATTTCTCTTTTACGACATATTAAGACACTTAGGATCCTTTATTATAATTTACATATTACCTGACATCTTACTTGACTCATAGGACCCCTTAAGACCCATACGAAAAATTATTATATATTAAAATATCCTATGACACATTCATCTATCTTAGCTTCTGTTAATACATATGTGAACCCATTGTTGCCCGCAAGAACCCTTAAGACATACGAGTATTAATTAATGTAACCTAAGATACCTTAAACCACTTATCATGTGTCTACAATCCATTAACATTGTTGGACCATTATACATGTCCCTTATGACATTTAAGACATCTATGACCCATTCAGATCATCAAGACCCATTAACATATCTTAGGTTGTCTTAGGACACATTTATGTACATCTTAGATTTAATTAATTTATCATACAAGGATCATCCACTAATGAAATGTAGGACCCCTTAGGACCTCTTATGTTACCCCCAACCCCTTAAGACACATATATATACCTGACTCATTGTTACCCACGACCCCTTAAGATGTAGTCTAGGACCACTTATATTGCACCTACGATCCATTAACATTCTAGGACTCTTATCTAGATCCCTTATGAAATCTTAAAACAAATATAAAACCTTAGGACCCCCAAGACCCATTAAAAAAATTTAGGATGTCCTAGGACTGGACTTAGACCACTTATGATGTTCTACGACCCATTAATATTATTGGACCATTATACATCCCTTATGATATTTTAAGACATATACATGACCTATTCAGATCTTGAAGACCCATTATATATGTATACGAGGATCCATTAATGTAACCTAGGACCCCTTAGGACCTTTTATGTTACCCACAACCCCTTAAGACAATCAAGGACCACTTACGTTACCCACGAGCCCTTAAGAAACTCTAGGTCATATTAGGTGGACTAATAGGTCACATTAGGTCATATTAGGAAGTAAGGTACATGTCTAAGTCATTTCTCTACTTAAATACCTAACTAGACCTATTAGGACCAAGTAGACCTAACTAGGACCTATTAGGATCAATTAGACAGGTATTAGGTCTTTAACCAACATTAGTCTAACAAATTAGATGTATTAGGATCTATTAGGTCCAAATAGACCTAACTAAACCTATCTAGACCTATTATGATAGGTAATTAGGACAGACCTAATATGACCCATTAATGTCTTATCTATACCTTAGGACCTCTTATGAACTACCCATGACCCCTTAAGACACTCCATGACTCCATAATAGGTTGAACATTAGGTCATATTAGGAAATAAGGTATGTCTAAGTTGTTTCTCTACTTATACACCTAACTATCTACCTATTAGGACCAAGTAGACCTAACTAGGAGCAATTAGACAGGTATTAGGTCTTTAACCAACATTAGTCTGACCAATTAGATGTATTAGGACCTATTAGGTCCAAATAGACCTAACTAAACCTATCTGGACCTATTATGACCAATTAAATAGGTAACTAGACCAATTATGACCTATTGAGACCAAAATTTAGGACCTATTAGACTTAACTAGACCTAACTGTACTAGGACCAATTATGACTCAATTAGAATCAATTAGAACCAGTTAGGAGGTCTAATTAGACTCAATTAGAACCAATTATGACTCTAGGACCACTTATGTTACCCACGACCCCTTAAGATAGTCTAGCACCACTTATATTACCCACGATCCCTTAAGACACTCTACATGACTCTTATCTATGTACATTATGACAGGTAATTAGGATAGGTAATATGACCCATTGATGTCTTATCTATACCTTAGGACCTCTTATGTTACCCATGACCCCTTAAGACACTCCATGACTCTTATCTATACCTTAGGACCTCTTATGTTACCTACGACCCCTTAAGACAATCAAGGACTAGACTTACATTACCCACAACCCCTTAAGACACTCTAGGTCATATTACCTATCCTAATAGGTCACATTAGGTCATATTAGGAAATAAGGTATACATCTTTAAGTTGTTTTCCTACTTATAGACCTAACTAGACCTATTAGGACCAAGTAGACCTAACTAGGACCTATTAGGACCAATTAGATAGGTATTAGGTCTTTAACCAACATTAGTCTGACCAATTAGATATATTAGGACCTATTATGACCAATTAGACAGGTAACTAGACCAATTAGGACCTATTAGGACCAAAATTTAGGACCTATTAGACTTAACTAGACCTAACTATACCAGGACCAATTATGACTCAATTAGATTTAATTAGAACCAGTTATGACCTAATTAGACTGAATTAGAATCAATTATGTGATGAAGGGTGCTCCCCTTAATACCACAAACACATAACAGAAATAGAGAAACAACAACAATATGCAAGAACAGAAAATTGGCTTCTTATTATCTCCACAAATGTGGAATTACAAACTTTCAGAATTACAATATGCAAAGCCACATGGGAATTCCCTTACAATATTCTGTAGGACAAAGCCTCGAATCAATACCCAGATCTACTACCCAGAACTATTCTGAACTGCCTAAGACAATAATACAGCCTTCCTTATATAGGCAATTTTCCACCGCCTGGGAAGGTTCCAGAAATTTAGCCCTAAGGGCCGACCAAACTTAGAATTATTTTATTTTTCAATTTATTACATCAAAGTCGGCTCAAAATAACTTTTGAAACCCGAACAGAAATTTTGAAGAAAAATCATTTTCTGCCATTTCAGGTGACCCAACTTCCGAAGACCATAAGTCATCACCAGTTGACCCGATTGACTATTGTAACCCGATTTTGGAAAAGCCACGAAGCGCTCTACAGGCTTGACCCGCACAAGCGCCCGTCACCCAAATTTTTGACCTCATCTGGGGCCTCTAAAGCCTTCAAAACTGAGTTTGAAGTTTCTGTACCCTGCTGCCAATACCGAAAATCTTCAATATCTTCCAATATACACTTGATCTGGCAATGAAACTTTACTGGCAGACTTATATGACCAAAATCAACCTCCAAGAAAGAAATCAGATCATTCTGAGCACATACAAAAATTACCAAAAATAGTAACTTTCCATAAATAGCAGCTCCGCACAAAATAGCCCTTATTGAATACAAAAACAGAAATATTTTTGGGCGATGGAAGATTGCTCTTACACCCAGGATGCTCCTGCATCAGACACCCAGGGTAATTTGAGAAGTGACCCTGTCATGACTCAGGTGTACAGAGGAAAACCAAGATGGTTAACCTCCTCCTTTGTTAGCCACGATGAATCTTCTACAGGTCGTCCTTTCCATTTGACCAAATACTCTTCATATGTCCTATTCCTTGTGCTTCTACCAACATGACTGTCCAGTATGTCTTCGATCTCCTTAGTGTCTGAACTAGTTGCTGGAATACTCCACTATGCTATTGTGATCTCATCTTCAACACCTCCTTCATGATACTCTGTCAGATCTGAAATGTTAAACACTGGTGAAATATTCAGCTCACTAGGCAATTCTACCTCATATGCATTTTCTGAATCATGCTTCTTCAATATCTTACATGGTCCAAACTTCTTAATTTTCAACTTGTTATATGTACCAACTGGAAACCCCCCCTTCCGCAAATAAACCATGACTTCATCACCAACCTGAAATTCCTTATACCTCCTTTTCTCATCTGCCTTAGCCTTATACTGTGCATTCATCTTGGTAATATGCTTCCTCACCTCCCCATGGATGTTCTTCAAGTGTTCTGCAAAATCCTCAGCTTCAGCACTACTTATTTCTCCTTTATCTATCTTTCTCAATTCAGATGCATTTCTTGGACTACTTCCATATACAATCTGGAATGGTGATTTACCAGTGCTCCTGTTGACAAAATTATTGTATGCGAATTCCTCCTGTGGTAAAATCAAATCCCATCCTGTTGGCTTATCTCCAACCAAACATCTCAACAAATTTCCCAAACTTATATTCACCACCTCTGTCTGTCCATCAGTCTGTGGATGATGTGATGAACTAAAATTCAAATCTGTCTTCAACTTCTTCCACAATGTACGCCAGAAATATCCAACAAACTTAGTGTCCTGATCTGAAACTATGGTCTTTGGCAAACCATGAAGTCTCACTACTTCTCTGAAAAACAATTCTGCTACATGAACAGCATCATTAGTCTTCTTGCAGGGAATGAAATGTGCCATCTTTGAAAATCTGTCAACTACCACAAAAATTGAATCGTGTCCCCGCTGTGTCCTCGGTAAACCAAGAACAAAGTCCATGCTGATATCCTCCCAAGGCTTCTTTGGTACAGGTAATGGCTGATACAACCCTGTATTCTGCTTCACTCCTTTCACCATCTGACATACTCTGCAACTCTGTACAAACTTCTTCACATCTTGCTGCAATTGTGGTCAATAATAATTCTCACCAACCAAAGCAAGGGTTTTATCACGACCAAAATGTCCAGCCAATCCTCCACTATGCTTCTCCTTGATGAGATTCTCCCTCATAGAACTTTGTGGAATGCACAACTGACTCCCTCTGAATAGCATATCATCCTGGATGATGAAATCCAACCATTTTGTCCTGTCTAGAGTAACAGGTTCTGTACAAGCTTTCCAAGCTTCACCAAAATCGGGATCCTCTGGATACAAATTCTTGAGTTCCTTGAACCCAACCACTTCAATCTGCATTTCTGTCAGCAATAGTTGCCTTCTGCTAAGAGCATCTGCAACCCTATTGGACTTTCCACTCCTGTGTTTCAAAACAAATGTATAACTCTGCAAAAACTCAACCCATTTCAAATGCTTTTGATTCAATTTTCTTTGACTATTCAAATATTGCAAAGCTTGATGATCAGTATAAAAAACAAACTCCTTAGGAAGCAGATAATGTCTCCACTTCTTTAATGCCTGGACTATAGCATAAAATTCCTGATCATAAACAGAATATTTCCTCTTGGCATCATTTAACTTCTCACTGAAATAAGCAACAGGTTTACCTTCTTGGCTCATAACAGCTCCTATTGCAGTACCACTAGCATCACAATCTACTTGAAACACCTTATTAAAATCTGGAAGTGCTAAAACAGGTTGTTCTGTAACTTTTTGTTTCAACAATTGAAAACTCTTTTCTGCCCCATTAGTCCACTTAAACTCTTTTCTATCCCCTCTCATTGTTTCAGTCAAGGGTCCACAAATACTGCTAAAATTTCTGATAAACTTTCTGTAAAAGCTAGCTAGACCATGAAAAGATCTTACCTCAGTAGCACTGTTTGGAGTAGGCCATTCAAGGATAGCCTGTACCTTCTATGGATCCATTTTTAGACCTTCTGCTGAAACTACAAATCCCAAATACACCAACTCTTTCTTCACAAAACTGCACTTCTTCAAATTAATCAACAATTTCTCTTCTCTCAACTTCTCAAATACCATACGAATATGCATCATATGCTCATCCAATGTCTTACTAAAGATCAAAATATCATCTAGGTAAACAATGACAAACTTACCCAGAAATTCTTTCAGAACCTCATTCATGAGCCGCATGAAAGTGCTCGGTGCATTGGTTAGCCCAAAAGGCATGACTAACCACTCATATAGCCCTTCCTTTGTCTTGAAGGCAGTCTTCCATTCATCTCCTTCTCTGATCCGAATCTGATGATATCCACTTTTCAGATCTATCTTTGAAAAATACACAGCTCCACTCAAACAGTCCATAATATCATCCATTCGTGGCAATGGAAACCTGTACTTGATTGTGATCTTGTTTATTGCCCTAGAATCTGTACACATCCTCCATTCTCTATTCTTCTTTGGTGCTAATACCGCTGGTACAGCACAAGGACTCAGACTCTCACAGATCAATCTTTTCTATAACAGTTCATGTACTTGTCTGTTCAACTCCTCACTTTCTGCAGGTGTCATTCTGTGTGCTGCCTTATTTGGAAAACTCGCTCCTGGGATCAAGTCCATCTGATGACTAATCTTCCTGACTGGTGGTAATCCATCAGGCACGTTATCGGATACAATCTCCTGAAGCTCATTCAACAAAGCTACAACTTCTACAGGAACATCTTCTACTTCCTCTTTACCAGGTTTTGGAATTAAAGCAAAACATACATGCTCATGCCTCATACCATCTAGGAAATTTCTTCCATCAACAAAAGTTATCCTTGCATTACCACATACCTTTTCTTCAGTCTCCTTCAATGGTTTTAGTTTATGTCGCACTCCATCCTTTGTCAAGGAATAGGTATTCGCACGACCATCATGTACAGCACATCTGTCAAACTGCCATGGTCTACCTAACAACATATGACATGCATCCATAGAGATGATATCACATAGTACCTCATCTTGGTACCCGCCGATCTTGAACTTTACCAGGCATTGTTCATTGACCATGACCCTGTGGTCATCCTGTACCCAGGCAATCCGATATGGATGTGGGTGTTTCTGTCTCTTGAGCTTCAACTTTGTCACCATCTCTTCTGACACCCAATTGTCAGTGCTTCCACTATCGATAATCACATCGCAGCATTTACCCTCACACTTGCATCTAGTGTGAAACAGGCTCCTCCTTTGCTCAGGTTCATTCTCACCACTCAACAGGACTCTTCTGTTGATCAATGTTTCTCCTCTTTCAGCATCTTCAGAATTTGATGATCTGGCATCTTCATCTACATGTGCAACTCTGGCCTGGCCTTCATTTCTCCTGTCTGTTCTGCCTTGGCGCTGAGGACATTCAAATGCCCTATGACCTTCTTCTCCACAGTGAAAACATGTTCCACGGAAGCCACCTCTTCCAGATCCTTGTCCTCTTCCTCTTCCTCTCCGATCTCTATTATTCTGATCCTGAAAGCGATTGGAATTATTTCCTCGCTGATTTTGACTGCTGCTGGCCTCATCCTCCTTTTTCGGATCTTCATTTCGGCCACCATATGACCGTCCACCAGATCGTCCACCGCGACCTCTTCCGTTTTGTCTGCTCGCAAACTTCTTGTTCAGCTTTTCCTCTACTTTTAGGGCAAATTGGTATGCCTCCTCAATACTGTTCATTCGAACCAGATTCAACTCCTCCTGAATGCTTGGCCTTAACCCATTAAGGTATCGGGCAACTTTCTCCTTATCAGCTTCTGCATGGCCTGTTCTGATGAGGAGTCGATAGAACTCCTCTGTATACTCCTGAACAGATCTTCCTGCTTGCTTCAAACTTTGCATTCTCTTTAGTAGATCAAGCTCATAATCAACAGGAATGAACTGTCGCTTTAATTTATCCACCATCCGATCCCATCTTGTGATTTTATCTTTCCCTCTTCTATTTTGCTCCAATTGAATTTCTTGCCACCAGATCTTCGCATGACCTTTCAGTCTGGCCTTTGCAAATTTGACCCTATCAGGATCCTCAACATCTTCATACTCAAAATATTCCTCACATTCATTGATCCCGTCTTAGGTCTTTTCCCAATCTTAGGTCTTTTCCCAATCTTGGAAATCGCCCGAAAAAGTCTTTCTTCCTCCTGGTTCACAATTTCAGCTTCTCCTTCTTGATATTCTTCTTCGGCTTCATCCTCGCTTTCGTCTCTGACATTAAGATTCATTCCTCTACGAATCTCTTCTTGTAATGCTCGCACTTGTCTCTGCAGCTCTCTAACCTCAGGTGTTACAACACCAGCTCTTCCGCCACGTTCTCTTCGCGGAGGCATTTTCGTGATGCGCGCTGAAACCCTAGCCACGGTCCTGGTGCAAACTGCCTCATAGTCGGCGATCTGTTTACACACTCAAGAACTCCTGCTCTGATACCACTTGATGAAGGGTGCTCCCCTTAATACCACAAACACATAACAGAAATAGAGAAACAACAACAATATGCAAGAACAGAAAATTGGTTTCTTATTATCTCCACAAATGTGGAATTACAAACTTTCAGAATTACAATATGCAAAGCCACATGGGCATTCCCTTACAATATTCTGTAGGACAAAGCCTCGAATCAATACCCAGATCTACTACCCAGAACTATTCTGAACTGCCTAAGACAATAATACAGCCTTCCTTATATAGGCAATTTTCCACCGCCTGGGAAGGTTCCAGAAATTTAGCCCTAAGGGCCGACCAAACTTAGAATTATTTTATTTTTCAATTTATTACATCAAAGTCGGCTCAAAATAACTTTTGAAACCCGAACAGAAATTTTGAAGAAAAATCATTTTCCGCCATTTCAGGTGACCCAACTTCCGAAGACCATAAGTCATCACCAGTTGACCCGATTGACTATTGTAACCCCATTTCGGAAATGCCACGAAGTGCTCTACAGGCTTGACTCGCGCAAGTGCCTATCACCCAAATTTTTGACCTCATCCGGGGCCTCTAAAGCCTTCAAAACTGAGTTCGAAGTTTTTGTACCCTGCTGCCAATATCGAAAATCTTCAATATCTTCCAATATACACTTGATCTGGCAATGAAACTTTACTGGCAGACTTATATGACCAAAATCAACCTCCAAGAAAGAAATTAGATCATTCTGAGCACATACGAAAATTACCAAAAATAGTAACTTTCCATAAATAGCAGCTCGGCACAAAATAGCCCTTATTGAATACAAAAATAGAAATATTTTTGGGCGATGCAAGATTGCTCTTACACCCAGGATGCTCCTGCATCATTATGACTTAATTAGAATCAATTAAAACTAGTTAGGAGGTCTAATTAGACTCAATTAGAACCAATTATGACTCTAGGACCACTTATGTTACCCACGATCCCTTAAGATGTGCTCTACATGACTCTTATCTATGTACATTATGATCAATTAGAATCAATTAGAAGATCAATTAGAATCAGTTAGATTCAATTAGAATCAATTAGAATCAATTAGACTCAATTAGAATCAATTACAATCAATTAGACCTATTTAGACTCAATTAGAATCAATTACATGACTCAATTAGAATCAATTAGAACCAGTTAGGACCTAATTATAGTCAATTAGAACCAATTATGACTCTAGGACCACTTATCTTACCCATGACCCCTTAAGATAGTCTAGGACAACTTATATAACCCACAACCCCTTAAGATACTCTATAGTCCTATATTATCTATATGTTAGGACCTCTTACGTTACCTACGACCCCTTAAGACCTCTTATTATAAATTTTTGACCCCTTAAGACCTAATTAGTATGTGTCTTAGGACTCCTAAGACCTAATAAGACCACTTATGTTACCCACGACTCCTTAAGACATGAGCTATGACCACTTATGTTACCCACGACCCCTTATGTAAATGCATTTTTAGTAAATATTAAAGTTAGTCCTATGACCCATTGATGTACATGTTAGGTTTCATTAATACATACTAGGATGTCCTATGACCCATTGATGTCTTATCTATACCTTAGGACCACTTATTTGTTTCCATTTTACATGCAGTTATAATGTTGTAATCAAGTACTTAATTATTAACACTTAGCTCTTTCACATGTGATATACATCTAGATGGCCGCTCAAGTTGCACCTCAGACTCCTGACATTCATACTATTTTTCACATGGCCGACATAGAGATAGCTAGACTTAGACAGGCTATCAGTAGATCTAGTGGAGATGGTATATACAGAGACACATGTGCTACTATATTGACTAGTTTGGAGTCTATGACTAGTAGATTGAGGGCCCACACTTTATTTATGCCTCAGGTAGTTGAGGCCATTTTTCAAGAGTTGAGGGAGGAGATTTCACTTACACGGGGTCTTGTAGTTCCACCGACATAGGAAGCACCATCTACTAGTCAAGCATAGCATAGTGCAGAGCATCATGCACAGGATAGTGTAGAGCGTCATGCACCCACAGATTACTCTATAGCTACAAAGCCCAGTATAGAGATTGGAGATGTATGCATCACCAGTGAGGGCCTAGATGCTTTTGATGAGCAGTTGCGTGGGTTGGGTTAGGTGGATGTTGCCACTGATGGCGGGTCATTTATGGATATGTTATTTCATCCACATGGTTCAAATTCTACACCACTCCCCTCGCAGCTAGTGACACCCCTACACTCCTCATCACTACAGAGGTTCGGGACCTCAGGTGGTGTGGGTGATGCAGTATCAGTTGATGATACGATGGTGCAACACATTGAGGATCCTCCTACTCCTGAGACTCTGGTACATATAAAAATTTCTTTTCTTTTTTATTAGGAGTTTTAGTGAATAATTAATTGTACATGTAGTAATGTTTGTTTAATGCATAATATTTTGTAGGCACAATTAGCAGAGCATGTTACCTCTAGTGTGGGTTTAGAGCATCTTCCACATGATGCGACACCTACTAGTGGTCAGGTAAGTTTTAGATATATATGTATGTACATGTTTATATTTCAAGTACTTTACATAATATATCTACTATGCACATGTGTATATAACCAATTGTTGTACACTAAATTTGCAGGAGTCAGTCACTGCTTTACAAGCAGATGATAAACCTACTAGTGGTCAGGTATGTTTTAAAAATATGTAAGTTTAAATATGCATTTATAATATTTTAATTATTTTAGATTATTATCATATATACATGCATTTATATTCACAAGGATCAATTGTTGTCTCACAGCCAGAGGATGCTTGTGGCAGTCACTCAGAGGGTTGCTCTGTTCGTATGCACCTAGATGACTCCCTAGTTTAGGACATGTTAAACATATATTTTATTTGAGACTCGGTTTATGATTTGAGACATACATATTTGATTAGATGATATGCTTAGATTATATGATATGAGACACATTTATTTGATTAGATGATATGATATGAGACACATTTACTTGATTATCTAGATGTATATTTGATTAGATATCTATGATTATATTAGATGGTTTTATTCGATTAGATGATATGATTTGAGACATATGATTCAAGACATATATTTGATTAGATGATATATGATTATATTAGATGAATCTATGATTAGATGATTAGATGAATCTATGATATATGATTAGATGATATATGATTAGATTATTAGATGATTAGATGATTAGATGAATCTATGATATATTAGATGATTAGATGATTAGATGATTAGATGAATCTATGATATATGATTAGATTAGATGAATCTATGATTAGATTGTTTAATTCGATTAGATGATATGATTTTTTTTTATTAGATGATATATGATTAGATTAGATGGTTTTATTCCATTAGATGATATGATTTTATTTGATTAGATGATCTATATGATATATGATTTGACTAGATGATTTTATTTGATTAGATGATCTATGATTTTATTTGATTAGATGATATGATTTTTTTTTATTAGATGATATATGATTATATTAGATGGTTTTATTCCATTAGATGATATGATTTTATTTGATTAGATGATCTATATGATATATGATTTGACTAGATGGTTTTATTTGATTAGATGATCTATGATTTTATTTGATTAGATGGTATATATGATTAGATTAGATGGTTTTATTCGATTAGATGATATTAGTTTGATTTGTTTGAAAGATGATATATGATATTTGATTAGATGATCTATGATTTTATTTGATTAGATGATTTATTTAGATGATATGATAACTAATTTCATCATTTTTTAGTGTCTTAAGGGGAGGTCTTAAGGGCATCTATAATTAATATCATAAAAGATAACTAGTTAATACATGTAACTAATGTCCATAATAACTATTCTAACTAATTCTAGAACTAACACATGTCATACTTGTAATATAACTAATTTCATCATTTTTTAGTGTCTTAAGGGGAGGTCTTAAGGGGATCTATAATTAATATCATAAAAGATAACTAGTTAATACATGTAACTAATGTCCATAATAACTATTCTAACTAATTCTAGAACTAACACATGTCATACGTGTAATATAACTAATTTCATCATTTTTTAGTGTCTTAAGGGGAGGTCTTAAGGGGATCTATAATTAATATCATAAAAGATAACTAGTTAATACATGTAACTATTGGATAATAACTATTCTAACTAATTCTAAAACTAACACATGTCATACTTGTAATATAACTAATTTCATCATTTTTTAGTGTCTTAAGGGGAGGTCTTAAGGGGATCTATAATTAATATTATAAAAGATAACTAGTTAATACATGTAACTAATGTCCATAATAACTATTCTAACTAATTCTAGAACTAACACATGTCATACTTGTAATATAACTAATTTCATCATTTTTTAGTGTCTTAAGGGGAGGTCTTAAGGGGATCTATAATTAATATCATAAAAGATAATTATTTAATACATGTAACTAATGTCCATAATAAGTATTCTAACTAATTCTAGAACTAACACATGTCATACTTGTAATATAACTAATTTCATCATTTTCTAGTGTCTTAAGGGGAGGTCTTAACCTGGGATCTATAATTAATATCATAAAAGATAACTAGTTAATACATGTAACTAATGGATAATAACTATATTCTAACTAATTCTGGAACTAACACATGTCATAAGTAATATAACTAATTTCAAGCGTACATAAAATCTTTAACTAACATGAAATCTATAAAAATCATTGAATAATCAAAGTATACGTATAAAATTCTATATATTAAAACCATTGAACCATCAAATAGGTTCATCATATATCAAAAAATTATAGCCTGTCATATGTTTAAATATATAAACAAAGTATAATGAAATTTAATGCACAGATATCAAATAGGTCCCAACACAACAAATAAGTATACATGTATTAAAATTTTTAGACCAACTCAAGTGGTTCAAACCTTTCATGGAGAACTTGTAATATTCTCTCATGATCCTCACTATCTAGTCTCCACTTACGACATCCACGTTGAGATTTAACTGTATGAAGACAAATGGATGTGGCAACTACTAGGTGACTATATTGGAACACCTTATTGTCTGGTTTTTAATCAACAAAGTGAATACCATGTTGAATTACTTTGATTTGTTTGAAGTATGTTCCCTCTAAAACAATTGAACCTGCAAGTCACATATTTTAACAATATATAAATTTAAACAAACTCAATTTGAATTTTGTTAAAAGGTTGAAATTTAAAATTTACAAATTGAGTTCAATATATTGATGTAAACTGGATATACAAACCTATGGGGAACAACATTCCATCACTTTTTTCAGGTTCAAGTAACTTCATCCTCTCTGCAGTACAATGCAGTAAATAATAATCAACTCCTTCTACATTTCCACTCTCAGTAATCACTGCAAAGACATCTCCTGCACAATAAATTTTTATATATACATGTGTGAGATCTTAAAATAAATACTTAGTTCAATCTATAGATCTATCTATATCTATGATCTATACATGCAACTCAATGTACCATATAATGTGAAATTTATATATACTTACCAATTTTGACCAATCTTGAGCTATGATCGTAATCAGTAGAAATCAAAGGAACATCATCAAAGTTTTCATCTTTGTCTCTATCAAATGTATCAGTAACAACTAGTGGCACTAGATTCCATGCACCTACATATCCACGATCTTGATTGATACATTCCTCATAATTGTCAACAATGCAGTGACAACAAAAGCATGAGTAGTCCCTAGTGTTCAACATCCAATTGCGACAATTTGTACTCATAACTGAATGCAAAGATCACGTCTTTTCTATCCTATTGCAACCATGCATAATTTTTCTATCCACACCTGAACAAATGCATATATATAATACATTCTATATAAATATAATTTGAATAAAAATATCTTTAAAATTTTAAACACTTTCAAATAATTAAAAAATGTGTGCATACCTTTTATCTCCCAAAATTTTCTATATGGCACCACCTGAGTCAATCCTAATGATGTGTCATTCTCATTTGGTGTGAAATGTGTCTTGCACCATTCAACCACATCATGTGCATTTTTTATATGCACTCCCTTATAATTCATTTGATACTTTCGTATAGCATGTTTGATGCAAGCTCCAACACCATCATGTTCACCTTTTCCATGTCCACTCTCAAAGAAACTCCAGACATGTGGTATGTTTTCATTACGATGATATCTACATAGTGCATAAAATGGTCTTGATGTTTTAAATTGCGTAGCACATCCATCTGACCAAACATAATGTTTATCAATTTTTGTACCTCTTTCTTTCACATTTGCAAAAAACATCTTGAAGCAGTGTTCCACATAATGAATGTCATGCTCTCTATCATCACTTATATAAAAATGATATTCCTTCTTGATGACTCGTGCTTCAAATGTGCTCTAAATACCATCCAAATCTAATTGTGTGTGTTGATAACACACATGTACCATAATAGTAATTTTCTCTGAAAAATAGTATTCTGACTGAATTGCCTTTTGATGAACAAAAGAATAATTTTTTGCAAAATCAACAACTGATACAATAGTTCCAAGTGGGAAATTGTCTCTCAGTGTTTGAAATTTTTGTGCTTGCCACTTTGCAAAAAAAGCATGATGAATGTAGGGTTGAATCAATTTTTTAAATTTTTCCATAAAAACTCCAACATTTATCTCCTCTTCAACATATTCTAACCTTTTGGATTCTTTCCCAAATTTTGTTTCATTCTTTACATATTTGTAACTCTTGCAATTTACCATCTTTGTTACATCAATATTTTCATTTTTCAAAGGAAAAAGAGACAAATCGGCACATGTTTGGCATATTCCTTTTATGCAATTTATTTGTCCAGCTACATCATCTCTTTTGTCACATAAAATGGATGAGATGAACTCACTTCATCTAGTAGGAGGAGCCTTTTCAAAACCATAAGTGTCTTCTACAAAATTTTGAAAAACTTGATAGTGGAGATCAAATTCAATATGATAACGACAACAACAAGTTTCAAACACTTTGTTTGTCCTGATATAATATGGCTTCAATCTTCCAAACAATGTTTGCCCAATCTTTATATTAGAATTTGAACTACAAAATGACACATACATTTCATGTTGTGTTGTGTCCAACCAATGTTTCGTATGATATTCATATTGATTAGCTGAAATTCTATGTTTGATAACATCTCTAATGTTTGATGAAGGATGTGTATTATCATTCCAAAATGATGTGATCAAATTTTTTGTTTCTTCATCAATCCTATCAGCATGAGGAGCTCTACGCATGATTGCCCAATTGCCTTCCAAGGTGCTATCATCCAAAAGTATTCTCTTATTAACATATCGTGATATTGTTTTCCTATTAAAACCAATGTGAGATGAAACTGAAGATATATTTCTTTTTTGTCTCATACTATTACCTACAATGGATGTCAACATAACTTTTCTTGTAATGGACTTATCTATAGTTCGAGATCACTTCCCTAGCTGGTTTAAACCTTTCTTAAGATTTTCAATCATATCAGTTTGCATGTCAACAACTTTTCTCTTCTTTGATGATGTGTCTATACCTAATAATTTTAATGCCCCCTCCAACTTTTTGTCTATAAGTATAAGTGAAAGCAATTGAGCTTGTTCAAGTGTTTCAAAATTATCAAATTTACCTAATATTTCTCTTGCTATCATTTTCATTGATCTCTTCTTAGCAAGACTTAATTGTTGAGCATTAGCAAGTGATCTCAAAGTGTCCACATTCATTGTAAGTAAATGATCTAAGTTTCTATAACTAATATTTTTCTTTACACTTTGAGATAAATTTAAAATTTCATCCATACCAGTAGGAGCACGTGATGTTGACCCTTCTCCAACATCAATTGTTTGAGCCTCTCTAGGGAGTAATTCTGACCTTCTTCAATGTGCAATTCTTCAACTTGACTTGACCCTCCTACTTTAGCTTTACTTTCAACTTCTTTAGTTTTATGATAATATGTCAATGCAGCTTCATGATTTCTTTGTTCAGTATTGGGTGACCTTTTTCTAGAAGATTTACTTTGTCTTCCCTTCTTGTTCCCCATTTCTTTGAGCTCCAAAAAATGTCTTCCACAAGATCGTCAACAAAAATTCCTTCTTCAAAAAATGCTTTCAATAATAGAAAATGTGAATTTATTAATTGCAATTTGATGTAAAATAGAAATGAAAATTTTTACTTTTATACCATTTTAAAAAAAAATTTAAAAAAAATTTTTACTGGCCGACTAGGGTACTTCGTATGAAGTACCCTTGGGAAAAATCTCGACCGTGGCTTTTGGCTAGAATTTTCACTCAAGAGGCTTCGTGCGAGGGTTCTTCACATGAAGCCCCCCAGGTGGCTTCATGCGAAGACCCTCTTCACACGAAGCCACAAAAACAAAAAATTGCCCTAAGAAAACAACTCAACTGCAGAAAAATGGTCTTCTGGGGCCTGAAACAAGGACTAAACAAGATGATTTTTTAAAACAAATGATGTCAAAAGATGCTATTTAGAATAAGCTTTCTAATGAATATAATTTTAATACATATTGAGTTCATTATCACTTTTAAATATTACTTTAACTAAACATAGGTTGTTTGGTCATTCAACAACCTGTCTCTTCACGACTTCGGGAAAAATAGAAAATGATAAAAATAAATTTATGAAAAATATGTAGTAAAAGTGTATTTGTGTTATCTTTCTATTAAAAAAATTAAAATAAAATTTTGATATACCTAGATCAAGTTAGAGCAATCCAAGTGACCTTATGTCTAGATTACAGTTACTATCACTTTAAAACTTAATAAACTATGAAATATTGATCCAAAATGAATAAAACCAATTGCATCCTTTAAATATTGAAGTTAAAAATATAATCTTGAAATAATTACATCATTATCATATTTTAAAAAAAAGTTATGCTGATCCAAGTGACAATACCTCCTTAAAAACATAGTTTTTTCACGCAAACCACTTTTAGAAGGAGAAGGAAAAATGAATTTAAATGATTTTTTAAATTTTTTTAAAAATAATATTTAAAAACTAGAAACAAAAATCTAAAAGACTCTAGTTTACATCATCTTCAAATTCCTAATAGTTTTGCGGCAACATGTGTTTGAAAGTGAAATTTTTTCTCAAAATGGTGATCTCTGTGTCAAAGTTGGCCAAAAAGTGGGACTCACTATTATGGGACCACCTAGATATCTGAAAGGAACGGAGGATTATGGATTGTATTACAAGAAGAATGAAAAGTTTGAACTGGAAGTTTACACTGATGCAGATTAGGTAGGAAATGTGGATGATAGAAAGAGTACAAGTGGTGGCGCAATCTTTCTAGGAAAAAGATTAGTATCTTGGACAAGAAAGAAATAGAATTGCATTTCCCAATCTACAATAGAAGCTGAATATGTTGTAGTAGTAGTTAATTATTCAAACCTAGTATGGATCAATAAATTGTTGAAAGGTATGAAGGAATAAATTATTGAGCCTGTTGTTATTTTCTATGATAACACAAGTGCTATCAATATATCAAAGAATCTTGTGATGCACACTAGGGCTAAGCATATTGCTATCAAGTATCATTACTTGAGAGAGCTAGTTCAAGATAAGGAAGTAAGACTGGAGTATGTGAATACAAAGGAACAATTAGCATATATATTCACTAAGGCATTACCTAAGGATGCTCATGATTATCTAAGAGGTAAATTAGGGGCAATTCTCCTAATTGAGGCTACCTAGAATCATATAGGAGCATTGCATCAAATGTACTAATTAGAATATCTAACAAATTGATGCAAAGGAGGTCACACTTTAGGAGTTGCCTAAAGTTGTGAAGAGTAAAGCACAAGATGTTGATCAGTCATAAGAAATATGATAGAGGGAGTATGAAGTTTAGAGAACTGACATGAAGATATCTACATGGTGAAGATGAATGTCTTTGGCATTGTTGTCAAAGAGGGAGAGATTTAGGGAACCTGAGGGAGAGATACAGATACAGATTATAAAGAAGGAGAGATTAAATAAGGTAAGGGAGAAATCTATCCAAGAGGGAGTTGATACTTGGATGTGAATCATAATGAAGCTAAGGATATTAATGAAGATTTGAACACAAAAAGAGTTGACAAAAGTTGCTTCATTACACATTTTGGATTGTATGGTGACTATGCATATGGATTTTATGGTAGTGCATGTGGTGTTGCCTTCAATGCCCAAGAGGGAGATTATTGGGAACTACAATTGAAAAAATTGTTATATTGTCATTGATGTCAAACCTTAATTGGTGAGACAGTTTCTATCTAGTAAATTACCATATCATTTTATTGATGAAGAGGATTTGAAAAGAGGAGATAACAAGAGGACCTAGTGAAAGGTTTAGTTATGAGATACTACAATGGGTACTTGATTAGTTGGAACATTGGCAAGGTAATGTGTTGTTTATCTATAACACTAAGTGAAGAAGTTAGTTGATTTGAAACATAGAAGAAATGAGGAAAGAAATTCTGGAAGCATAGGCTTAACCAAGCAAAAGAGAAGAAATTCAGTTTAAGCCAAGTAATGCTAGTGTCGACCGAGTGCCAATATAAGCCAAGAAAATTTTAGTGTCAATCAAGCATCAATAGTTGCTGAGTATCAAAGAATTAAGCAAGCAAAGATAACATTTTTTGAGAAGAACAATTTTAGCGATGACCAAGCTATCTAGTGGTGACCGAGAAGGTGAACACAGTATTGGCCGAGTGTTAGTATTTTATAATTTGTGAAAGAATTGAGATCCCTAGCTAACATAGTTGAATTCTTGGGATATTTAAAACATGTTGAAGATAAAGATAAATGACTTGGATCATTTAATGCATGGTAAATCATTTTCTTATTGATTCAAGGAGAAGTTTTGAGAATTATCTAGAAGGATAAGGAGGAGAACAAAATGTTGGAAGGATTCGATGAATCTGACCTAAACCTAAGATATACAGAAGAGATTAAGCAAAAAAAGATTAAGCTACCTAATTAAGGAGGTATAAGGATGCCCTAATTGTGGGTTATGAAGTATGAGAGGTTGATGTTATTGATTGGAAAACCTAAGAAGAAGGCTGAGAAGAGCTGAATAGAGTTGTGGTGATTGCTTGAAGGGATTTTCAAGCAAATCAAAGATGAAGATGACAATGAAGGCCAATCAGTAAATCAACATATGAACTTATTGGATCTATGTTTGCAAAGTGATTTGTATATTTCAGATCAAAACCTACTATTACTTTCTAACCATTATATTAGTTAAAATCCTTTAATCAAGGTGACATTCTAATGGGATGTTCTTAAGTTCTCTAACAATGCCACTCCTAATAGGGTGATTAAATCCTCTAATAGGTTCACACCTAATAGTGTGTATTGTAGCCTTTAACAGAGTTGGCTCCTCAAAGAACTCACTTTAGAAGAGTGAAAATTTGGTAGCATGTTACTGGTGATTTTTCTCATATTGGGTTTCCACGTTAAATCCTAGTGTCAAACTTGTGTGAATGTTATTTTATATGCTATGTTGTTAAGAGTTTTATATTTTGCAAGTTGATTACTTTTGGACAGTGGACTACAAGTTTTATGTTACTGATTATATTCTATAGAGACCGAGTGAAATGTTGAATAGATATAAGTCGGTTGAAGTGTTGAAAAGTTCAATTGGTACATCTAAACCAGAGGATAACGGATTCACCACCCCTCTCATTTATTCTAAAATCATTCTTATAGAATGTAATTTGAACAAAATGGGTTTTCAAAAACAAACTAATGAAGATGGTGAAGTGGTAAGGAACAAGGCTAGATTGATTTGCAAAGGATATTCATAGATGGAAGGTATTGAATTTGAGGAGACTTTTTCTCCTGTTTCTTGAATTGAAGTTGTTAGAATATTTTCTTACATATGCTACTTACAAAGATTTCAAAGTATATTAGATAGATGTTAAGTCTACATTCTTGAATGGAGAATCAGAAGAGGAAGTCTAAATTGAACATCCTGATGGTTTTCCTTTGATTGATAAAAGTGACATGGTTTCCCAATTGAAGAAAGAATTGTATGGATTGAAGAAAGCACCAAGAGCCTGGTATGCAAGGTTAGATAAATATTTGATGAAACTTGGTTTTAGAAAAGGATCTACTAACATTAATTTATATTTTAAAATTAATCATGACAATATCCTAATTATTGAAGTATTTTTGGATGATATCATTTTTTGTAGAAATGACAAGTTGAGTAAAGATTTTGGTGATTAGATGTAAAAGGAATTTGAAATTTCAATGATAGGTGAGATGAAATTATTTCTTGGTCTTCAAATTAATCAATTAGAAAAAGGGATTTTCATATCACAAACTAAGTATGTGGAGTTGTTAAAGAGAATTGGAATGGATGATTCTAAACCTATTAAAACTCCTATGGTTACCAGTTTCAAATTAACAAAGAAGGATGATTCCCCTCTTGCTAATCAAAAAAGGTACAAATCAATGATTGATGGGTTTCTATACTTGACTTAGAATAGACTGGACATAATGAATGTAGTTTGCATTGTTACAATATTTCAAGCAAAACTAAAGGAATCACATGTTGTTGTTGTTGTTGTTGTTGTTGTTAAGAGGATATTCAGATACTTGAAAGGAATAGTGGACTATGGCCTATGGTATCCTAAGGATGACGATCTTACATTGTGTGTCTATATTGATGCTAACTGGAAAGGTGATGTGGATGACAAGAAAATAACTATAGGTGGAGAATTTGTCTCGGGGAAGAAGTTAGTCTCTTGGTCCAGTAAGAAACAAACTTGTATATCTCAATCTATTGTTGAAGTTGAGTATGTTGTTGTTTCTACAAACTGTAATCAAGTAGTTTGGATGAAGAAAATGCTACAAGACATCAGAATAAGCTTTGGTGAGCCTATTATTATTTATTTTAATAATTTAAGTGCTATCACTATTTAAAAGAACCATGTGTTGCATTAAAAAAAACATATATCTATAAAGTATCATTTCTTGAAGGATAAGATAAATGAAAAAGAAGTCAGATTAGAATATGTGTCTAAAAAATAACAAATTATAGATATATTCATGAAGCCCTTTCTAAAGGATATGTTTGAGTATCTCCAAGGTATTGTTGGGGTGATATCCCCTCTTGATCAGAGCTTGAGATGCATATACTTGCATTAGTCGAGTGTTTTTACATAGACTTATTTTTTTTCTTTTTCTGGATTGGTGCTTTTTAGACTGCTCCTAGGGGGGAGTAATTGGTCTTGGAAGGTATGTTGTTCACATGTTTGATGAGATAAAAAAAAATTAGTCTCTATGAATTTGTGCATATATGTACCTTTGTTGTTGATGTCAAAAGGGGAGAGATAGCCATGTGAAAAAAAATCAAAGGAAGAATTGAGGGAGAGATTTCCATGAAAAAATCAAGTGTTAGACTTAGGGGGAGTAATTAATATATTGTGGTTAATTGTTGATTTGTGCATTGATTTGGTTTTTCACATAATATGTTTCCATCAATTCCCAAGGGGGAGATTGTTGGATATTTCATGCATATATGTGCTAACATTAATGTTTTATCATTGATGTCAACATATTTTTTTATTCTTGACAGTTATTTGATTTGTTTAGTTAAGAGTTTTTTGTTTGGTATGCATAGTATATTTAAAATTAGTTGTTGTGAAGCTATTCAAGTGTTTTAGAATGTCTGTAATTGATCTTGTTCAAGTTACAAAGGTTCTCTTTATGATTTGAGGAAGTTATGGTTGATTTATCAGAAGATAGTTTTCTGGTTATTTTAGTGGAGACAATGTTACAGTTTTTGATCTGGTGAGGATTAGTTATGCAATATTTTTGGTTTCTAACCCGATGGAGAGTTAAGATGATGAATGCATGTTATCATTTTAGATGGTTTATGAATTGGACTTAGTAAGATTATTTTAGACTTAACTATTTTGGAAGCAACCAATTCACCCCCTCCCTCTTAGTTGCGTTTTTCTTTATTTCTATCTGTTCACATGTACTTCATCAGCTAGTTGATACAAGAGAAAATCATTGATTTGAGATATTGTCGTATAAAAGAGCATATTGTAGACATATTCACCAAACCCTTCACTAAGATTAAGTATCTTTAGTTGCAAGATCTCTTGGGGACGTGGGATATTTCATCAAGGGGGTCATTTGACTTCTCCATTCTCTCTTATGGGTGGGACTTTTTTCTCACATGAGGTTTTATCGCTCTCATATTCTTTTATGTATTCATATCTCTTTTAGCGAGGGGGGGGGGGGGTTTGTCCCATTGGGTTCCCCCCCCCCCCCCCCGCTTTTTTTTTTCTTTACAAGAGATTGCATTGCATTAATTTTGCACTTTCATATTGTAAATGGGTACCTAACATGGCCTAGTAGCTAGGATCCATCTTGCATTGTCATCTAGCATTGTGATCTTTAATCGTGTTCCCCTAAGTTGCACTTAAGGGGGTGTGTTTGTGTAATTAATTAATTATAATTACACTTTACTTAAGCTTACTTGGGATAATGAATTACATAGTAGTTTTCATTGTAGACACCTAGGAGTTTACATCCTATTTTATCACATGGTGTAGGAGAATTCCAATTTATGTGTGAGATGAACCTTTATTACTCTTATCACATTATCATCCTCACATTTTTGCACATACTTCATTGTACAATGGAGGATGATCAACCTTTGGTTTATATGTGGTGCCACCTAGTGTGGGTGATAGGTTATCTCTTGCATAGCTCCTAGTTATCATGCATTGCCTATATATATTCATGCACATCTACATTGTATACATCCATTATCATTTGATTATTGATCATTGTTGAATCTAGTCAATTAATTGATCACATCATTTGTCTCTCTTGTTTGTGCTATTCATTGGGCTTCCAGATCTTGGTATATTGCCTTAGGAAAATTCTTACAATTTTGGCATATTGCACTACTTTAATTGAAGAATCTTTTTTTAAAAATGTATCATAAATGGATTTATTCATTTTATAAAGCAACCAATGCAAGACTAGAGAATATCTATCCTCAAGTGAGATGTGATTCAAATTTAAGAAAACTTTATTAGATCCTTAGCATATTTTTATCTAATAATGTACCTAACTACAAATAGAACATGAGTATAAAAATTATTTTTTGTCACCTTTGAGATACATCTTCATTTTGGTTATGTGATGACAATATTTGAAAAACTAGTCTTTGCACTCATCACTCTTATTGGGCCCCAAAAGAATGTTTTGGACACACTTAGGAAAAATGAAAAACTATAGAAGAAACCTTTGCTAGTTAAGGAAACATGTGTGGTGGCACTTATTGTAAGGAAAAAAACCTACCTAACCTACCTAACTAACCACTACCCTACATGCTAGAGGGACCCATTGACTATAATTTTGAAATAACTTCCCCCGTGACCTATTTTCTTTTATTTTACATAGTTTTTGACACGATTGGAGAGGGAAGGGGAGTGAAAAATTATGAACTTATTTGGAAATTTTAACCACACTAGGAAAAATAATATAGATATTAGTGAAAATATCACTTCCTAATGGAAAGGGGGCAAAAGACTTACCTCTAATAGATTATCTTCATGTTTTGACCTGAACATGACCATAGGTGATTGGAAATATACTTTCTCTACCAGGTATTTTATAGGGCATCATCACATAGGCTAAGGGCATTTTTCATTAAAATCACAACAAGTTTCTACAACTTTCTTTCTAGCACAAACTTTGATTTATGACTCCTACGGGTACCTTTCTCATGGTGGTTGGTACTCTTTTCCTTATGTTGTATTAGATTGTCTTTGAGTGATGAATAGAAAAGTTTAAGATCATCCCAAAACTATTTTTCATCTTCTTTCATGTTGACCTTCTTCTAGGTCAAGGCCTTTCTTTTTCTTAGGCTTTGCTCCTCATTTCTATCCCTTAAAAAAAAATCTTTATTATTTTCATGGAATTCTTCCTCTAGAATCTCTAGATTGGATTAGTATCTTGCTTCCACCTTCACTTTGGGTTCTTTTTCTACTTGAATAGTTTTTCTCTCTTCTCTAGCCTTGAGTAAGCGAGGGAGGTCATTAAAAAATAAGATAGGTCCTTATAGGGATGATCACCATTAGATTGTTCAGCTGATATTCAACATCTCTTGCCTTTTTGAGCGATTTGAGGCTTGAGTCCATGTGGAACCTCAAGTTTTTAATACTTTTCCTTGTCCAACCTTGTTCATTAGACTAATTTGACCTCCATATAATGGGTTCTCCTTTGAAAAAATAAATTATGCCAAGCATAAGGCTTCAAGAAGATAGGGCCCTTTTAAAAAATGAGAAGGAAAAATAATTTTTTGAATTAGCAATAGTTTTTTGAGGGATTATTTCTTTTGGAAACTAGATGAACCATCTATTATTCCTTGTGATAATTGCTTAAGCGGCAAGAAATTCTCCCTCTTTCTTCTAGCAATTTTTACTTCCTACCATTGTATTTGAGCACAATGGAAGAATTATCTCTAGAGCCTTGACCTTCCTTCACAATTGCCTCTATTTCTTTTCAAAATTCACATAATGGCTCTCATGTGTTTTCACTATTAGGAATGTTTTGAGGAGGAGATGAGGTGGAAAAAAGATAGGTCAATTAACAATTCTTTTCCAAAGTGGGATGCCAATTGAGTCATCTGAATGGGAAACTTTACCAGGGGCTTTAATTTCTTCCTCAAAGATAAAAATTCCAAGGAGTGCATTAGATATTTGGTGATGAAAGTCTAAAAAGGTCCTATTGAGAGTGCCAAAAAATACTATTGATCTCGAAGAGGTTCATGCCTAAATAAGGGCAATTGAGAAGTTTCATAGGTATGAGACTAATTGAACCTTATGAAATAACCTCCAGGATTTTAGAAGTCAAATCTTCATCTTTATGGATTTTTAGAAAGAGAAAGCAAGGATTTCTCAAAGTGATAGATAAACTAAGGTGATGTGCCAATGTAAATCTTTTACAACACTTTAAAACTTTTCAAGGTAGGGAAATATTATATTCTAAAAGAAATATGTGATGTACTACAAACTCTTCATTTTTGGGAAGGAGAAAAAAACACATGAAGTGAGAAGAACATAAAGTGCAATATTCAAATCCTCAACATGGGTAACATTTGTAGGGATTTGATGAAAATACATACATCCCTATTTTCACAATATTTGACCATTCTGGGATATGAATGGTATAATTCATCTTTTCTTTTAGAGGAAAATGGAAGAGTAAAAGACCTACATGATCTATAATCTGCCAAAATAGTCAAAAGACAAAGCGATTTAAATTAGTTAATATGAACTTATACACACAATAATAGAACATAACACATTGATAACCTGTTAGATAACTAAGAGGGGGGTGAATCAGTTAAGTCCAGTTATCCTACAATCCCAAATACTCCCAGATGTATATAACAAAACTTTCAAATCAATTAATCAACTTGGTAAAATATCAACTGTGCCTTTCTCTTCATATACTGATTACCAGTAAATTAAATATTGTGTTTACCAATCAATCTAGTTATAGTAATGTGTAAAGTAAAATAAAAATTCAACACATCTATACACATATAACACATAAATTTTTAATGTGGAAACTATGTTAGGGGAAAAACCACCTGGGACCGGTAACCCAAAATAATACTCTTCTGAAGTGAGCTCAGTTAGGAGACAACCCTATTAAAGGTTACAAAAAACACACTATAAGGTGTGACCTGGTTAGAGGATTTATCACTAACAGTTCTCACTTGACCAAACATTCACTATGGGATCAACAAGAAAACAATCAAGATTCATTGAATGTCATATTGAAATATAAAGAATGTTGAGTCCCACTCGGTTAAGATATTTATCTATAGCAATGGTTAAACTAATATAGTAATGATCTGATTCAAATACAAATTAATTTGAAGATTTTCAGATCTATGCTAAGCTCAAAAATACCTTTGATCAATAATCAATTCAATACCTTCATTTCCTCCAACTCTATTCTACTCAGTAATTGCTTTCTCTATCACTCGGTGTTGTCTATAGAATTGCTCAGTTTTGTCTTCAACTAGTTTGATCAATGTTGCATGAAATCAATATTTTCACACGAATTCTCCTGCAATAGACTCAATAATAAATCTCATGTCTCTTTATATAGACATCATAAACCATTTTATGTCCATCCATATATTTTTCCTCTTAATCTTCACCATTGATTTTTCCGCTTTAACCTTCCTTAGCAATTGTGTCAATAACATATTTCATTCTCCTTCATCCAATCATCCTTGAATTTTATCAGCCATTTGATCATCATAAAAAATATAATCATTTACCTCAGAATCATAAATAATTGACCAACTCATCATCTTTAGTTGATAATCACAAATTCCATTTATTTTTTTCACTCGGTCAATACCAAAATGCATCGGTGATAACTAGGTCAATTAACACTATACTCGGTATACACTACACTTTCTCGGTGTATACAAAATTCTTCATTTATTGACCACATAAACTTGTTCATTCTTGATCTTTAATACATAATAAATTCATGTAATACAATCAAGTCACTAACATAATTCCATAGACTCATCAATAAGTTACCCAATGAATACCATATCTATATCTTTCTCATCCATATCATCTTCATGTAGATATCTCATGCCTTTACCATTTTTCTTCTTAAGATGTTTGTGACCATCATGATAAGTGTAGTCAAAACAAGTTGACATCAATCATAATACATAAATTGATTTAATGTCTTACATGCACTTTAGTAGCTCAGTGATCATCAATCACTGTCTTTCAAATATCCATTCTATTGTCAAACTTTCCCTCGAGATATTCAATCAGTTGTAGTTTATCAATCTCTCTCTTTGGCATTGATGGAAACACAATATGAAATATCCCATAAAATACCAAACATATGTTCTACAACTCTGTAAGAAAATGTTGTAACTTGATAAGCTCTCCCTAGCTTGTACATTTAATATGTTTAATCACCACACAACATCAATACTCCATGCAGTCTCTCCCTACAGATTTGATCTTCTCTCCCTGTGTGCTCCCTATGTGTATATCTCTCTTTAGATAAATATTTCATTGATTGTTCTCTTCCTTTGACAACAATGCCAAAAATAAACATCTCTTTAATAGCCAAAATATTATCTCTGGTGTTCGGTTCAGATCAAGTACTTTTCATGTACCGATGTCTTTTCAGTTTGTCTTTCATCTTTCAGCTTTCACAACCTCAAGAAACCTAAAGTGTGAACATCATGCATTGACATAATTTGATATTCTGATAAAGTATAGGTTGATGCAACCTCCTAATCACCTTAGTGACCGATAGATAGGGGATGGACCCCTAGTCTAGTCCTCAAGTACTCAAATGTATCCTTTGGTAAGGTTTTAGTAAATATATCATCAAGTTACTCTTGTGATTTCACATACTCTAGTTTCACTTGCTTTTCTTGTACTTTTTCTCTCAAGTAGTGATACTTTATAAATATATGCTTTGTATTTGCATGCATCACTAGATTCTTAGAAATGTTTATTGCACCAGTGTTATCACAATATATTATCATTGGGTCAGTGATCTCTTTAGCCATACCTTCCAAAAGTTGTTTTATCCAAGCAATGTTCGAACAATTAGCAATAGTAGCAACATATTATGCTTCTGTAGTGGACTGAGAAATGCATCCTAGTTTCTTACTTATCCAAGTAACTAATATTTCTCCCAAAAAGAATGCTCCACTAGTAGTGCTCTTTCTATCATCAATGTTTCCAACCCAATCCGCATCTGTATAGACTTTCAGTTCAAAATTGTCTTCTTTCTTGTACCACGAGCCATAGTTTTCAGTGTTCTTAAAGTATCTCAAAATTATTTTTACAATAGTCATATGTGATTCTTTAGGATTAGCATAAAATCTTGCTACAATTCCAACTACATGTGCAATATCTGGTCTACTATGCACAACATACATCAACTTACCAATCATTGATTTGTATAATGTCTGATTTACCTCGGTTGACTGGTCATCCTTTGTCAATTTGCATCTAGCGACCATAGTTGTACCGACTGGTTTTGAATCCTCCATACCAAATGTCCTCAATATTTCTTTTATGTACTTTGATTGAGTAATGTATATGCCTTCATTTTGTTGTAAAATTTGGAAGCCAAGAAAAATTTTAATCTCTCCAAACATTGACATTTTAAATTATTTTCTCATTTCATCAGCAAATGATTTGCATAGATTATCATGTCCTCCAAATATGATATCATCAACAAAAATTTCAACAACAAGAATCTTATCATCAGTTTCACCTTTCAAATACAAATTGTTGTTGTCACTTGTTCTAACAAATCCAATACTGATAAGATAGGAATGCAGTCATTCATACCATGCTCTCGGTGCTTGTTTCAATCCATATAGTGCTTTGTGTAACTTACATACCATGTTCTTCTGATTAGGATCAACAAAGCCTTCAGGTTGTTCAATGTATACCTCTTCTTCAAGTATTCCATTCAAAAATGAAAATTTAACATCCATCTGATAAACTTTAAATCCTTTGTAAGAAACATAAGCAAGCAATATTCTAAATCCTTCAAGTCTAGCAACAGGTGAAAAAGTCTCACCATAGTCAATACCTTCTTCTTGTGCATACTCTTTGCATACAAGTCTTGCCTTATTCCTAGTAACATCTCCATTTTCATTCAACTTGTTTCTGAATATCCATTTGGTTCCAATTGTTGGAATGGAAAGATAAGGGACTAAGAGGGGAGGGGTTAGTTACTACTTTTAACTGAATACTCAATCTTCAAATAGTAGTAACTAACTAACCAACTAAATCCATTGTATGCAACATTCATTCAAATGACTTTGTAAATGTAAAGTGCATGAAATTAAACAATAGATCAATCATGAAATGTAATACATAACACTAATATTTTGGTTACACAGAAACCCTTGTTAGAAGGTAAAAATTGGGGCAAGGATAACACCCACAAATTCTTCACTACTGCAGATAATAAAGTATGTCGGTTAAGGCTACAAGTTGTGATCACTTCTGGTGATCTTACCCTATTAGGAGGAACAATCAAATTGACTAGATCTACCTTGCGAAAGGATTTAAACAACACTACTTGAGTGTGCACTCAGTTAAGAGATTTAAATAGACTGTTAAGTCTACTCTTTTAAGAGATTTTACAAACTTTATTACAATGATTAGAGAATAACAGAAAGTATCTGTAAATAATAACTATACTTTGTCTGAATTAGATCTATGATATACTGAATAAATATCACCTTTATGTGTAGTAATTTGTCCTTTATTCTTCCCAGTAGCCTTGATTGCTTCTGAATAAACTGAATTGAATCTCTATTTTTGATAACTTCTCTTTCATGCAAACCTTGTCTGAATTATGATGTCTTGAAGGTGGCTACTGCTACAAGTTTTCCTTCTTCATATATATGCGATTCACTTTCTTTCCTTTTTGTCAAAATGACATCAATTATAAATATATAGAAAATTGCTATGATTGTCATGACCTAATTAGGTTTACAACATCTTAGAAAGATCTAAGATCTACGATGTACAAAATTAACCTAGATCTAACTATTACATAGGAATCATCACTACATTTAATGATTACATCAATAATAAATGAGCTTTAATCTTGTTAAAACATTTTATGAATCAGTGTAACCGTTTGCATAGATAAATGTGCCTTTCCTGATTACTATGTCATTTCCTAAACAACTCAGTAAACATAGCCTTTTCTATTTGGTGAATACATTGGTGCTCGGTGTGTATGGTGCTCGATGTTTACTAATGCTCGGTGCTCAGTTAAAGTTGTTTCCTTTTAGCTCTTGGTACTGCCTTGTGAATACTTAGTATGAAGGCTTGTTTGTTTAACCAACTAGCATAATGTAGTTTGTTGTATCACCTTTTACCAACTGATCAGCTTAGATAACCAATTGATCTAATTTGATACTAATAACAACATCTAATGCTCAAATAGAGACAACACCAATTACTTTCTTGTCCTTCGGTCTTGGTACCAATGTTCATGTTTTTTTTTCCTATATCTACTCAATTTATTCATTCATGGCCTTGACCCATTCATCATTTTCAAGTGCATCTCTAACATTTTTAGGTTCAAACTCACAAACTAAGCATGTGTTTTTTCTCAACTTACTTCATGTCATCATGCCAGCTTTCTTATCTCCAATAATCTAATTCTATGGATGATGTTTCCTTACATATATTGCAAGTACAGGTTTAGTTCTTTGTTCTTCATTGTGTTCTCCACTCGGTGTATGATCATGATATTCATCAGTAAATGTTTGTTTATTCTTGGTCTGTATAGATTGATTCTCGGTAGCATTACCATGATGCTCAGTAACGTCATGTTGTTGCACTGCTCAATGTAAGTAAATCTACCATAATATTCTAGTTCCTTTTTGCTTTCTTCATCATTCTTCTCAACATATTCATCAACTCTCACATTTTCACTTTCAATCATCTTGTTAGTAGCCTTATTCAAATATTTGTAAGCTTTTCTCTTAGTAGAATATCCTAAGAATATTCCTTCATCACCTTTTGAATCAAATTTCCCATTTTTATCACCATTCATAACGTAACATGTGCTTCCAAATATTTTGAAATAAATTACATTAGGTGTGTAACCATACCATAATTCATATGGTGTCTTGTTTGAATCTTTCTTCGGTTGAACTCAGTTTAATGTGTATACATAAGTGCTAACAGCTTCTCTCCAGTATATTTGTGCAACATCATTTTCAATCATTAGTGTTCTAGCATAATCCACAATAGATCTATTTCTCCTTTCAGCAATCCCATTCCGCTGTGGTGTCCTCGATGCAGAAACCTATCTCTTAATTCCATGCTTATTACAAAAATTAGTGAACTCATTGAAAATTAATTCACCACCTCTATCTATTCTCAAGCATTTTAATTATTTACCACTTTCTTTTTCCACTTTAGCTTTAAACCATTTAAACATCTTAAAAGCTTCAAATTTTTCTTTCAAGAACATGGCATTCATCATTCTAGAGTAGTCATCAACAAATAAGATAAAATATATGTCTCCATAATAAATCTGAGTTCTCATAAGACCACACAAGTCAGTATGAACCAACTCCAAAATAGCATTAGATGAATAGTTTTTTCTCTTAAAACTAGATTTTGACATTTTTCCCATTTGACATTGTTTGCACTTAACATGGTCACGTTTAGATATGCTTGGTAAGCCTCTAACTCTCCTTTTCTTATTGATCTTTACCATGTTGTCAAAATTCACATGACATAACCTTTTGTGCCATAACCACACATCTTTATTTGTAGCCAACAATCAAGAAGTTTTAACATTGTCAAGATAAAATAGATTACCTTTAGATTGTTCACCAGTACTGACCAACAATTCCAGTCTCATCATAGATTTTCACCTTTCTATTCTCAAATGCAACTCAGTGACCTATGTTATTCAGTTATGCTACACTCAATAAATTATAAATAAGTCCCTTCACCCAATATGCATTCTCACATATGATCTTATTGTTCAACAATATAGACCCTTTTCCCTTTACTAGACAAGGTGTATCATTTCCCATTTTAACAGATCCACCATTATAATGTTCAAGGTATTCAAATTTCTCTTCATCACCAGTCATATGATGTGTACAACCACTCAATTATCCAAGTATCATTCTTGCTAACTTTATAAATAAGTGTTGTTTCAACATACCTTTCTTCTTCTTCTTAATCTTCTTTCAAAGATATAAATACCACCTCAATGTCTTCATCAGTGTCAGTGTTGGTATCATCATCATCATCTTCAATAAGGTAACATGCCTTCTTTCCTTTATCTTTGTAATATCAGTTACTTCTCCTGTCATACTGTCGATTACCTCTATGTTCTTGGTTATCTCTACTGTCAGGCTTCCTTTCATTAGATATTTCATTAATTTTCTCATCTTCTTTCCTATTAGGACATCTAGCTGCAATATGGCCAATCTCTTTACAATTAAATCATACCAAAGGTAGTTTTCCTCTATATCTTCCTTTACCTATCTATAGTCTTCTATCCATTAATGCTTTAAGCTCATCAAGTTTATCCTCATCACTTTCACTATCACTATCATTTCTTATCATGTGTTTGTTGCTTAGTTTACCAATTTTCAATTTCAGAGATGACATACCTGCAGATTCAACAGTAGGAAAAACACTATTATCAAAGTTATTATCCTCAAATGCAGCCAGTCTACCGATTATATTATCAAGTGTAATATGATTACCAGGAGATGATCTCATCTCGTGAATTTCATAAACTCTAATAGAATAAGTAGGTGATAAGGTTATGAGGATTTTACTTACAACAATGTCTTCTTCAATAATATCTCTTGCTCCTCGCATAACATTCACAATCTCCTTGACTCATTTGTTGTACTATGATATGTTCTCTCCTTCTTTCATTTTCATGTCATCAAACTTTCCTCTAAGACTTTTAGTTTTAGCTCTTAGCACATTCACGTCTCCTCCATGAACTAGTGTAAGATTTTCCCACATCTATTTAGCAGAAGTACATGTCTTAACATCTTCAAATTCAACATCTAATAAGGAAGAGACAAGCTCTATCATCGTAGTATTTTGTTCATGTCTTTCTCTCATCTGATCAATAGTCAAAGGTCTAGTGGGCAAGATGAACTCATTATCCAAGTAATTTATTGTAGACTCTCTAATCCCTGATAGGTACAATCTCATTCTTCTTTTCCATGTTGAGAAGTTGTCTTTTTTTAGCTTTGGCACCTCTCTCTTATATATCTTGTGATCTTTAGCTTAAGTCCTTCAAATTTTTCTTCCAAGCACTCTATGCTCTGATACCAATTGTTAGATAACTGAGAGGGGGGATGAATTAGTTAAGTCTAGTTATCCTACAGTCCCAAATACTCCCAGATGTGCATAACAAAACTTTCAAATCAATTAATCAACTTAGTAAAATATCAACTCTGCCTTTCTCTTCATATACTGATTACTAGTAAATTAAATATTGTGTTTACCGATCAATCCATTTACAGTAATGTGTAAATTAAAATAACAATTCAACACATCCATACACATATAACACATATTTTTAACATGGAAAACCTATTAGGGAAAAAAACACTTGGGATTGGTAACCCAAAATAATTCACTCTTCTGAAGTGAGCTCGATTAGGAGCCAACCATGGTAAAGGTTACAAAAAACACACTGTGAGGTGTGACTTGGTTAGATGATTTATGACTAATAGTTCTCCCTTGACCAAACATTCACTATGGGGTCAACAAGAAAACAATCAATATTCATTGAATGTCATATTGAAATATTAAGATTGTTAAGTCCCACTTGATTAAGAGATTTATCTGTAGCAATGGTTAAACTGGTACATTAATGATCTGATTCAAATACAACTTGATTGTAGATTTTTTGATCTATGCTAAGCTCAAAAATATCTCTGATCAATAATCAATTCAATATCTTCATTTCCTCCAACTCTATTCTTCTTAGTAATTGATTTCTCTATCACTCGGTATTGTTTGCAGAATTGCTCGATTCTGTCTTCAATCAGTTTGATCAATGTTGCATGAAATCAATCTTTTCATGTAAATTCTCCTACAAAAAACTCAATAATGGATCTCATGTCTCTTTATATAGATATCATAAACCATTTTTTGTCCATTCATAGATTTTTCCTCTTAATCTTCACCGTTGATTTTGTCGCTTTAACCTTCCTTGACAGTTGTGTCAATAACATGTTTCATTCTCCTTCATTCGATCATCCTTGAATTTTATCAGACATTTGATCATCATAAAAAAACATTATCATTTACCTTAGAATCATAAACAATTGACCAACTCATCATCTTTAGTCGACAGTCACAAGTTCCATTTATTTCTTTCTCTCGATCAATACCAAAATGCATCGGTGATAACTAGCTCGGTTAACAATATACTCGGTATACACTACACTTTCTTGGTGTATACAAAATTCTTCATTTACTGACCACATAAAATTGTTTTTTTTTTATCTTCAATACATAATAGATTCATGTAATACAATCAAGTCACTAACATAATGTCATAGATTCATCAATAAGCCACCCAAAGAATAGCATATCCATATCTTTCTCATCCATCTCATCTTCATGTAGATATCTCATTCCTTTACCATTTTTCTTCTTAAGATGTTTGTAACCATCATGATAAGTGCATTCAAAACTAGTTGACATCAATGACAATACATTAAATGATTTAATGTCTTACATACACTTTAGTAGTTCGGTGATCATCAATCACTGTCTTTCAAATATCCATTCCATTATCAAACTTTCCCTCAAGATATTCAATCAGTTGTAGTTTATCATAACCAACAAAAGGAAGGAAAAAATGACACAATTCTAATACTTTATTGAGAGAAAACATGTTTTGGATAGAATGTAGGTCATACATTAAAAAGTTAATAATATAATACATCTCCTATTGAATACAAATATTTCCTAGAAAGATAAAATATTAAGGTCTCTTCAAGCCGGAATGAAATTCCATCAGGGGAATGGACATGGGGAATGAACATTACATTATCTAGAATTAGAACTTATTCGAACTCCATGAAAGGTCTCCTCTCCCTTTCACAAAAGGCCTGGGGAGTTTTATAGACCATTCCTCTCTTTTTTGGATGTTGGTAACATGATCATTTAATTATGGCAGTCATTACAGCCATCTTCATGCTAGAGATTTTTCATCATTAATATTTGTTCTTATGGCATGAATGTTAGTTGGGTTTTCTCAATTGATTCAACATTATGAGAGGGTAACATACTTCTCCCACAATTAATGCTTTCTTTCTATTGCATGGAAACGGTTTCCCCTAGGATCAAATTTTACAACACTCAGATTTGGAAAAAAATCTCAATCTTGCAAAGTGTGGGCTTGTGTCATTTGAGTTTTGATAGAGATACGACCCAGACATGTGTTATACAAGAAAATAGGTTTGAGAATAACCTCATTGGAATACCTAATAATTCTACAATGTCAACATATGGAAACTTTGAGGGTCATCATGAAGATGAAGGCTTTGCAACATTTAGAATGAGCACTATAGAGACATGTGTCTATTGTATGAAATGACATAAGTGTGAAAAGATATAATGGGGACCTACAAATATGAAAATTCAAGTTGGGAAAAATAACTACTATAGAGAATATCTACAAATTCCAACTTTATTTAGTTTAAAATATTTATAAAAATGATACCTATTTAGATCAAAAGACCCAAAAAAATCCACTTGACCCAAAGTGGACCAAATTATAATCTAGAGAAGGTGATTGTGTAGTCACCTAAATCTAAATTAGCACACTATACATCCTAGTAATAGCCAACCAATTTTCCTTGGCCTGAAAGGGGTCAAAAGTGGTCTTATTTTTTTCTTGAAATCAATAAAAACATAGATGGGAAATTTAAGTTATATGTGACAAAAGAAAGATCAATATTTCTTTCAAAACCTAGTTTCACAGCTACCATTGAAAAAGAAGAGTAGAGATTAATATGGTTAACTAAGGGGAACACATAATAATTTTTATTTTATTTTTAAATATAACCAATATAGGTGTGCTCCTAAAATATATTTTTTAATTAATGAGTTGTGACAAGAATGATAAACATATTTTCACATATTAATCCTTTTTTACTTCCATACTTTTATCATAATATATACACAATCATGGTTTTTTAAACTATTGCATCAACATTAATGTCAAAAATACTATTCAATAATGTATATGGAACATTTATTTTCATACTTAATGACCTCACTTTTCTCAAAATTATTTTTTGTAGCAAGCCACATCAACTAATATAATCACAAATCTAGCGCACGTATGACATATCTATCTTAGTTCCCAACAACATTGACCTCTCTTTTCTTAGTTCCCAACAATATTGAACTCTCTTTTCTCAATACTATTGGAGTTAGTAAGCCCCATCAACTTCTACAAACATGAATAATTAATTTATAGTCAATACACCCAACTCACTTTATCGAGAAAAAGTGGAAGACCTTTTCTGTAAACAAAAATTGCAAACAATGTAGTCTACTCCTCATCAAATGCCAAAATGAAAACTAAATATTGAATAAATATATCAATTAGAATAATACTTATGGGTTGTTGGTTGTGCATTGTTAATGGTATTTTTTGGCCTCCATATTGTAAGTGGCTGGTGCAGGAGCACCTCTATGGGGGCCCTCACTTTCATATTTTGGTGTATCTTACCTTGGTTTGAAGCATGTAATTAAATAAGGATCAACAAGGAGTTTGGATCATTTGTTTTTGTTGTGTCTAGGCAATGACTAAGTCCTAGAAGTTTCTAGTCTTTCTAGTTTGGTTGTGCAGCACACTATCCAAGGAATGTTATCAACTTGGAGTGCTTGGGTTGGGGTTAGTAATCCTAAGCTAGTGTTTGGTTTTGAGCACAAGTGTGCTTTAGGAGTGGTCTTTTTGTATGAGTAAGCAAAATCTACTCAAGCAACTAAAAGTTGCTAGCAACTTTTACAAGTTGCTAAGAAACTTTCCTTGTTTGTAAAAGACTGATTATGCTAAGTGTCTAGAAGCCCTAAACCCAATGCACACACTTGATAGAAAGGTTATATAATGCCTGACTAACCCTAATCCTAAGGTTGGAAGTTAGTATGTATGACAGGTGTACGGGCACAGGAGAGAAAATATACTGAACCAGTGTTTGATAGGGATTTTCATGGCTTGAAGCTTTGTTTTTAGTGTGCATTGTTGATATCCATTATTGTGTAATCATTTGTGTGGTTGTTTCCATTCATACTTCTGTAATTAGATTAAATTTTGTGTGTGTTTAGTTTGTTTTCTTTGTTTTCTTCAAGTTACACAGTCGACTATTGTTTTGGTGGCACTAATGGAATAGGGCCTGTAGCTCTTGATTCCACTGTGGGAATGGCATGGGATTGTGGACTCTAAGAACTTAGACCCTAACCTTGTATGATATGGAAGCAGGGCCCTGGAGCATGCATATAAACATTTTTTTGTGGAAGCCCTAGGTGAGTTTAGCAGTGGAAAAGATAGTCAGAGGAATGCATTCCAAGACTATCCCTTTGGAGGGATTTTGGATGGACGAATGAAGGCAAATTTTTGTGAAGGAGAAGCTTTGAAGAGCTTTAGAAAGGTGTCAGTGAAGTTGGGAACAGAGAAGACTCCCCAAAATTGTGAAACCCTCTAATTTGGCAAACATGTTGTACGGTCAAATGGGCACTTAAGACCTTGAAAATATTTGAGTTTGGGTCATATGGAGTAGAATTCCTTTAGGACAAGGTTGTTGATTCTGTGGAGAAAAGGCCTCAAAAACCCTATGAAACCGGGTGAAGGGCTAATTAGGCCTCTTCTTGTAGCCCTATTTTCCAAAGCAACTACCTAATTTGATGAAGACCCAATCAAACTAAAGTATTGAGTAGGCGTATAATGCTCTAAAAACACCTTGGAACCTATCAGATCTACTGTTGGAAAGTGGAAAAGCAGCATAAGACTAGAAGCCTTTATTGAGCCTAGATAAGGCTAATAGCTAGAATGCAAAGTATGGAGTGTTGATGAATGAAACTGTTGAGCTTGGTGGGTGAGTTAGGTAGGTCAGGGGAAGTCCTTGAGGAGATAAGGAAACCTATAGGCCATTATAGGTGTTTGAAGAATACTGAGAACCTAGTTGAGGATCAAGAGCATAGACAAGCTTGTCTATCCTAGCTTATCCCATCAGTGGCCAATTGTGGCCCCTTATTCTCTAAGAGGCCTTTCTAAATAATTTTAGTATTTCTATTGACTATGTACCCTTTGTGGCCTCTACATGTAACAACCAATGCCTTTGTTAATATGTTGTTGATCTCTTGATAGAGCCTAGGTTGTAGTTGTGTAAGAGTCACCCCCCTTGTTTACCTACCTATTAATATAAAAAATAATAGGCCCAAATTGCAACACCAACTTGATCAACCTTAAAACTAAAAATAATCTACCCTTATAAATATTTATGTAAATAATTTACACAAACTTTGATAAAATGACTAGTTGGAGAAGGGAATTATTTTATAGCTTCTTGGTGGGTCCTCTAATCTCTATTTTGAACTTATTAAACTATATTCATTATATGAAACATGTAAATATATAGTGTTTTAAGTCAGGGGACTAATGTGTTCACTCCATCTTTATCCCTTTTACTAGGTCAAGGCCTTTATTCTCTGTTGGTGTACCTTTTCCTGGTTACGTCTCCTTTAGAGGTGGATGGGTTTCCTTTAGAGGTGGAAATATGGGCCGATAAGAAGTTGTGGCTTCTTGTTCATTTTTATCTTGTTGTTCCTTTAGAGGGGGTGATGTATCCTATTGAGGTGGAGTGTAGTGTGGCAAGTGAAGGATTTTTTGGGATCATGGTATCGTTTATCTCAATTTTGGTTGTGGGAGCCAAGTCAAAACCCATAGTGGTTTGGGGAGCCTTTCTAAATCACACAGTTTCAACTGGTCTTTGGACAATCATCTCTTTAGGCTATCTATAATTTTGGTTTTTAGATCCATGAAAAAACCCAAGGTTATGGGTTGGGGTGTCCCTCAAAACCCCATGATCTCTCTACTTGGGAGGTTAGCTCTTTGATGTAAGGATTTGACCTTGTGGTCTATTTTTTGGGCAGTTTATGCATTGTTGGATTTTCTTTATTTGATGTTGACAATCTGTTGGTTAGTAATGTTCTATCTTTTGCAGTGATTCTTTTGCAGTGGAGTTCCAGATCCCCCTCAAAATCTGTGTGTGAAGGATTTCAGGGTCCCTTCAAAATATATTTTTCTTCTAATAAAAAACATGTAAATCTCTAAAATCCTTGTAAAAAAATGTTTTCAGACATATTTGTAATATCTATATAAATATAAGAAGTCATTGAATTAAAAAGTATCCTTACTTTGATGTTCATCACTCCAAAAATACCCTTGTTACTCTAAACATAAATCCATGATTTAATGAATCTTAATGAAAAAAACCTTTAACATTTCTTGGTTTTCATCTTAGGACCTATAGGTAGGTAAATGCATTTAAAGTCCTATATTACTACTTCATTTAACATGTTCTTTTTTGAAGCAATAAATGATTGTGACTTGGATTCTTATTTTCCATAATGCATCATTCAAGAGAAAAAAAGAGCTTTGAACTTGAGACTTCTATAAGCCTAGCTCCTTCAATAACTTTTAAAACTAGCTAATTTAATACTCACTTATAATTATTTTAAAATATTCTATTTAGGTAAGAGTTCTTTTAATTTTTCAAAAATAAAAGGGACTTTTCCACCATACAATCAAATACATATTGGTCAAAAATAATATTAGACCTTATTAATGTAATTTTAAAGATGGAAAAAACCAAAATACATAGTGTTTCAAAAAAATTAAAGTTTAATAATATTTAAATAACAACTATTTCTTCTAATACCTTTGTTAGATTAAAAAAAAATCACTAATAATTAGAGTTGTAGCATCTACTCCAACTTGCATGATGATCCTTTCAAAAAAATAATAAATATTTGATATATGTTTTCACAACTTTATTAGTAGGAAGTGATATCTCACAACTTTTAAAAAAATCTTTCAAATGCCCATTTAATTCTACTCATTCCCATTGAACACATTTGTAGTTTTCCACACCATTCAACTTGAGAGAACCTATTAAAGAATACAAAACATAGATAATTTGGAAGCTCATGGGATTTTTTTAAAATGAGAATATTTTATTACAATGATGACCAATACTTAAAATATAATAGGTGATATCACTATATCGAGTGGGCTTTGTGTTATATTCATTTAGAGGTTGTGGTAGAAGAGTTGAATTTTGATGAAGTTGATGACAACAAAAATTATCTCTAGGTAACTTTAATCCTAGGAAATTAACTAGGACAAAAACACAAAGAAAAATTAATACCAAATAACAAATTTTATGTCTATAAGAAAAGATCAAACTATTCGCATTGATAGAATCTCAATTTAGACTTTGAAATAGGAATCCATCCCCTCTTGTATTTAAATCAATGAATGTGCTAAAAATATATGGTTAAATATGTTAGAGATATAATTTGAAGCCCTAGACAAAATCATCCCTTTGAATTTTATTTGAGATGAATCAAAAAATAATAAATTACTATTTTTTTTTAATCGATTAAAATTTATCTAAATTAATATAATATATGAAAAAATATAATGAAGTGACAGTTGACCCAACAATTATATTTATAATGCTTTTACCATAAGGACTTTCACTGATGTAATAGAAACTTTCTTGCATATGATCCAAATAGCAGAAGAGACTCAAGTAAAACAAAATCAACATTCACAATAATATTTTGGGAGCTATTAAATTTGTATTTTTCAAAAATATTACATTGGATGAAGATAGAGGGTCACTTTCCCTTCCCTTGGAATTCATTATCACATATAATAATCAAGTTGGAAGGAAGCTAAGGTGCAAAAAATGCTTTGTAACACTAAACTAGTGGGGAGATAGTGCAAATTTTTCTTTATAAATATTAACTATTACAGAATTGGAAACACATGCACAGGGGATTTAAACATTCATACAAATTATACCATACAACACATGATATATCATAGGAAAAATCCTTTCGAGAGAAAATTAAAAAAACCACACTCCAAAAGCACAGTACTTTGTGTTATTGAAACAACAATTGCAATACAAAAGAAACATATTGCCTCTTCAACAAGAGTCTTCAACAATCAATTAAACAACACTAAAAATTAATTTCAAATCTTAACACTTCACCTACAAATATAACATAACTCATACTCTCCAAGGCTACCTTTTATAGAAAAATACAACCAAGAAGGAAGCTTCTAGATGAACTAAGAAGATGGGGTTGTGAAAAAAAATTGGCATGACTTTTCAACCACCAAAAAGAATGTAAATGACACATGTACATCTCCAAATAGATCCCCATTCAAGCCTCCTATTGGGCACCCAAAATTTATTATTTTGAGCTATGGATAACACTCTTATGCATCTTACAACTACCATTGGAATCTATCATAAATATTGTGATAAATTACAACTAACAGTTGTAAGATAATCTATCATAACCTAACTATGAATAACAAATTCTCTTACAACTCATCATTCTCCATACAAAAGGTATCTCTTGCCACTTGTCTAAATTGTCATAGAATATGTCATAGGTTGACACTCTTCAAGATCATAAAAGTGGGATGCCTACCTCCACATGTGCAACATATGTTTCCATATAGTCATTGCCAAGTAGGATGTCACCAAGCCTATGAGTTATACTAGATGACTAGACATTCATTAGAAATTAATTAATCAAAATAATGAATAAATAAATACAACAAATGAATACAAAATCAATGTTAGGATTTGTGAAGGTTGAGGCACCTTTAATCCCAACATTCTTGCACTTGTCAAAAACCTTTCAAATAGCTCATAGATTAATTTTAGGGGATTGAGAGGCCCATAGAACTATAACATCACCTGAATTTCTTTATGCTCATTGTCAAATTATCAAATTTCTTCAATTTTACCTTCCTATCCTTTACCATATCTCGAACAAAATGAAAGTGTACATCAATATATTTTTTTATAGTATAGAAAGTCAAATTCTTTGCTAATAAATAATACTCTAATAGTCACAATAGATAGTAATCAATCTTACATTAAACCAAATGTCTAAATACAATTGCCTAAGACAAATGGCTTCCTTGAAAGCATGAGTAGCTACCATATACTTTTCTTTTATTGTGGAGAAAGCAACTACATCTTATTTCTTACTCATCCAAATTATAGCACCATCATTTATAGTAAAAACATAACTGCTAGTGGATCTTTTTCTATCACTATCACCTTCCCAATACAAGTCCACATATCCATGGATACTCACAAAATATTAAGGTCCAATAGGATAAATATGAAAACACAATGAATAATCGAAAGTACCCCTTAAATATCTAAACACTTTTTCAATTGCATCCTAATGGACTCACCCATGATTATCCATATGTTGACTTAGGACTCCCACTGCTTGGGCAATGTTTGGTGTAGTAAAAACCATAGCATATATAAGACTACCAACAACACTCACATAGGGTACATTGGCCATGTCCTCCACCTAAGAAGGAAATTTTGTACAATCCTCCATAGATAACTTTGTTCACAATGCAACACACTACCATAGATCTACACACTGTCATATTGAATCTCTCTAACATTGAAATCACATAATTATTATGGCTTAACCAGAGCTTTGAGTTAGCTCCAACTATTTTGATCTCCATCCCTAGAATGTAACTAGCTACACCTAAATTTTTCATCTCAAATTTTGCTGATAAATAGGTCTTCAAGTCAAAAATTAAACATCTATTCCCAAATAGTAACATATCATCCACATATAATGAAATAATGAGAATACAACCATTTTCAATTTTGAAATAAACTTGATGGTCAAATTTAGACCTCTAAAATTCTAAATTCAATACATAGGTATCAAACTTTTGGTACCACATCCTAGGAAACTATTTAAGACCATATATGGACATTTTTAACTTGCAAACCATATTTTCTTTAGCTTTCACCACAAAATTGTTTTGGCTATGAAATATAATTTTCTTTCTCAAAATTTCCATGAAGGAATGTTGTATACATCTATTTTCTTGATTTTCCAATCATGAACTATAACAAGTTATGACAAAAATTTAATGGATGTCTTCTTAGCAATGGGAGAAAAAATCTAACCATAATCCATTCCTCATCTTGTGAATACTCCTTTGCAACCAATTGTGCTTTATGATTTTCAACATTACCATTGGGGACCAATTTTTTCTTGAACACCCACATGCATCCCATGAGCTTATGTCCTTTAGGAAACGTTACCAAATCCCAAGTATTTTTATTCTTCAAAGATGCCAACTCATCATTCATGGATTTCACCAAATAATCTACATCACTCATACCCATGGCCTCTGTAACAGTCCTAGGATCATTAGCGATAGCAATAAAAGAAAAACTATAACTAGAATCTAACAATGAAATATCTAAACATTTATGGCGAATAACCATATCTATCAATTGATAAGTAGGAGATATTTTCCATAGCAAGTTAAAATGTGATATTGCTATCAGGATTCAAATGTGTAGTTTTTTAAGTCAAACTAATTGACCCATGGTTCTTGAGTAGTGGCTTACACCATATCTCATGAGAATGAATGGAACACTTAACACTCATTAGATCTAGGTGATTCTCATAGAGGTGAAGCATTAGGACTTCCTGGGAGGTCACCCATCCCAATTTTACTACATCTCAAGTGTGCTTAACTACATAGTTTCCTCCATGGTTAAACCCACTCTACTGTTGGAAACTACAATTGAAACAATTGTTGTATTGTCATTGATGTCAAACCTTAATTGGTAAGACTGTTGCTACTTAGGAAACTACTATATCTATTTGAGTATTGCTAAGGGGATAGGCAAGGTTGGTAACAATAGCACCTAGGGAAAGGTTGAGTTATCTTGATACTACAAAGTGTACTTGACTATGTTGTACAATGATGAGATAGTGTATTGTTTATACTAGTAAGACTGAAGACTAAACTAGTAGGCTTGACTGAGCAAAGAATGGAGAAATCATGTTTAAGCCGAGTAATGTTAGTGTTGACTGAGTCAGTGTATGCCGAGCAAAATTCTAGTGTTGACCGAACAATAATTAATTGTCAAGGAAGACAGCATAAGCTGAGGAAACATTTCTAGTAATGACCGAGCTTTCTACATGAAGACCAAGTAGTTGATCATAGTATTGACCAAGCATCAACATTTTTATATTTGAAGAGAATTTAGTTTTGGAGCCAACATTGTTGAATTCTTGGATTATGTAAAATGTGTTGACTTTATTTATTGATTGTTTGAAAGCATTAAATGCACTGTAAAATGTTTTATTGTAAATCTTTAAGATATTTGAGATGATTCTAGAAATGAAGCCGAAGAAAATGAAGTGGGTAGATTCAATGAATCTGACCTAACCCTAAGATCTACGAATGAGATTGAGCAGCATAAGATGATTTAACCTAATTGAGGAAAGTATTAAGGGAACCTGAGCATTGGATATGCGTGTGCATGGGTGGAAAAGAGAATGCTGGAAGATCAGTAAAGTTTTATTGACTGTATAAGTAGAAAAGGCTGAAGGAGAATTGTGGTGGTTGCTTGAAGAAAAGTTTCGAGTAGATCGGAGATGGAGATGGCAAAGTTTGAAAGACAGTAAACCAGCATTAGTGTACGGAATCATATTTGATATTTGCAAAGTGAGTTGTATATTTTTCAAATAAATATTGTTGCTACTTTCTAACCATTGTAACAGTCAAAATCTTTTTAACAGAGGTTGACCTAACAATCATATGTTAAATCCTTTGAACATGGTTGCATTCTAATGGAGTGTATGTAAGTCCTATGACAAGGCTCACTTTTAACAGGGTGATTGAAATCCTTTAACCGAGTCACACCTAACAGTGTGTATTGTAACCTTTGACAGGGTTGGCTTTTAACCGAGCTCACTTCAAAAGAGTGAAAATAATAGTAGCATGTTACAAAGTGGTTTTTCCCACATTGGGTTTCCACTATAAATCTTGGTGTTAATACTTGTGTGAATGTTTTGGTTTGAACATTTCTATGTTTTACAAGTTAAGTTATAGCTAGGTAGTGGATTGCATTTTTATATGTTTCTATTATTGAATCAGTGATGACCGAGTTTGTTTTGGTTATTGGATCTGATTTAAAGGAAAAAAATTTTAATTTGTTTTATACTTCAGGAACCGAGAACAACTAATTCAGCCCCCCTCTCTGTTGTTCTAAATCATATTAACTTCTACTTCTTATCCCATTTGCAAAACCTTCACCATTTTTTGTGCCTTATGAATCATTCATTAGAAAGCCCCTTATGCTCATAAATTGATAAGTAGGAGATATTTTCCAAAAAAAATCAAAATGTGATATTTCTACCAGGATTCAACTATGTAGTTTTTTGAGTCAAACTTATTTACCCATGGTTCATTTGTAGTGGTTCACAGGAAACCATCTCTCATGAGAATGAATGGAACACTTAGCACTCATTGGAACACTTAACACTATTTAAAATATCTCCTACATTTCAATTGATGAGTTTAAGGGACTTTCTAATGAATGGTTCATAAGGCACAACACTTGGTGAAGGTTTTCAAAATGGGGTTACAAGCAGAGTATGTTTAACCACAAAAAATCCATAGTTAAGCATGCTCAATCTAGGGTAGTACTGGGATGGGTGACCTCCTGGGAAGTCAGGCTGGTGCTTCACCTATATGAGCATCACCTAGATCCAATGAGTGTTAAGTGTTCCATTCATTCTCATGAGAGATAGGTTTGTGTGAACCACTACTCATGAACCATGGGTCAATGAGTTTGACTCAAAAATCTACACAGTTGAGTTCTGATAGCAATATCACATATCTATCAAGTTTTTGTCTATCATGAGTAGACCTTGTCAATAGCTGAGGTTGAGATTCTTCGTCTTCTTTTTAAAATTTCAAAGCTACTAGAGCTCTCCTCACCATCAATTCCACTTGGAGCTTGCAGTTTTTTTTAGGGGTAGAAGGAATCTAAACTACCTCCATATTTTCTTTCTCTTCTTTCTCTAGTTGTAGATAAGTAGTGGAAGGTTTCATCTCTCTAAAAATAACACTTATGCTATAGAGAACCATCTTTGATATTGGATCCCAAAGATTGAACCCTTTTACACCAACACCGTAGCTGATAAAGACGCATTTCACTACCTTATTCTCTAACTTAGATATTTTTTCACTCAAAACATGGAAATAAGAATCACAACCAAATACTCTAAAAATTCTCAATGGGGGCTTCTTTTGGTGAAGTTAGTTATCTTTTAATTCTAAGTTCATCACAATACTCATTAAATTCGTTTGAAGTAAATTCACCTCCTCTATTTGATCTGATACATTTCAATTTTTTTCCAGTTTCCTTCTCAACTCTTGCTTTGTACATTTTAAACATATGAAAAGCTTTTGATTTAAATTTTAAGAACATCACATACATCATTCTTGAGTAGTCATCAACAAAGGGTATAAAGTAATTATCACCATGATAACTTTCTGTACTTATAGGACCACATAAATTTGTGTGTACTAAGTCTAGAATATGTTCTATAGAGTAGACCGTACTTGAGAAACTTGAACTAGTCATTTTCTTTAATTAACATTCATTACATATAGCATTCTCCAGTTTGTTCAGTATCGGTATTCCTTTGATACTTTTCTTCTTACTAACTTTTACCAAAATATCAAATTTCAAATGACAAAATCTTTTGTGCCATAGCCAACTTTCATCTATTTTAGTAATTAAACAATGACCAAATGTAGTATTCATCTTGAAAAGATTACCTTTTGTATGTTCATGGATAGCAATTAGTTCACCAGTCTTTTTTGATATCTTACATTTTCCATTACTAAACTCAAATTTGAATCCTTTGTTATTAAATTAAGATACACTTAACAAATTATACTTTAATCCATTAGCCCAATAGACATCTTCACAAGTAATTTCATCAATTAAAGAAATAGAACCTTTACCTCTTATTACACAAGGTGAACCATTTCCAAATCTGACTGAACCTCCATCCTAATGTTCCATGGTTATGAATTTGTTCTTATCTCTAGTCATATGATGTGTGTAACCACTGTCGATGATCCAATTTCTATTATAGTTCATGCTTGTGATCAAATATTTTTCTTCACCGGTTTGAGTTTTGTCAGTAGAGGGATCTTCCTTTATAACAACAAATACTATTTCCTTATCATCATCATCAGTATCATCATCTTTAGCTACATAACACATCTTCTTGTTTTTCTAATTGAAGTCTTTGTATTTCTTGTATTTATCCTTCTTTTCATTGTTGTATTCTATTTTTGATTTGTTGGGACATCTATGTGCAAAGTGACCAATCTTTATATAGTTCTAGCATGCAATAGGGATTTTCCCTTTATATATTCCTTTTCCTTTGGGAAATCTATTGGCTACTAAAGCTTTGAGTTCTTCCAACTCTTTTTCTTCAACATATAAACCTTCAAAGTCATCTGAATCATAAGAAGCTTTTCCTTTTCTATATGAACCAATATTTTTTGAGGCTTGAAATACAACTTTAGTAGAAGGTTGACTATCATCAAAATTAATCAACTCAAATGCAGTCAACTTTCCTAATAATGAATCCAATGTAACTTTATCTAGATCAATAGATCATAACTCTTGAATAACAAAAACTCTAATTGCATACCTAGGTATAAGTGTTCTGAGAGTTTTACTTACTACACACTAGTACATTTGAGGCCAAATTCTGACGGCCATTTGTCTGATTTGCAATGCCTATTTGTTGATATTTCAACATGTGTCCGTCAGCATTTTTTCATTGCAAATTGCGATAGAAGCGATTACCGTCGGGTTTCCAACATCATCTTCCATCAGAACCTTGCACATGAATACCAACTTTGTTATGGAATTTCTTATGGTAGACCTATCAGAACTCTGAAAAACAATGTGGGTATCCCGTCAGAAAATCCTGTTAGAATAGCGATGAGTGGGCAATAATTCTCCAATAGGAAAACCCATCGGAGATATAGCATGTTAGGAATGGGAACACTGAGAGGGGGGGTGGACCAGTATTCACTATATTTTAAATTTTCACTTAAATCTTTATGTCAAATATTAAATGCTTAAGTACTGAAATAAACATTCACATAAACATGAAACATGAAATTAACACATGACACCAATATGGTTACGGGGAAACCCAAATAGGTAAAAACCCTGGTGGGACTTGATACCCACTAATATTCTACACTAGTGTTTTGTGATCCTTGTTAGAAGATCATTTACCTTGTTAGGAGTAGCTTTACAATGCTTTAAGTACAGTAGACCTTGTTAAGGGTCAGACCCTGTTAGGAGTCTTTTACAATGATCCCTGTTAGGGGAGTGGATTCATTATCCTAGAGCTCACTGCTCAAATGGTGAAGGCTACAACCTTCTGAATTTAGATACACACTATATCTGCTGGTGAAATGTCACTATGACACTGCTTGTCAGATCAGTTCCTTTGGTGCGCTGATGCTTTGACCTCTAGAAAATATTTAATACATCTTATGCTATCTTCACATACCTTTGCTCTACTTATCACAACTCTATTACAACTTCCATACTGAATACAATGGGCGCACCTTATATATATGCACTCATACAAAATACATAAATAGGTTGGCCCTATAATTAATTACAAACAACACTTCCAAATGAATTGGCTTAAGCATACTTACAATTATACATATAACATGTCGACAACCTAAATACAATAGGTGCATGGCCTTTACAATATTACATTACAATCACAAATCAAAATACTAACTGTCAGCTCGATGCTCTGTTCTCTGCTGGCACACACTGGCTGTGCAACTTCAACTGACTGTAACTTTCACATCTTTGCATATCTACTTATGTTCTCATAGACTAAGCATAAGTATAGTCTAACAAGCTTAACTTCCAGGGTGCATATCATAATTCATCTGTACACATGTGGACTGATGCTCTGAGCTTTCAAAACTCTATATAATGTCGAGTCTTCAACACTTAACTAAATTATGATCTTTACACTAAGTGCGCTGACTCCAAATTGCTATCTGACTTTGTTGCCATAATGAAAACACTATATCTAGTCATATACTTTAGTATAGACAAATTTCCAACAATCTCCCCCTTTGTCATTGATGGAAACAAAGGAATATGGCCAAGTTGCTAACTGTTCCTTTACACAAAATCTTTGGTCTTCTATACATTTTTTTTGTACATAATCTTATATCTCCCTATACATATATATACTCCATATTCTATACAGAACTACCCCTTTGACATTAATGACAAAGGTGCATCAAAAAATTGTATATACACATACTCACTGAGGGAAAACATCTGGATATGCAATCTTGAGGTTTTGTATCTCCTTCTTCCAAAAGTTTATCAGAGAGTTAACTATCTAGAGATGGGCACATAATGCATATTGAAGCTTCTCCATCTTCTCCAAGTCATTGATGGGACCATGATCATAAGTTACCATGGTGGCATCAATCTCCTTTATATTCTGATTGAGGATGTCTAAAGAGGGTGCAAGACCATTCCTCAACTGAGTCTGTCTGGACCTTATCCTTGTTATCTCCTTTTCTTCCTTTTCAATTTTGTCTATCTGTCCTTGGTAGAAATTGTTGCACATGTTCACATTAGTGGATGTGTCTGGCACTAAATTCTTTATCTGCTCAATCATAGCTTCTACTTCTTTTATCTTCTTGAAGTGAGCATCGGTGAGCTTGTCTTGATCCATGCATGCTGCAATGATCCTTCTTCCTTCATCAGCAAACTCTTTCAAGGATGCTTGACCAAACTTAAGAGAATTCAAGTCTAGTGCAAAGTTTCTCATCAACTCATTCAATCTCTTCTTTAAGTACTTCTCTTTTGCTACTATGGACACAGATTCTTCTAGGCTAGAAAAATTGCTTTTAAACTATGAGAGGACTCAACTCTTATCATCAACCAAATGTACTTTTAGCACTTTCTTATCCTCTGGCAGCAAACTATTCAAAATATTCACTGATTCTATCAGGAGACGATTCCTCATAACTTGTTTTTCTTTTGCCTTCTCCATAGCCAATACGCTGAACTTAATCAGGTCTTCTTCTTTCCAAGAGTCCAAACTATGTGTGTCAGGTGTCAAACTAGACAACAATGCTGAGGAGGGAGTGATGGGAGTGTTGTCCATCACTTCTAGTTTTACCTTTGCAAGATCAACATAAGTATCTTCTTTCTTTTCTACCTCTTCTTCTTTCTTATCAGATACATCTTCTATGAGTACTTCTTCTTGCTGAGTGGGAGGTGTATTGTTGCATAATATTTCAACTTCTTCAGTACTAATAAATGCTTCCTCAAACTTGTCCAAATCCTTATCAGTAGTTGCCATGGTTATCTCCACATTATCTATGAAAATAGTGATGCCTTCGTGTGATTCTGAGATGGGTGCAGACTTGTCTGCCTCTGTTTAAGTTTCTATTATGTGTGCTGAGTCCTAAGGACCTACCACTGGTACATTGAAGGTATATGCTTCTTTGTCTTGCTTACTAGGTGCATGAGTGATGGGTATAGTAGGTGGTTTTATGTGTTGGTCTAATAACACCTTTTCAATTGCCTTCTCTATTTCCTTCGTTATCAGCTGATACTCTTTGTTCATAATGTGTAGAGTTCTCATCTTTGTCCTTAAGTGCAGCTTCACTAGATTTAGTAACAATGACCTTTCTTCAATAGAACATACTGGAAGAGTGGAATCAAGAATTTGTTCCCTTATTCTCAGATCTTCTTCAGTGGCTTGTCTTTTTAAGGTGTCTTTTATTTCCCATACCTTATCTAGAATTTCTATTTTCAATTCAAGAACTATCTTCTTGAACTTTATCATATGTTTGACAATCATCTCATGTATCTCTGATTTGTCAATCTCAGTGTAATCAACAATTCTAGTGCTCAATATTTTAAGGCTAGGTTTGAATCTTGCCTTAGGAGGTGCTTGAATGTTTTTCTTGCTCCTTAATATTCATGAGGATGGATGACTAGAGATAGCTTCTTTCTTCCTCTTGGTTATAGGCTTATATTCTGGAGGAGTGGTAAGATCAGTAGTATCTATGGGTGCAGAAGGAGTATTATCTTCTTTACCCTTCTGACTGTCATCTAATTCAGTTTTCATCTTCTTCAATTTAGGATCTTCTTGTTCTTCATCTATTGTTGTGCCTTTCAATTCTAGGGCAATCTTTTCATCCCTTTCTTTATCAAGGTCTGCTTGGGACACACCATGTATTCTCAAGATCTTAGAAGTAACCTTTGCAACCTTTCTTTTAGTTGCTGCACTGTTAAGTTTTGCATCAACTTCTCTATTCTTTTCCTCATAGGTTCCCTACCTAGGTTCATTAGGATCTTTGGGGTCTGATAGAAGTACATGTGCATATACTTCAAGAACTTGTTCTTCTACCTCATAGCCAAGTGGATGAATCCACTTAGTTCTTGGCTCAATAGCTTCCATACATGTAGTATCAGTCTCCACCATAAAGCATATTGAATCCTTATACTTCTCTACAATGCTTTATGGAATCCTATGCCTCATCTACATCTTAGCTCTAAAATTCTTTAATTCCAATGTGATATAATCCCTTAGTGTACTCTCTATGGATGCTTTGATATCTAAGGCATGGTAGGAATGGACTTGTCCAAGTACAAATCTGATATCTTCCCAACAATATGAAGGTACATATAGATGATTAGAGACCCAAACCTGAATATCTTTATTTTGTCATGTTTGATGGCCTTGATGTTATCTATCAACTGTGTGCACAAGATCTCACACAAGTTGAATTCCCCATCTTCCTTCACAAGTTTGATAGCTGCTAGAATAGTGCCTGCAGACACACTATTCACTCTACTGGTGTGATGAAATTTGTACCCCAGTATCATTGACATCAATTTGATGTCTTCTTTCTCAATAGGCTCGATGGTCATACCATGCCTATCGCTCCTTAACTTACATAATTGTTCTACCATTTTCCTGACATCCTTGCCCACATGAAGGATGACGCCTATTCTAGAAAGGCCTGTCATCTCATGAATTAAGTCATTTGTGATTCTAATTGGAACATCTCCAATCCAAAATAGATCATCATGGATTCTGCTCAATAAGATCTTTATCCATTCTGTCTCATAGAATTCATATGTCGTAGCATACTCAACAATAGGGTGATCATTCCATTTGGCGTATTCATCCATGAATGTTTTATCCGATTTTAACATGGTATCCATGTGCACCCTTAACCTATCTAGTCCAACAAGTTCTTTCTTAGAGTAGATGTAAGCCCTTATGTCTTCCACATGCATGACACCCATAGGCATGCAGGAGAAAGCTCCCTCTAAATCATCTAGGGTGGATTTAAATGGGTGCCTCTTGAAAACATATCTTTTCTTCTCAGTGACATCATAAACAATGGCAGTGGCCATGACTTGTTAATCACTTTCCAACTAAACTTAGAGATAATCTTATGGCTTCTAAATCGGCACAGCAAGCTAGGGTTTCTACAATCAATCAACTGCACTGATAACTAAAAAAAATCTCTAATAGATCAATCACCAAGACTTCACAACAACTTCCAAGGCTCCTTCTGCTCTCTATCGCTATGAATTTGAATGCAATGAGCAATCAAATGACTATTGTGTACTTTAAAAGTAAAAAATCTACCATTAATTCACATCACGTAAACCAAGCTGTCACTTCAAAATTTTAAACTTGAGCTCCACAAATAATCAACATGTGCACTCTTGCACAAAGGTTCCTATACACTCCAAAAGCTTAAGTCCAAAGGTGCATACTTTGAGGATGAGTATACCAGCCACGCAGGAGTCTAGAGCTAAATTAGCTCCCCCTACGACCCTGAGGGCCATTCATGCAGATGTAGAGGGTACGTCCACTGGGGATGCATCCAATACATTCTCATTAGTCTTTTCCTTCTTTTTCCCTTACCAAATCATGCTTGCATCATCTGAGGCTTTGACAAAGTTAACTTCTCCTACGGGATCCAAAATGGTTCTTCAGCCTTTTTAGGGCTTCCCTGACCTTGCGTCCTTGATCTACAGAACCTTGAGATATGTCCAGCCTTGTTACAAGAGTGACAAATGACTGGAGGTCTTATATTCCTTGGTGCATTGACATGAGTCACCATTCTGCATTGCTTTGTTGTGTGACCATTATAGGTGCATATCTGGCATGTAATATTCTAAGGACTTCTTACATTTGATTGGTTCTGATTTCTCTAATCTTGCTGAATTCTATTCTTCTTACTAGTCTTGCAATTCATAGCTCTATGACCAAACTTGTTGCATGAATAACAGTAACCATTAAAAGGTTTTACCTTTGTACAGTTCCTTGCAATGTGTCCATGCTTTTTACAAGAAAAACAAGTGTGTTCTACTTGTTTGCACTCATTCTTAGGTGGTTCACCATGATCTATGGTTTGATCTTCAATCTTTTCAGCATTAGTAGAGTCCTTTTGTAAATCCTTTCTTTCTCACATATTGTCTATTTGATTTTGTGCTACATTGTATCCAATACAACTGGTGTCTCCTTTGGCTCCCCTTGCATACAACTCAGATTCTATCAAATCAGAACTGGTGTGTAATTTGTCAATATGATTCTTTGCTTCTTTCAATTTAGACTCCAAGCTTTCTTTTCTATTTCTTAGCTCCAAGATTTCCATATTTTCTTTCCTTAGTTCTTCATTCAGCTGAAGGTTCTCTTTGATCTATTCATCATAAACTATCTAATTATTAGTCAGCTTATCATCAACCTCATCAAGTTTTTCTTTTAAGGATTTGTTTTCTTCATTGAGCTTCTTGACCATTGTCCCTAGATCACTGGTAGAGCATTCTTTCAAATCTTTCCTTAGCTTCTTTATGACTAACTGAGCATCACTGAGTTTATCCTTTAGTTCTTTAGATTCTCTTTTTGACTTGTCCAAATCTTCAAGAGTAGCTTCAAGATTTATTTTCAGATGTTTCATTTCTACTTTGTCCATGATCTCCTCAAGTGGTTAAACTTCTATGTTGAGGACCAGAGCTCTGATACCAATTGTTAGTAATAGGAACATTGAAAGGCAGGGGGGTGGTGAATTAGTGTTCACTGTATTTTAACTTTTCACTTATATCTTTATGTCAAACTTTAAATGCTTAAGTACTGAAATAAACATGAAACATGAAATCAACACATGACACCAATATGGTTACAGGGAAACCCAAATAGGTAAAAATCTTGGTGGGACTTGATACCCACTAATATTTTACACTAGTGTTTTGTGATCCTTGTTAGAAGATCATTTACCCTGTTAGGAGTAGCTTTACAATGCTTTAAGTACAATAGACCTTGTTAAGGGTCATACCCTATTAGGAGTCTTTTACAATGATCCCTATTAGGAGAGTGGACTCACTATCCTAGAGCTCACTACTCAAATGGTGAAGGCTACAACCTTCTGAATTCAGATACACACTATATATGCTGGTGAACTGTAACTGTGACACTGCTTGTCAGATCAGTTCCTTTGGTGCGCTGATGCTTTGAACTCTATCAAAGCTTTAATACATCTTATGCTATCTTCACATACCTCTACTCTACTTATCAAAACTCTATTACAACTTCCATACCGAATACAATGGATGCACCTTATATTTATGCACTCATACAAAATACATAAATAGGTCGGCCCTATAATTAATTAGAAATAGCACTTCCAAATGAATTGGCTTAAGCATGCTTACAATTATACATATAAACATGTCGACAACCTAAATACAATAGGTGCATGGCCTTTACAATATTACATTACAATCGCAAATCAAAATACTAACTATCGGCTCCATGCTATGTTCTATACTGGTACACACTGGCTATGCAACTTCAAGTGATTGTAACTTTCACATCTTTGCATATCTACTTATGTGCTCATAGAATAAGCATAAGTATAGTCTAACAAGCTTAACTTCCAGGGCGCATACCATAATTCATCCATACACATGTGTGCTAATGCTTTGAGCTGCCGAAACTCTGTATATTGTCCAGTCTTCAACACTTAACTGAATTCTGATCTTTACACTAAGTGCGCTGACTCCAAACTGCTATATGACTTTGTTGTCATAATGAAAACACTATATCTAGTCATACACTTCAGTATAAACAACTTTCCAACATAGCATGCATGTCATAATTACCTATCGAAAAGAAGTTCTCTCCGACATTATACCTAGTGGAATAGCGACAGATCTGCAACGAATGTTCGATAGGTATACCCGTCAGTGGTATAGCATTCCTGTTGCACCTATCTATCAAAAATGAGTTGTCTCTAACATTGTACCTATTGAAAGAGTGACAACAATGTAGTGAGTGTTCGACAGGTAAACTCATCGGAGGTATAGCTTTCCTGTCGGAATGATCTATCGAAAAGTAGTTGTTTCCAACATTATATTTATCGGCCAAGCGATGGGGGTAGTAAATGTCCGACGGGAAACTCCATTAGATGTATAGCACCACCGTTGAAAGAGTTTTCTTTCGTGTCAAAAAAATGATGAATATGCACATTAAGGATACCAAAGCTCAAGAGACCATCATAGGTTGTCTCTTTCTTTGGTCTATATTATTGAAAAAATGTTTTACCTTTCTTTAGCTCATCAAATCCAGGGATTTGAAAGAATTTAATAGAATTTTTTCATGATAACGTATATTATTTAAGTTGACATTGCATGAATTTATCTACTTCGTGCACTTGTAGACTATGAGGACAGCGATAAAGAAGCATCTCCTCCAATGGCCTACATTACTCAATCCATGGGAGGGGATGCTTCTTTATGGTCGTCCTCATAGTATACAAGTGCACGAAGTATATAAATTTGTTCAACATCAAACTAAAATAATGTACGTTATACATGAAAATATTCTATTAAATTCTTTCAAATCCCCGCATTTGATGAGCTAATGAAACGTAAAACATTTTGTTAATAATATAGACCGAAGAAAGAGACCAACTATGATGGTCTCTTGAGCTCTGTTATCTTTAGTCCTAGCTACTGGGTAAGGCCTAGAAGACTTATACATGTCAATCATCGAGAATAATCACTACCTTGCCTTTATGTACACTACATAGTATCCAATATAATTGATTCCAGTCTCACAAAAACATTTTACACTAGCACATTTCATGCATGGATGAGAAACAGTATCCAAAGTTTCTAGATTCTGAGAAGAGGTATGAGTGGAGGCCAAAGAAGGGATATTTTTCAAGGTTTTATAGATGTAGGTTACTGAATCATCATCTTTGCACTAGTACTTAATCTGGAAACCCTTGTATGTATATAGCCACTCTAGAAAATCTCCACATCTAGCAAATCTCCACAAAAATCCCTTCTAGCCTCCACTACATATACGTCTTCTCAGAATCTAAAAAATCTCCATCATTGATTCCCGTCATTTTTTAGCATCTCCGTGGACTAAGACCTTAAATTATTGAGCTTCTCTTTGTTTTGAGAATAGTTTAACATTCTCTACTTAATAGGGCCAACCACGTGAAGGTGGAAGCTCATCGGGCCCCTCCTAGGAGCCTCTTATGACCATTTACAACATTTTAAGACCTCTAAGATGTATTCTTAGGGATTGTAAAGGGTCGTAAAGGGTCATAAGTGGTCCTAGGACACAACAAATGAGAAACATAAATGTAGGCATCATGGTCACAATTTTTTGGAGACACAACATAATTGAGTGATATACCCAGACGATGCAAAACATTCACTACTCCTCTAGTTCCAAGTCGACACTATGGGATCCAAAAACCATAGATAAGGAATAAATTTAGAGAGCAGAGGAGGGCCATAATAACCAAAATAATACAGGGTCATAATGACCAAAATAATACAAGACCCTATATTATTTTAGTCATTATGGCCCTCCTCCGCTCTCTAAATTTATTCCTTATCTATGGTTTTTGGATCCTGCAGGGTCAACTTGGAACCGTAGGAGTAGTGGTTTCTTTGCATTGTCTAGGTATACCACTCAATTATGTTGTGTCTCCAAAAAATTGTGACCATGATGCCTACATTTATGTTTCTCAGTTGTTGTGATATCTACATCACAGTCTGTAGTTGTTGCAGCAGCAAAGCCTATCCACAACAGAAAGGAAGACATCTTTCTAGCCTAGGTCTGGATCCTACCCAATTGTTGAAGGATCAAGGCCCAGGATAGAAAGATGTCTTCCCATTCTGTTTAAGCCATATTCCTTGATCTTTTCAAACTTCCTTGGTACGGTAGGCCTTCTCTCTATAGTACTCTTCTTCAATCTATGTTCAATGATAAGCATCTTATTATTCTTCCTAATTGCAACTAGAGCTTCCTTTTCATTGGGATTTAACTCCACTTCCCCCATCATCATCCCCATCACCCTCAACTACCATCCTAAGCCCTTCTTCCCTCTCTAGTTCTTCAAGCCTCTACAAGATATCTGGATCAATAAAGTCTGCAACATTGTGTCCATCCATGATCTTAGGAATATCATCATCTTTCCACTCTTCATTTGCCAAAATATACTGCTTCTTCAAGCTTGCAGAGTAATCTTATTAATAAAAGAATGCTTGCCAACATTAGGGTACCCACAAATCAAAATAGTTGATGTTATTGGTGCTTGTGCTCAAGGATATCGATTCACTATTTTGAAACTTCCAAATCATTTTTATTTCGATTACAGAGAAAAGGAGCGGGTGAAAGTTGATCGAGCATGAGAGAAGTTATGCTATTTCTTCATCTTTGATTGGTATCTTTGACGGGAAACATCTTTTGAGCCTTTGGCATCATATTCGACTGCAAATTTCAAATGCATTTTATTTTATTTTATCATGAATGCTCTCTAAAATGACCAATCATGTTTTCTATTTGCTTATATTGAGCTACAACAGAACATGATTCTTTTTGGTGCTTTTTTTCCCCATATTCAATAGATAAAAATCATGGAGGCAACCACTTAGCCATCTTTTTGATGTTCCAAGTATTTTACAAAGATACAAGTATGTGGATTTATCATTTCGTTGCTTGCAGTTATTGGTCAAATGCAAATATTTTGTCAAGTTGAAAGGGCAAGATATCAATTTGGTATTTTTGGTTTATGTTAAAAGTTGATTTGGTAAAATCCTTAGAAAACACACTACATGTTCTAAAATGTAAAGAAGTTGAATGTTAAATGTAAGATATATATCTCATCCATAGTAATCAAAAGAAAGGACATGAAATGAAGGAGATTTACCAATCCAAAAATATAAGCGAATAGAAAACATGATTGGTACCTTATAAATTGGTTTTTGAGGTGCACGATCTTCATCAATCTCCTCAGAAGAAGACCCATCCTCATGAAAAATGCATTTAACACAATTTTTTTTTTACAAAATTGAACCAATGGCATGTTTACAATAGAGAAATAGAATGATAATAATATGCTGAAAATTCTATTATGTTTAATACACGCCAAAGGACCAGTCCCAACAATTCTTAAACATATTTTATCTAATGATAATAACATGCTAAACTAATAAAGGTGTTATCTGCATTTAATTTTCCTATTACTAATAGATTAAGCATATTATTACTATGCTTAATGTTCCATTTAAATGCATACAGGTATGCAGATTTATCATTTAGTTGCTTGCAGTTATTGGTCAAATGCAAATATTTTGTCAAGTTGAAAGGGCAAGATACCAGTTTGGTGTTTTTGGTTTATGTCAAAAGTTGATTTGGTAAAATCCTCAAAAAAAACACTACATATTCTAAAATGTAAAGAAGTTGAACATTAAATGTAAGATATATATCTCATACATAGTAATCAAAAGAAAGGACACGAAACTAAGGAGATTTACTAATCCAAAAATATAAGCGAATAGAAAACATGATTGGTACCTTATGAATTGGTTTTTAAGGTGCACGATCTTCATCAATCTCCTCAGAAGACGACCCCTCCTCACAAAAAATGCATTTAACACAAAAATTTTTGTTACAAAACTGAACCAATGGCATATTTACAACAAAAGTCTAATAGAATGATAATAATATGCTGAAAATTCTATTCTGTTTAATACACGCCAAAGGACTAGTCCCAACAATTCTTAAACATACTTTATCTGATATGATAATAACATGCTAAACTGATAAAGGTGTTATCTACATTTAATCTGCCAATTACTAATAGATTAAGCATATTATTACTATGCTTAATGTTCCATTTAAATGTATTTAACACAAAAAACAAATTTACAAAACTAAACCAATGGCATGTCCTTCGTGTGGTACAAGGAATATTTGGCTATCAAATCTTCATTTGTGAAAGCTGAGTGTGAGAGAAGGTATGTGATTTCTTCATCTTTGATTGGTATCTTTGAAGGGAAATGTCTTTCGAGCCTCTAGCATCATATTCGACTGCAAATTTCAAATGCATTGCATTTTATTTGATCATGAATGCTCACTGAAATGACCACATTCTACTAGTGTCGTGCCCTAGCCCGTGCTTTATCTCCATTATTTGATGTTATTGGTGCTTGTGCTCAAGGATATCGATTCAATATTTTGAATTTTTTGGATTCATGTTTGTTGATATTACTGGCATGACCATTGTATATTAGACCTTTATTAACAATTCATCATATCAGATAAAGTATGTTTAAGAATTGTTGGGACTAGTCCTTTGGCATATTGGATTTAATTCATAAATGGATTTAATTTTATTTTGTATGTGAAATTTTGGGAGTTGCATGAGAATTTTTAGTGTCTAAACACTCAACTAATCCCTCTAATCGATTAGGAGTGGTTGGGGAAATTGAGAGGAAATTTTTCAAACATTCATATTCACTTATTTAATGCTTTGGAGACTACTGGTTTGACTGTCCATGCATTACCAGTGACTAAGATTCATTAAAGGATACAAAACCCTTCATTTTGGGTTATTGTGTGTGGATTCAAATGTAGGTTTGATTTGGTTAATGTTTAGAAGATATCAATAAAGTATTTAAAGACAATCTTAGATGTTTGGAGAGGTTTGAGAGGCACTTATCATGACTGTACCCTCACAAACAATGGCATAGATTGGTTTTATTAAGTTTCCTTTCTCTATTTTGAGGTTTCCTTTCTCTGCCGTAGGGGTACAGTCAAAGGGTTCATTGACAAAATGATCCTTTGAATGGTTACTATGAATATGAATGATTTGATATAGCATATTTCTCATTTTACTTGAAGTTTGGAATAGCTTGTGCAAGGGTGAAAGTACTTTTGATCATTTTGGTCATGATTGTTCCTCTACACAGTCAAGAAATGTAACTGTCTAATGATTATATGTAATGTTGAATGGATTAAATGCTTTATTCTTGCTAGAAGTGAATGGAAGAAAGTGTTGGTGTTAGGTTTCATTTATTATCAAATTCAATGGTTTCCAAGATGTGTTGAGGAGTTGATCCTTGTTTAATGTTAATTGTTCCTGCACAATCCACTCATACAAGAGTGAAGTTACAAAACTGAACCAATGTCATGTTTACAACAAAGAAATAGAATGATAATAATATGCTGAAAATTATATTCTCTTTAATACATGTCGAAGGACCAGTCCCAACAATTCTTAAACATACTTTATCTGATATGATGAATTGTTAATAAATGTCTAATTCTATAGATTGCTAGCACGAAGGAAGATTTTACCTAGCCAAATCTTCCTTGTACCACACAAAAAACTATGTGATAACTATGTCTACTCCAACCTTAATTGTTTAAGAATTCATCATATCAGATAAAGTATGTTTAAGAATTGTTGGGAGTTCTATTAGACCTTTGTTGTAAACATGTCATTGGTTCAGTTTTGTAAGTTTGTTTTTTGTGTTAAATGCATTTTTCATGAGGAGGGGTCTTCTTTTGAGGAGATTGATGAAGATCATCCACCTCAAAAACCAATTCATAAGGTACCAATCATGTTTTCTATTCACTTATATTTTTGGATTGGTAAATCTCCTTAGTTTCATGTCCTTTCTTTTGATTACTATGGATGAGATATATATCTTACATTTAACATTCGACTTCTTTACATTTTAGAACATGTAGTGTGTTTTCTTGGGATTTTACCAAATCAACTTTTAACATAAACCGAAAACACCAAACTGATTTCTTGCCCTTTCAACTTGACAAAAAAAGTTGAATGTTAAATGTAAGATATATATCTCATCCATAGTAATCAAAAGAAAGGACATGAAACTAAGGAGATTTACCAATCCAAAAATATAAGCGAATAGAAAACATGATTGGTACCTTATGAATTGGTTTTTGAGGTGCACAATCTTCATCAATCTACTCAGAAGAAGACCCCTCCTCATTGCTACTACTTTCTTGTTTAACAATTGGTTTGGAAAAATGCATTTAACACTAAAAAATATTACAAAACTGAACCAATGGCATGTTTACAACAAAGAAATAGAATGATAATAATATGCTGAAAATTCTATTATGTTTAATACATGCCAAAGGACTAGTCCCAACAATTCTTAAACATACTTTATCTGATATGATGAATTATTTTTTATTAAGTAAAATAGGTTTTACAGGGTGCCTAAAACCCACGACATAGTTTAAAAGAAGAAGTGACGAGATAAGTTCAAAGTTAAAGCATTAAAAACAAAGGGATGGGCCATAGAAAGGCCAACCAAGAAACAACCACAAAAAGGAAAGACAAAACATAGCAAAAAGAGGCAGGCATTAGAAGTCAGGTTAAGCCAAGCTCCTGAGCATGACAACAACATTGCGTTTGAGAGCCTCCATCATCTCGGTTGCCTCTTTAACATTCTGAATTGTTAATAAAGGTCTAATTCATGTTTGTTGATATTACTGGCACATTTAATGATGCCATTATATATTGTTAAGATGCTCTCTAAAATGACCACATTCTACTGGTGTTGTTCCCTAGCCCATGCTTTATCTCCATTATTTGATGTTATTGGTGCTTTTGCTCAAGGATATCAATTCATTATTTTGAAATGTTGACTGTGGTTATCAAATGGATAGCCTGTGAGCTTCTAGCTAGGTACCATTTATATTGATAGCTTAGGGCATCAAATGTATTATATCATTGATAGTTGAGACTTTGTTAAAAAGAAATAGGACAAAGAATGATTTTGATTTATTTTCTCTATTCTGATCCCTAAGTGGCTTACAACCCTAGAGAAGTATATGTAGATTTACGGATGTAGTTGCAAGATACATAGCAACTGATATTTCACAAGAAATCCATGCATCCAATTTGAATAGCAATTAATACAAAGAAATAGGGTCCTCCAATGGACCAATCATCTGGACCTTGACTGTCCCCTCAACCAGTGACCCTTCAAAACTAGGTTATCATGCAATCAGTGAGTGATCCTTCATTCTCCTGGTCTTCCCTACATCCAAACATATTGGAAATACAAAATACAATGATAACAAGTCTTTCACAATCACCCTTCCCTCAAGGAACACTATCAACCATCCCTTCCACATAGAATTTCATTGTTGTATGAGTGGATTGTGTAGGAATAATTAACATTAAACAAGGAGAAAACTCCTCAACACATCTTGGAAACCATTGAAAGGGAAAGAAATCAGTTTGGTTTTTTTGGTTTATGTTAAAAGTTGATTTGGTAAAATCCTCAGGAAACGCACTACATGTTCTAAAATGTAAAGAAGTTGAATGTTAAATGTAAGATATATATCTCATCCATAGTAATCAAAAGAAAGGACATGAAACTAAGGAGATTTACCAATCCAAAAATATAAGCGAATAGAAAACATGATTGGTACCTTATGAATTAGTTTTTGAGGTGCACGATCTTCATCAATCTACTCAGAAGAAAACCCCTCCTCACTGCTACTGCTTTCTTGTTTAACAATTGGTTGGAAAAATGCATTTAACACAAAAAAAAATTTACAAAATTGAACCAATGGCATGTTTACAACAAAGAAATAGAATGACAATAATATGTTGAAAATTCTATTCTATTTAATACACGCCAAAGGACCAGTCCCAAAAATTCTTAAACATACTTTATCTGATATGATGAATTATTAATAAAGGTCTAATTCTGTAGATTGCTAGCATGAAGGAAGATTTGACCTAGCCAAATATTCCTTGTACCACACAAAAACCTATGTGATAACTATGACTACTCCAACCTTAATTGTTAAAGAATCCATCATATCAGATAAAGTATGTTTAAGAATTGTTGGGAGCTCTATTAGACCTTTGTTGTAAACATGCCATTGGTTCAGTTTTGTAAAAAAAAAAATTGCGTTAAATGAATTTAAATGGAACATTAAGCATAGTAATAATATGCTTAATCTATTAGTAATTGGTAGATTAAATGTAGACAACACCTTTATAAGTTTAGCATGTTATTATAAGATACTAAAGAAGACCTGCTATTTGTCAGACAAATCTTCACTGTCCCCCACAATGAAGACAATGAAGATTGACCTCCTGCCCCACAACAAAGAACATTGTAATAAGAATAAGATATAATATAGTGTTAGAATAAACTTTGAACAAAGACACGTAATGCTTATGTTAATGATCTAAAAAGCTGCAAATATAGGAATTGAAAAATAAGATAGAGCTAGGAAACATTTTTAGAAATATGAAATCTGAGGAAAAGTAATAACATTAACAATGCCAAGATTCACAAAATTAAATTTCACCTGCGGATGAGTTTCTGCAGTGGGTTGCCCAACATCAAAAATATGTTGAGTTGCATTTGAGTTGTAACTAAGAGTATCATGTAGAACAGACCCTAAAATTTGAAAGCGTTCTCCAGCCTGACAATTCAAAATTTAATCTAGGCAAGCATCAGTAAGTGAAATAAATTATAGACATCAACATCAACATCATCATAATCATTAGAATCATTGTAAAGCACCAACAAGAGAAGGCCAATTCCAAACTAAGCCAAACAGTTAATAACTAATTGTTACCGGTTACATGGAGGTTGTAAACCAGTTGGAGAGGCTTATTAGAGAAGATTAGTTTCTTGTGTTCTAGGTGTATAGGGGAAGTTTCTTAAGGAGAACTGTTCACAGTCAAGAATAGGATAGGGAATATTGAAAATTTGTGAAATTTTTGGCAGAAGTATTGTTAGCAAATACGAACCATTAGGAGGGCATTTGTTTTGGATAGTACTATGTTTCTTGAAATTTTTTGTGATGCTTCTAAACTTTAAAGACATATTTTATGGCTTAATGATAATATTGATTAGTGTTTTGTTTTTTGATGTAAAATCTTTTCAATATAATCATGGAATGTTGTTGATCATTCATGGTCTTGAAGAAGCTTTTCTTCTATTTGATGTATCCTGAATTCATTGAGTTCTAGTATAGGTGAATTGGCTAGATTGAATAATTTCCAGAGTTAAATTTTTGTTTACCTATGTAAGCTTCACATTCATTCTTTTCTTGTTTTGATTCTTGAATCTTGACAGTGTTTCTCAATGTGATATAGACTGACCACAAGATGGTTCAGTTGGTCCTCTCTTTCTGTTTAATCATTTGTGTTCTTCATGGTGTAAGTGTCAATATGTTATAATCCAACCAACATGTCATACCCCCACTTCTGACAAACCTCACAGCATGCAAATCACAGCCATAGACTTGGGTGATTAGCATACAAAAATAGTGATTACCTTTAGGAAAAAAATGATCATTAATATTCATTAATGGGTGCGCAGTGATTCCTTGGTAATAAAGTCATTGACAACATTCATCATCTTAACCAAGTCATGGGTGGTGATCCTTGAAATAGCACAATTAGTAAAAGGAAATGACAACATAACTAATAATCATTACCTTTATTAATAAGTATAAAGCACCACTTACAGTTTAAATAGAGAGCCATGTCTCTTAGAAAAGAGATCTCTATTCAAAGGGATGCATCACTTCATTTAGATATAGAGGCATAGAAGGAAAGACATTTTATTTGGAGTGAGCAAGAAGGAAAATTGTAATACAAAATATGGAATAATCAAGTTGGAATTGGAGAATAATTCAGAAATAAATTTGAATTAGAAAAAAGCTAAGTTATCTGGTTCTTTTTTTGAGGCCGGGTTTCAGTTCTACTTTTGTTCTTCTCTGGGTTTGACTTGGGTTCCTTTGGTAGGAACTTGGGTGCCTGGGCCAATCCCGGGTGCACCTGCGGTTGTGGATGCCAAAAAATAGGCTCCACGTGCCTAAGAAAACTATTTTGCACCCTCAAAAATCCATTTTCATATACATTTGAAACTTTTTCAAATTATAAATATGATACACAAGGTATTTTATTCATAATTTTATAGGCTAACTCATTATTATGGTAACATGGGTATGACCACACTCCATGCCTAATTGTACTTGATATGGAGTGTGGTTCAAATGAAGTTGAATCAAATGATGACCGTGATAGCTATGATCATGATGAAGATGGATATGAATATTAAATCTAAAATATGGCTTGTAATTTGAATTTTCATTGTGAATGAAGAAACTATAGATTCAAGTTGACTCATTCTATGTTGTAGCATATTTGTTCCCTAGACCTACCATATTATATATGTGTAGCCTGTAAGGGACATCTTCTTCTCATCCATGTATCAGAGCTCGGTAAGAGTTCTTAGGAGAAAGACAAGATTTCAGTGGGATATGGAGAAACCAATCTCAAAATATCACTTGAAGCCTTGCAATGTTGAGAGTGGGATAAAGGCTACACTTGAGACCCTATATAAGGAACAATCTTATTGAGCTTCACTTTGTTTCAAGAATAGTTTTATATTTTGTACTAAATAGGACCAACCACGTGAAGGTGGAAGCTCATTTACCCCGACCCCCCCCTCCCCCCCAACATCACTCTAAATTCCTCGTTAACATCTAATATTCATTCATTATTTCATCCATTAATAAAATGTAACATTCATTAATTATCACATGATAACATTCATTAACACATTATAAAATTTATGAACATTCAATAGCACATAATTAAATTCATTGGCATATAAAAATTAGTCATTATCAATTAAGGTGCATAGATGACAATAATTATTTTTTTCTTTTGATTTCTCATTTTTAAGAAGTAATTGCTAAGAGGAGCATCAATATCATCATGATCATCTCCCCTCTCATTAGATCTCAATGCACGCCTAGTTCTCTGCTGATGCAAAGGCGGCTCATCTACAATAACATATAAAAGGGTTAAATTAAAAACAATTTATTAAAATTAAAAATATTAAAAACATTTTAAAGTATTTTAGTACTTTAAAGGCCATAATCATATAGCTCTTTCCCTGATCTAGTCACATCATCAACATCGAGATCAGTTTGTCTAGCCTCGGCCTCAACCTCAACCTGCTCATTAATAGCAGCCTCTACACTCTCTACAGCTGCAATACAAATTGTTACATTAATCCAAACACCAATTGTAATTAAATTTGTATTACTACACCAATCAATTTAAGATGTTTACTTGTATTACTTTGATGCACATCCTCATTGTCATCATCATGCACAGGTTGTGTATGGCTAGAATTGGCAGGGTACATTTCAATTTCATACACATTCATGTTATCATTATTTTCTTACTTAAAACAAATTTACTCACTTTATATTGGAACTTAACATCAAATAAAGTAGTTGGTAAATAATTAAATTTGAAATATCATCTACTTAGCTTACTTACCGCAATGGATCCATCAATATAACCTTGTGCACTTCTTATTCTTTCTGCCATGACTTTATAGCCTTGTTGGAAGCTAATTCTCTTGTCCTCTTCTATGAGACTTATATTGAACTCCGCGCCCTACATTTTTGCTTGGTATCGTCAAATTGTATTTCATTGTTTCATCAAAACAAAAAAGATTGTAAAAATAAATATTATAAAGTTCAAATTATTATTTTCAGTTTTAAAAGCCATCTACAGATTGTATTTTTCCTCATTTAATTCTGACAATATTTGTGTGTGTGAAAATTGTACCTAGTTGCGGACACAACACTTTAGTAAAACATTAGAGGTTAGCAAAGTCGAAATCTGCAAGTAATTGAAACTAAGCTAACCAGGCGATTTACTACCTTCTAGTAGGTGCAAGTACATATTCTCAGATTAGATTGAGATCAGTGACAATGCAACACCTAAATGAAGGATTTGAAATGCAAAAGATAAATAACTGTACGAATGCAGATTAATCTATTTTTTTTGTATTTTCTATGCAATAAGATGAAAAACTGTATGAATCTAATCTAGAATTGAATGAAATTATATGGGGATTTAATCTAAGAATGATATGCTATGAATGAATGCTATGATATGCTATGAAAAACTATAAATGCTTATGACCAACAATGAAAAATCTCACAAATCACCTATCGCAAGTGCTCGATCCTTTAGCTGCAAATTCGCTAGTGTAATTGTGCAAATTCGAGAGTGGTAAATTGTGAAGAGCTGAGCCTTGATTTTATAGAAATTTAGGGCTTGAGGATGCATTAAGAGAAACCATAAATCACTCTTGATAAAATCAGGTTGATTTTTGAGTCAACAAGAAATTAGAAATAGATTAACTCACAAAATCATGCAAATCATGCAAAAATAGCTTTTTAACTCAAATCAGAAGTTAGGATCAATTTTCAACTCAAAATAGATGTTGAGTTTCCAAAAGATAACAACTTAAATTATTTTTCTGATTTAAAGTTTAACTGCTCTTTGAATGTGCATAATAATTATGAATTAAATAAATAAATAAAGTGATTTATTCTCAACTTAACTGATTTTGAATTAAAACAACTGATTTATGGGTTAATCAATTATTAAATAAAACTTTATTCCAATTAAATCATTAAATTTGACAACTTTGATTTTAAATCAATTAAATAAATATTCAATTGATTGTTTGTAGGAATTTTGATTTATTGTCAAAATAAAAATAATATTAATTAGGAATAAATACAATTAAATATAATTAAATAATTAAGTGACGGAATTAAATTAATTAATTAAATATTCATCATATTCAATTAATCAACTTTAGGATAAATAATGACATTTATCGCCAAATAATATTCAATTAAAGATAATTATGATAAATTAGGAATATTCCCCGATGCAGAATTAAGATAATCAATTAGGTTTTTGATAAACTGATGTGTAGATGTGCTTAGGTTAGGACTTTGATGTCAATTTCGATCGAATTGTTGATGTAAGAGGTTAATGAACCTATAACCCATTTTTGGGGTATTACATTTTGCCCCTCTTTGAATCACTGTGTGAAGCGTAGTGGTTCAAAGATTAATCTATTTTTTATGATGATAAAAGATTCTAAGAGATTAACTGATTCTGAGATAGAATTCGAGTTAAAATATTTGAAGATGTTAGGTCCTGATTGACCAAAGATGATGTTAACTATAGCAACAATGAACCTGTGATTATGAAAAAGTGTCAAAATGCCTGATTCTAAATCTTATGCTTACGAAGAAGTGAGTGACCTGATTCCAGACTTGATTGTCCAAAGGAATCAAAATGGTATCACATCCGAACCCTTCAGTTACAAAGAACCAAGGAGATAACACTAATGAACTGATGGTTACAAAAAGCTGATACAATTTACAAGATTGATTAGGATACCAGATTGATATGGATCTTGATGAATCTGATATGCCCCAAGCGATGAGGTCTTTTGATGAATCAACAACTAGACGTGGTTGTTGTCTTGATTACTGGGGAAAGATTTGATTGATTTACAGACTTGAATGATGTGCAATACTATGCCCACTTCAAGATGAAAATTGAAATCTGACAAGAAAGGTCAGTGTTAAATGATTTAGAAGCATGTTAATTGATTTGAGAAGTGGTTATACACATTCGAGAATGCGTTCTACATCATTTGGAGGTACCTGGAGACCAAGTTTGACTATTTTTTACCATGAGTTGACCATGGGTGACCAAGTTGAAATTTTGATAGTTTGATGTTAGATAATTAGTTAATTTGAATCCTGGATTTCTTTGATGTCTAGAAGGTTGAATATGCAAGCAGTTGACAATATAAACGATCTCAAATTTTGATTTTGATCCTGAAAATGGATTCTACTTGTTGTTTCATTGGAGGGACCTTCGTACAATGCTTAGTCCTTGTGTCATGTTAGCATAGTTTTGGAGAATTATTAAGCATCAAGTTGATTTGGGCAATGGTGAGATAAATGCAATCATGCAAAGTACAAAATGAAATGCAAACCTAAGACCTAGGACCTAGTCACTAATCATGTGTCGGTCATTTTCATCATTGAATTTTTATTAAGTAACTAGATAAATCAATACAACATCCACTAGTTAGGAAACTATGAATATATGAATATTGATTTTTGTGCCAAAGTAAATACAACACCCACTGGCTAGACAACCATGGACATATCAATATTGATTTTGTTTTCAGAATGTTAGATTAGATATAAGCGCCAAGGTACCAATGTTGGGATGACCTGAATATCATGTTCATTTTGATATTGCAATTGGTATAAGCATCAAAACAAAAATGTTTTGATGACCTGAATACACCTTGCAAAACAAACATGCCAAATAGTTTGCAGAATTCATTCTTGTCTCCAATGTGAATTACCCGCAGTGACCCTTTATCGTTCACATCCTTAGGTAAGATTGTGTTTCACAGTAGGAGTAGGAATTCACTCAAAAAGACAATAGTTAGATCGAACGTCCTTGAATTTTATAGGTATCAATGGTCGAGGTACTCATGGCCATCCAATACGAGATGGAGGCTCTTACAGATGGACACCATTTAAATCTAGAATTTCCAAAGTTGTTTAGATTTTCACTCAAAGCAGAAGACGAAGAAAAGATTATGCCCCCAGTCATCACTCTCTAAATCCCATAAAGAACATCATCGAAGAGCTCAAAAGGACACAATATGCAAAAATCTCAATGGAAATCAGTAAGCATACAAGGAGATAAAAGCAGTAAAGCAAAGATTGCTTTCAATTTGTGTTGATGTTTGATTACATTTTTGCAGATGCAAAATCCTTTTTGGAGAGGAGACTAGCTGATTGACTTGGATGTAGCTTCAAAGGACCTTGACTGGATATGACACGTCTGAGATACTGAGGACTGTAGGATATGACTTTATTTGCCCCCAAGTTTGAACATTGATAGGAGATGAACACTTTTGCCAATTGGTGTATAGACTAACTTTATTGAAACTAGGATATATAAAGACTAACGCAAACTAAAAGCTGGGAAAGACCAAGATTGTGCTGATAAATGGAGCATTTTGAACAAGTGGCACCCATTTGCTAGGTTTTCACCATCTTGGTAGAGATTCTATTTTTGCTACCAAGGTGCCTGTTTCCAGGTTTTCACCAAGGCACTTTTTCTTTTTCTCATTTTTTTTGGTATATTTCATTTTTTTCAATTTTTTTCAATTTTTCATTTTTTGATTTTTTTGTACTTTTGATATTTTTTTATTTTTTTGTGATACATCAAGGTGCCCATTTGTTAGGTTTTCACCAGGATGATCATTTTTTTAGGACTTTTTCAATTTTTATAATTTTTTCAAGACATTTTTGAATGTTGAATGTCTTAGGCGTAGAATTTCCTCAGATGGAGAATGTTGATTGGTTCTTGGAGTTGTTCTCCTTCAATCATTGAGAGTTGATAGGCACCAGAGCTAAAAGTAGCAGTGATAATAAAGGGACCCAGCTAGTGGGGTTCAAACTTCCCCTTGCATTCTCTATGTGATTGATTTTTAGGATTCTCTCTCAAGACTAGATTGCCAACCTGAAATTCTTTGTGTCTGACTTTCTTGTTGTAGCTTCTAGACATTCTTTTCTGATATACTCTTAGATGACCATATGCTTCTTGTATGTGCTCATCTAGTAGTTCAAGTTCTTGCAGCCTAGACACTCTGTAGTCATCATCAGTTACTAGACCATGCATTCTAATTCTTAGTGATGGGATTTCAACCTTAATAGGTAGTACCGCTTCAGACCCATAAACTAAAGAGAAAGGTGTAGCCTTGGTAGGCGTTCTGATCCTTTTTTTGTAGGCCCAGAGAGTTGGATTGATCATGAGATGCCAGTCTCTTCCTATTTTATTAATTGTATGGTGTATAATTTTTAATAGATTCTTGTTTGAAGCTTCTACTTGTCTATCCCCTTGAGGATAGTAGATAGATGACCAATGTTGTGTAATCTTGAATTTGGTACATAGATCATCTAATTCTCTATTTTTGAATTGACCACCATTATCTATGATGATAGAATGTGGAATACCATATCGACATTTGATGTGATTCAGAATAAACATATAAATTTTCTTGTCAGTTTCTTGAGTCAAAGGGACTGCTTCTACCCATTTTGTGAAATAGTTTGTAGCTATAATAATATGGGTATTCCCATTAGAAGAATGAGGATGTATGGCTCCTATAAGATCAAATGCTCATTGGTGAAAAGGCCATTGTGTAGTAAAGGGGATAAGATCTCTCTCTGGTGCATGAATTAAGTTACCATGTACTTGGCACTTTTGACAGTTCTTAGTAAACTTGATTGCATCTTTCTCCATTTTAGGCCAATAGTATCCAACCCTAATAAGTTTTTGAGCTAGTGTTAAACCATTGGAATTTGATCCATAGATACCTTCGTAGACTTCCTCTAATGCATGTTGAGACTCTTCTCATTCTAAACATCTAAGGAGTGTACCATCTAGACCTCGTTTGTACAAATCATTACCAATGATGACATATCAGGATGCATTTCAGATAAGGTAACATTTTTCATGGTGGTTGAAGGTATTGGGAATGATTTGGTCTTGGAGATAGGAGAAAAGGCTTTTGTATTTGGATGAATCATGACCAACAATAGTGTAGATCATGTGGGTTTTAGGTGAATCATATGCAGGATAAGATAGTACTTCCACCAGGAACTCATAGCATAGCTCATGTTCGGGCTATTGTAATAAAGTAGATAGTGTTGCCATAGCATCAACAACTTTATTCTTTGTTTTAGGAATTTTTTCAAAGGTGATAGATATGAATTATTTCTTTAGATCATCTATCATTCTCTTGTAGGGGATCAGTTTTCTATCTTTCGTTTGATACACATCATTGACTTGGTGTCTTACAAGTTGTGAATCTCCATGAATGTGTAGTTCGGTCACTCTCCACTCAATTGCTATTTTCATGTTGTTAAGAAGAGCTTCATATTCAAAAATATTGTTTATGCAAGGAAACTTCATTCTGAATGCTTTAGGGATTGAGCATCCTTGAGGTGTGATGAACAATATGCCTACTCCAGATCCATTCTGTGTATAGGAGCCATCAAAGAATAACTTCCATGTTCTAGAAGAAAGATTCATGATAGAGGAATCTGGGAATTCCATTTGCATTGGTGTATCGTCAAACAAAGGTGTGTCAGCTAGTTGATCTACAATTAATTGGCCTTTGATAGCTTTTCTTTCAACATATTCAATGTCAAATTCACTTAATAGCATCACCCATTTAGCTAATCTACCTGTGAGGGAAGCTTTGCTTACTAGGTACTTTAGTGGATCAATCTTAGCTACCAAATGTGTGGTATGAGCCAACATATAATGTCTCAGTTTCTGTAATGTAAAGATCATAGCTAGACAAGCTTTATCAATCATGGAATAGTTCTTATCATATGCTACCAATGTTCTACTAATATAGTATATATCTCTTTCCTTCTTGTTGTCATCATGTTATGGTAGTAATGCCCCCAGTGATGCATCTATGGTGGAGACATATAAGATCAATGGCTTCCCTTGTATAGGAGGCATCAAAATAGGAGGATTTGATAGATATTTCTTGATATGATTAAAGTTCTTTTCATATTCCTCATTCCATGCAAAGGTCACACCTTTATGTAATGTTTTCATGAAAGGCTATGATATGTCAGCTAGTTGAGATATGAAACACCTAATAGATTGTACTCTCCCTTGTAATGTTCTCATTTGACTGATGTTCTTGAGAGGTTGCATCTCCATGATAGCTTTAACCTTAGCAGGATCAACTTCAATGCCCTTCTTTGAAGCAATGTAGCCTAGAAGCTTTCTAGAAGGGACACCAAAAGCACACTTCTTAGGGTTTAGTCTGAGACTAAACTTCTCCATTCTATCTAGTATTTTCCTCAAGTCATTTAGATGTTCAAATCTTATCATTGGTTTTGCCAAGGTGTCATCAACATAATCCTCCATAGTTTGATGCATCATGTCATGAAAAATTGATGTCATAGCTCTTTGATATGTATCACCTATGTTTTTAAGACCAAATGGCATGACATTCCAACAACAGGTACCCCATGCACATGTGAAAGTAGTTTTCTCTTGATCCTCTGGAGCAATTTTGATTTGGTTGTATCAAGAAAAACCATCCATTAAAGAATACATCTAAAAGCCCGCAGTCATGTCCACTATCATATCAATGTTAGGTAGTGGAAAATCATCCTTAGGGCATGCTTTGTTTACATCTCAAAAATATGTACATACTATTATAGATTTGTCTAGTTTTGATACAGGTGCAATATTTGAGATCCATTCAGCATAATCAATAACATGAATGAATCTGGCTTTTAGTAATTTCTCTAGTTCAACTTTGACCAAGAGTGCAACATGTGGATGCATCTTCTTCCATTTTTTCTTAACAGGTTTGACCCCTGGAGCTATAGATAAATGGTGCATTATAAGATCAGGATCCAACCCTGGCATATTTGAATATTTCCGTACAAAGTTGATCTTCTTCTTTGTTAGGAATGTGGTAAATTTTTTCTTTTCTTCCTCTGATAAGGATTGTGCCACATGAATCAATTATGGCTCTTCTGATGTTCCCAAGTTGATAGATTGAGTGGGCTCAATTAGTACTAGAGATATGTCCTATAAATGACTCAGAAGGACATCAAATATCTCATCCTTAGGCACCTCATAGAGGTTTTCACCTTCGAATACATCTTTTGTTTTTACTTTTGTAGGTTCTGAGATTGCCACAAAGTGGCTTTCACCCTCAGAACTCCTTTTATTTTTATTTTTATTTCTATTCTTTTGACTAAGATACTTGATGTCTGACTCCATCATGCTAATGCTCAAGTCACTGATGGAAGTCATCATAGGCTCAACTACATTGAGGTAGCAAGCAAGGGCATAGTCATTTGGAAAGATATAGATACCTTGGCTCAGATTCATGGAGGTTTGATCAAGAAGTTCGAGATGTTGGATAGTCAAAGTGGGGAAAGATTGGGAAATAGTGTTTATAGATATGGATCTATCATCATTGGTCCTAACCTAACTCTCAAGTTTGAAGGTGATATTACAACTCAAAATGTTCAACTCGTGAATAGTATCAATGTCATTTTGGGAGTCCACTTCAGCCATCGATGGATCATACTCATTAAGTTCATCATTTTTCTCTAGACTTACATTGGTTTTAGGTGCATATTGGTGAATAACATCAACATGTTTTTCTATGATAAGCTCATCTTCCTCTGGAATGGCTCCCCATTCATAGTCATTTGATTCCTCATCTATGCCTCTAGGAAATTTGAGAACATGTGTAAAGTCGGGATGAATACCCCAAGAAGGGTTACCCTTAGATTCTAATTTGAATTCATACTCATGAGAATCTATCTCAGAATAGCTACCACCTTCATCCTTGTTTGTGTGGTTTTCTTCAAGATCAGCTGGTTCTTGTGGTGCAACTATCTTTTGTTCCATAGTAGGTTCTTGTGTTTCTACTACATTGATTCTTTTTATTGGGTCATCTTCAGCTTCAAGGAGGTCTTTTATTTCTTTGAGAAAATGCTCATAAGGAATGAGCTCATCAATGGTGTCTGAATCATCACTATCAGATTGTTCTGTTGTTTCCTTTAGTTGAGTTGTGGTTGATGGTTCAATCTGTTCTAAGACATGTGGAGAGTTTTTGCTAAGATAAAAAGGCTTCTTCTGATTTCCTAGACCTGTTGTATTTTTTTTAATTGGCCATGATGATCAAGAGGTGATAGAAGACCTTTAATTTGTAGTCCTAAAGGTCCTTTTCCAATATATCCCATTTTTGTGATCAATTTACCCCCTAGTCCATATGACTTCTAAGGATTTTTACTTGAAGTAGAGTCACATTTCTGGACTGATTGGGATTGAGACTCATCCTTGTATAACCATGCAAGCACAACTTATTCTTCTTCAAACTCTTGTTTAGATACTTGTTTTGTGACAAAGATTCCATTGAATATGACCTGGGATTCTTTAGTTGTGGGTTTTACCTTGTCAAAAGGTTGTCCATAAGATTTTGGTGACAACGGGAGAGATGTGAGAGATAAAATGGGTTCCATTGTGTATTCTCCCATGCCATTATCTTTGATTTTGACCTCTTTTGCAATGTCTTCCATTTTGGAGGTTGAAGCGATGTCTAGCTGCTTAGTGGAAGATTCTCTATTATTAGGAATGAGTTTATCAACACTTTCTTTCAATATGTTGCAAGTTGTAGATATGTCAGCTAGAATGGTCACCTCTACTCCCTCATAAGGAAATGTCACACATTGATGGTATGTGGAAGGAATAGCTCTCATTTCATGTATCCAGGGTCTCCCTAGAAGAATGTTCTAAGCCAAAGGCAGATCAAGAACTTGACATGTGATATCTTTGATAACTGGACCTGTTCTGATAGGTAAGACAATTGTGCCTTTGGAAGATCTTTCTTGTTCATCATATGCCTTGATATTTATCTTATTTTTAGGATCAATGGTAGCTTTTGATAATCCCAATTGTGTGAGCAAGCTGTAAGAACAAATGTTGAGACCAGTACCTCCATCTATCAACATGCATTTGACACAATGGTTTTGGATCAAGACTTCAATGTGCAAGGGCTAGTTATGTGGATGACTCAAGGAGTTGTCATCTTCCTCTAAAAAGGAGATATATTGGGGAGACATCAGATGACCCACCATAGTCTATAATCCATCTAAATCAAGGCTATCAAGAACATTAGATCTGAGAAGACCTTTGTCTAGACTGGCTATATGAGCTGGAGATATCCGAAGCAACTCAAACATGGAGATTTTTACATTTGTATGCTAGAGTTGTTGGACAATATTATATGATGTCGGCCTCATGTCTTTAGGATTTGATGATTTAGAGGCAGCCTTCTATTTAGAAGTAGATGAAAGATTGAAAGGCATCTTAGGGACATTTGATGAATCTAGGATTTGTCCTTGCAGATGTGCCTGAGCTTGTGATCAAGTAACTGCATTAACTGATTGATTATCTCTATCCTTTCTTACAATTGTGATGACATTGCAATGCTCAAATAGGCATGGTTCAACCATACTTATGACAACATTATTTCTAGAGTAAGCATAATTGACTTTAGCACCCATATTAGGCTAAGAAGACAAATCTCCTTGACCATGTTTCAGAAATGTCTCTGTGAATGTTGTATGATCATTATTGCTTTTATGATTGTTAATCACAATTTATCCATTATCAATTTTGTCTTGGATGATGTGTTTCAAGTGTATGCAGTTATTGGTTTTATGACCCTTATTGTGATGGAAGTCATAGAAATAGATCTCTCTCCACCATTTTGGTTTAGGTTCAGGATCAAATACTTTTATCTCAGGCAAGGTGATGATGTTGTTGGCCAACAGAGTTTTCATGGCAGATTCCAAGGACTCTCCAAGAGGAGTAAACTTGTGTTTAGGATCTGTACCCCAAGGTTTATAGTCATATGGCTTCTTGTTTGACTCTTTTTCTTTTTCCTTTGAGGCTTTGATAGCTTGGGTACCAATAGTGAGATTGAAAGCGGGTGCCTTAGATGGGACACATATAGTATCCACAATGCCATCTATGGCAACACCTTTATTCTTGTTCCAGTTTTTGCCCTTGTCTTTATAACTAGATCCATATTCATACTTGTCCTTTTGAAGTGATATGTCTCCTTTTTGTACAAGTACTTTCTCAATTTTGATTGCATTTTCTACCATCTTATCAAAGGATGTATGATTTTGCATTTGCAAATGGTAATTGATTTCTAGAATGAGATTGGTGATGAAAATTTCTAGCTTCTCGATTTTTAGAATAGGTCTAGCATATAGAGGAAAAAATTTCCTCCATCTTTTGAGAAAAGTCAGGAATAGTTCTCTTGAGTTTTGTTTTAGATTGAAAATGTTGATCATAGTGACCGGATGCTAGATGTTATAGGAGTATTGTTGATAGAATAGTTTGATTAACTCCTCAAAAGTCTTGATTATTGGAGGCATTCTTTAGAACCAATGAATAGATGACCCTCCCAGAGATTGAGGGAAAAGACACATTAGGTAGGTTGGTTTGTGCATGAACTCCATAGATTGAGTATAGAATTCTCTGACATGATCTTGAGGATTAGATTTTCCATCATACTTATCATATTTAGGCATCTCCACTCTCTTTGGGAATGGTGGCATGTACAAGTCTTTATCAAATGGAAAAGGGCATAGAGCCTCCATGGAGAACTCCTTAGGTTCTTTTTCTTTTTTGAGTTTGTTGAGTTTGACTTGCATGGCATGCATTTATTTCATCATAGCGGTGATTGGAGTTTCTTCCTCATGCGTAATGATATCTTCAACATTAAAGTTGGAAGGAAGTTTAGCTGCTTGATGAGCCAACTCTAGGAAGTATGTTTCTTTGTCTTATTTCAAGAAATGCCTCATCGTTCTCTTGAATTCATCATCATTTTGATATTGAGAAATTTCAAAAGGTGTGGGTTCATGGTCTGCACCATGTTGAGATTGATGTCCTTGGGACCCTTGGTTCGTCCCTCCTTGAGACATAGTGTTGTTAAGAGAACTACTAGGAATTGATCGATGAGGAGTTGCTTGATGACCTACTTGGACTGATGTAGGGGGAGTCACTTGATGACTTGCATGGATTGATGTAGGAGGAGTGACGTAGCCACCTATCAAGTAAAGATTTCCAAGAGCATCTTCTACAAATTTATTTGTTTCGAAAGGTTGATGAAATGTCTCAGCAATCACAAAAGATGCAGATGAAGAGAATTTGGGTTTTTCTCCTTATTTTCATTGTGATGAAGCTCTAGTTTCCACCATTAACCTTGGGTGAAGCAAAAGAGAAAGATGAAGACAACTGAGGAATGATTTGATTCAAGAAGATTGAATGATGCAACCTTGTCAAGATTGGATTGATTGAAGATTATATTGGATGTAAATGAAGGATATTGTGCCCTAGTTGTATGGGTAGATGCCCAAAAGATGGTGGACATGAGCTTGCAACACTTAGCCATTTTTATTTGAAGATTGAATTGAGGATAATTTTGACAAGGTTTTGACACAAGATGGAAAAGACCCAAATTGATAAATCAGAAGGCTAGATCAGACTCAAGAGACCACTTTAGGAAAATGATTGAATTCTTTCTAGTTTCTGCTCTGTTCTTGACACAATGATTTGTTTGACAGAATCTGGAAGTAGGCTGTAAAAATTGGATTTTTGGCAATGTTGGCAAGTTTCTGGCAATTTTTCAAAATCCTCATATGACTTTTTCCAGGCTCGTACAAGTCTGGATAGGCTCTGGCATGATAATTGACAATGCTTGTATGACAGTTGACACCAGGGTTTGATTTTCTTTGACTTTTCCTGACAAAACTTGTACGATAATGTATAGGCTCTCGTACAACAATATAGGGGTTCTGGCATGACTTTTGCTAGAAACTCATACGAATTTATGAGACTTTGGGATGACTTTTGACTCCATAAAATAATTTTGTGTCAGATTTGCAATTTCTCAATTTTTAGAATCAGTTTGGTTGCAAGGTTTTTCTGTCCAGATTTGAAGTTCGTTTCAGGATGGTTCATTTTCAATAATCAAGTAGATAAACAAGCACATAGAATAGTAGGCAAGTGATTTCAAGCACATTTTAAAATAATGAACAGGGGACAAAGCAACCCTATGCATGAACAATCAAGTGACTTAATGTGCCAATCCCTAGGAATGCTAGTTGTGTATGTTCCAAAAAGTTTTTCAATAACGCACATAGTCCTAGAAAATGAAAAATTTTGGCCTCGCTAAGGTTTGTAGTAATGGTCTGACTCTATAAATTTTATGATCTCAAGAGGGAAAACTCCAATCTACGTGCACTATGGTTTTAACACAGTCTAAGAATTTAATCAATCAGGAGCTACTAGGGAGATCTGACAGCCCAACAAGAGACCACACCTATGAAGATTTCCTCCACAAGGACATTTATATAGTGGCTATTGCTACCACAGTGAAAATGGCTATTATCACTTGAGGTTCCATCCATGTGGTTCACCAATAAAGGGAATGTCCACTATGGTTAACCCTCTCTAAAGGTGACTCACAAAAGATACCACGTGGGGACTTGGTCCATATCCAAGGATTTGAGTTTCTAATACTACACAAAAAGGGAGTAGAGCATAGTCCTCTAGCCTTATCACTTTTACCCAAACACAACAGACAAATTAATCTGACACACTAAGATTGAAATTATCTCACCAAGATTTGGATGTCAACAACTATGCTCTATCGATCTCTCTGGAGAGAGAACGTATTGATCAAAAGCTGAGGACCAAACCAAGTAGAATGCAAGATAATCTCAGTATCCTCCCTACCTACAAGGGGATCCTTCATCAAGAAGAGCTTTGCATGCATGAACAAGTGAATGAAGCCCACTCTCTCAAGATCATCCACAAATAGTGTTCATAGGGCCTATTTACTATGTGTAACCGATATGCAAAAAACAAATCTATGTTCATTTTTATAGTCCAAAACTGAAGTGTGAATTATGAAAGCTGGAAAGGCACACAAGCTTGACACGTGAGAGTTCATTTTAAATCCAAATCAAAATGTTATTAGACCATAGAAAAATACCTGAATTCCTCGTAATGTGCTTAGTAGATTTTACCTGTTTTAGCAATTTTTCTTGCACTTTTCCAATCAGAATCAGCAAATAACAATTAGAAATAGAAGATCTCAATTGTTAAGGTTAGTTGTTAGTCCAAATCCAAAAATCAAATTTGAAAAACTACTTGAAAATCTAAAATGACAATTGAATTCTGATGGCAAAACTTGTACAACAGTAAGTTACCTTCCATACGACAATTTGGAAACTCGTATGATAGTGGGTGTCTTCCCACACAACAGAGTAGCTCCCAAATGACAATGTGTAAGTTTTGATATGAGCCTCAAAAATCTCAACTTTTGTACGATAGTCAGGGGGTTCTGGTATGACTTTCTAACAAAAGTCGTACGAAAAATGTATCGCCATAATCTAAAAATCAAAGAAATGGCAGAAAATGATAGAAAACTTAATGAAATTGTTAGAATAGAAATGGAAACCCATTTCAGGGCCCCATGGTGGGTGCCAAAAATATGTGTGTGAAAATTGTACCTAGCTGCGAACACAACACTTCAGTAAAACATTAGAGGTTAGCAAAGTCAAAATCTGCAAGTAATTGAAACTGAGTTAACTAGACGATTTACTACCTTCTAGTAAGTGTGAGTATGTATTCTCATATTAGACCGAGATCAGTGACAATGCACCACACAAACGATGGATTTGAAATGCAAAAGATAAATAACTATATGAAAGCAGATTAATCTTTTTTTTTTGTATTTTCTATGCAATAAGATGAAAAACTATATGAATCTAATCTAGAATTGAATGAAATGATATGGAGATTTAATCTAAGAATGATATGCTATGAATGAATGATATGATATGCTATGAAAAACTATGAATGCTTATGACCAACAATGAAAAATCTCACAAATTGTTTATCGCAAGTGCTTGATCCTTCAGCTGCAAATTCGCCAGAGTAATTGTGCAAATTCGAGAGTGGTAAATTGTGAAGAGCCAAGCCTTGATTTTATAGAAATTCAGGGCTTGAGGATGCATTGAGAGAAACCATAAATCACTCTTGATAAACTCAGGTTGATTTTTGAGTCAACACGAAATTAGAAACAGATTAACTCACAAAATCATGCAAAAATAACTTTTTAACTCAAATCAGAAGTTTAGATCAATTTTTAACTCAAAAGAGATGTTGAGTTTCCAAAAGATAACAATTTAAATTATTTTTTCTGATTTAAAGTTTAACTACTCTTTGAATGTGCATAATAATTATGAATTAATTAAATAAATAAAGTGATTTATTCTCAACTTAACTAATTTTGAATTAAAACAATTGATTTATGCGTTAATCAATTATTAAATCAAACTTTATTCCAATTAAATCATTAAATTTGACAACTTTGATTTTAAATCAATTAAATAAATATTCAATTGATTGTTTGTAGGAATTTTGATTTATTGTCAAAATAAAAACAATATTAATTAGGAATAAATGCAATTAAATCTAATTAAATAATTAAGTGGCGGAATTAAATTAATTAATTAAATATTAATCATATTCAATTAATCAACTTTAGGATAAATAATGACATTTATCGCCAAATAATATTCAATTAAAGATAATTATGATAAATTGGGAATATTCCCCTATGTAGAATTAAGATAATCAATTAGGTTTTTAATAAATTGATGTGCAAATGTGCCTTAGGTTAGGACTTTGATGTCGATTTTGATCGAATTATTGATGTAAGAGGTTAATGAACCTATAGCCCATTTTTGGGGTATTACATTTTGCCCCTCTTTGAATCACTGTGGGAAGTGTAGTGGTTCAAAGATTAATCTATTTTTTATGACGATGAAAGATTCTGAGAGATTAACCGATTCCGAGACAAAAACCGATTTAAAAGATTTGAAGATGTTAGGTCCTGATTGACCAAAGATGATGTTAACTATAGCAACAATGAACCGGTGATTACGAAAAAGTGTCAAAATGCCTGATTTTGAACCTTATGATTATGAAGAAGTGAGTGACCTGATTCCAAACTTGATTGTCCAAAGGAATCGAAATGGTATCACATCTTAACCCTTCAATTACGAAGAACCAAGGAAATAACACTAATGAACTGATGGTTACGAAAAGCTAATACAGTTTACAAGATTGATTAGGATACCAGATTGATATGGATCTTGATGAATCTAATATGCCCCAAGTGATGTGCCCCAAGCGATGAGGTCTTTTAATGAATCAGCAACTAGACGTGGTTGTTGTCTTGATTACTGAGGAAAGATTTGTTGCCCATGATTTTGTAGTCTTGCCTTTGTTGCCTTTGATGTGTCAAGCAATCTATGAAGAGATTGAAATATGTTAGTTCTTATAAATATGAAGAGTATTTAGTACACAATTACATTCTTAACAATATCACATACCTTCTTCTGTTGTTTGGTGGTGTATTTCCTTTTTTTATTTCATTTTTCTTGTTCACATCCAGAATAAGTTTTTCCCACTCTTTGTCAGGAATGCAAGGGGGGCACTAGTACTTCAGGTTTTTGGATAATGTACACTTGTACTGGTCCCTAATATACCTCAAACATAACCCAAATTTTTGAAGGAGCTTACCCTTCTCAAATGTACGAGGTCCAAATAAGTTTGTCATACTCTGTACGAGAGCATCATTTAACTTTATACCTTGGGTTTTCCACCTTTTAAGAAAAAAAATAGTGTTAGATTAAAAAATGAAGTGAAATTACCTTCAATATAGTTTAAGAAATGGATGTAATGATAACTATCCTAGCAATGATATGAAATCAAAATAGTGGATTAGGGTTTTAGTTCAGATATGATGTTCCGCTCTGTAGAGAGGGTGAGACCGAATATCCGCAAACACTCGTCACTAAGTTTATCATAAAAATATCATTCCCTACAAAATAATCATGGGATCATTAGTCGAAGGATATAATAGTATAAAATAAGAATACAATAGATGTAAGCTTCTCATATTGAATGCAAGGTGTAATTAGCATACGATAGTATAGTAAAAGAAAGGTCCAATCTTTAAAGTACCTGGAAGTTTTTCTATTTTCAAGGGAAATCCTTCTTCATCACTCACAAGCAATATGCAATCCTTCACCATTCCCATACTAGGAATATGAGTACATCCAAGAAATTCACCATCAAGTGATGCATCTCCTATTGCATAAATTGAATCCATTATGAAATGCCCCTAAGAAAGGATACTTCAAGGGAAATAAACATATATATAATGACAAAGAAAATAAAATCTGTGTATGAGTAGGTGGTGCCATGGCGTTTGTGGCCATGCTACGTGTTGCCAACATTATAGGATGTAGTACATCTGAGCATGCCATTGTATGAGGTGGCGATAGTAAATGATTATTGACACATGCTGAAGCATAAGATTGTTAGAGCATAATAAAAGCAGTGATTAGCATGGACAATATTGTTAGAGAGTAAAAAAAAATTCCAACATGCGATTTACCTGAACCAGCTATAGTACCCTCATCATGGCCATGAGGATCAAAATTATGCAAAAAAAGCTGTAAAAGAAACACATCCACTTATTTTTTAATGACATAAAAGAATAGTATACCATAAAAACTATTATTGAATTTTTGTTATAATTAAAAATTACATTAATACTTACTCTATAATTTTGAGATAGGTGCATCAATTTAGTTGCCCTCTTCTGTGAATCGGGAGTCGGAGGGAATATAGATGCCAATTCAGCCACTCTTTTTCTACTTTTGTGGAGACATTTTTTATTGCAGAGGTCGGGTCATTACAAGTAGTGAAATCAACAGTTAGGTCCTCGTCAAAGGACTCCTCTTCAGGGACTGCGGGTTCCTTTCCCTTTCTTTGTTGACCACCTATCTATGACAACAATATTACTAACACTATTAGAATTAATCTGAAACAATGATAAAAAGAATATAATAAAAAACACTATTTAACATTTTGCTTCTATCTAATTTGTAGTACAATAACAAAGAGGTTTACCTGCTAGGAAGAAGTGCATGCAGGATCATCATTTTCCCCTCTATGTGGTTGCTCCATATTGTGGTCATGTATTATTATTTAAATTTAACCAATAATTAGAAAGGACTAGATTAATAAATTTCATTAGAAGATGATGATGGAGATGAGGTGGATGGTGAGGAGACTCTCTAAATGTGGCTGGAAAAAAAGCTCAATTATTTAATGGTACATAGTATGTACCTGCACCCCCATGATAGTGAAATTGTTTGTATCTATGTGATTCAAATTGTAATCAATAAGCAGCTCTTCCTTTACACTTATTGATTTTATCGCACATACAAATACATGATTTCCCTTGTGCGCCTCAAATATGCAATTGGGTTGCTTAATAGTTGACAGAGGTTGCGTGCTATTTATAAAACCTACAATATTCCCTGATGCTTTTGGCCTTCCATCAATGTATATAGCCACTCTTTTACTTTTCTCATTGTCTTTTTGTTGAATATAATTTGCCGAGAGTGCATACCTATGCATAATTTTTTTATATTGAACAATTCGCATCCAAATTTTATAATTGTAACAAGGTCCAACATACTCCATCAATTCAACAACTTTGTTGTAAGAGTCCTTTACGCCATCCAAGGAAAATAGGCCCAAACCATGTATTGACGATGGTGCAATGCGATATATCTTGCCTTTAACACTAAAATTAGTGTTTATTGGAGGAAGTTCCTTGGGGATCCATTGTTTCTATAGATATTGGTACCTAGAGGGCACCTTGATGTCACATTTTCTCTCATCATCATAAGAACATGACTCCCCTTGAGCAAGGAAAAATTTCATGTGTTTATTGAATTTCCTTCTAGTCTTTTGACCTCTAGTTGATCTTCTTAATTCAGACATACTACATGACTCACTTCCTTTGCTCGAGGAAGACAATACCTATTTGCTTCTACTTGCACTCCATCAAATGAGATAGATAGCAAGTAATGGGAGATACTTTGCAAATTATGAAATACATTCATCTCTATAGGGTGTATTGACTTATACCTGTCAATCCATGAGATTGTGTGGGATGCTTGTGAAAGGGGTCCAAGTGCCTACATATGTAATTCAATTATCTTATGTTAGCTAAAAGATCCATTATACATATACTCAAAAACACATAGTAAGTACATTAAAAACCATAAGCATCCCATATGAATTAAAAACATTAAAAGGTACATCATAAATTAATTAGATTAAGCATTGATCGCATAACTGTACATTTCTATCAAGAAATCAATATTAAATAGATTAAGCAGTGATCACGTAACTATACATTTCATTCATGTCATTCATCTTCTTCTTCATCCAACTCATCACCATGATCTTCATTGTCATCAACATCATCACCACCACCGTCATTTTCATCATCTTCATCATCGTCATCATCGGCATCAGCATCATCATCATTAGGATCATCAGCATCAACATCAACATCATCATCATCATCATCATCATCATCATCATCATCATCATCATCAGTAGCATCATCATCATCTTCTTCTTCTTCTTCTTCAAGAAAAGTTGCATCAGGAACATCACATCAACTAACTATTATTCGTGATCATTATCTACATCATCTTCTAGTTGTTCACAATCTTCTTCTTCCATTGCATTAAACCTTATCAGCCTTCCTCTTGGATCATGTCTAATAACAAACAACCAACCCAATTTATGTGGAACCTCTGAGTAAAATACTTGGTCACATTTTCTTGGAAGAACATAGGGCTCATCCCCAACTGGCTCAAACCACTTTGTATTAATCATTGGAAATCCATTGTCATGTTCAATAACAGTTCTATCAGGATCATTTTGATTAAATTGTAGCCTGTACCATCTGACGATGAAGAGAAGTAATCTAAAGGAATTAAAGTCACACTCAAGTATATCATCCAAAATGCCATAGTAACAATTTTTAGATTCTCAAGGATGTAAGTCATTTCTAGATGAAATATTAGTCACCTGAAAGACTGCACTTATCCCATAATCACAAGTTTTCTTGCAAAACATAGCCTTGTGGTGTTTGACCTACAAAAATATGTCAAACATGTATAAATTATTGCATCGAGAGTTCATAAATGTATAGGTGATTAACAAATTTATACGTACCTAGAAATCTCTTAAACCATGTGCTAAATCTATTTCCCTTTGTGTAACATTTGGATCTCTGTTATGATGAGTTTCATTCAGCAATGAAGACACAACTTCCCATGTTAATGTGTGACCTAAATGATGACATCATTCAATCCATACCATCGTCCAATCTAGATTGTTTGCAACATACAAATGTATTGCATCCCACTCTCGAGCAGCTATACAAAAAATAAATAGACGACTTACAACCAATTAATTTTGAAGATTAAGAATTAATTAACAGCTACAATAAAATCTTATAATTTATTACCTCTCACTTTCCTCATTCTACCTTTCCCCACCAAGTACTCCCCTTCGAATTTTCTAATGGTGTCGAGATCCCAAATCCGATCTATATGGATCTTTGCTGCAAGCTTAGGAAAATATTCAGTAACATACACCATAGTCTGGTATACCATATATCCCTCCACCATAGAACCCTCAAGACGTGCTCTTTGCCGAACCAAAGCTTTAAAAAATTTCAGGTGCCTCTCAACCATCCACATTGACCGAGTGTGTATGGGTCCACATAATTCAATCTCCTCAACTTGGTGTATGAGGTAGTGTTCTTGTGCATTGAAAAATGTTGAAGGTAGATACTTTTTCATTTCACACATTAGATGAGGAATTCTTCTCTTCCAATATTTTATAGCTGCTTTATGGATTTCTTTAGATGACAACCACCTACAAGACATTCAAGACACAAAATATATAAACATGAGACTTTACAATATATACAACAAATTGAACAAATATCATTGTTTACCTCATGTATTTTCCAAGATCATATATCACTTATTTGATGTTATTGTCGAAGTTCTCTAGGAGAGATAGGGGTAGCACATATTGCAACAATTATAAAACTAATCATGTCATTCTTTTCTCACATAATACACTGAGAAGTACATGTAGTTTACAAATATATTGTAAATAAAAATGAACATGACTTACCTTGATGAAGGTATGCCAATCATGCATTTTCAACCCTGGCCCAAATTTACTTTTCTTTGATATGGTACTGCTTATGTTTATAGCAAATCCTGTGGGAAATCAAATTTTTTATATGACTTCTTTTATGGTATCACTTTGCTGCTCTGTTAATAATGAAAGAAGGGCACTTTTATTAATCCATTCTCCATTTCTATTTGATTCAATGAAATTTTTCATTGCATGATTGGATTCATGAATGTTGCTACAAATTTTGACAATTTTTTCTTTGTCATGCCTTCCATCCAATATCTTCCACAATGTCTCCGTTACATTCTTTCCAATATGCATAGTATCAAATAAATGCACAATTTGCAGCTACTCGTAGTAGGGCAACCTACTAAATTTTCTGGGATAACTTTTTAGTCCTTTTGGAAGGTGCTTAGTAGTATTGCCTTGATGACATTCACGATCATCAATCACATAATTAGAAAATAAAACATAATATAAATATAAAAATTCCAAACATAAACCATTAAGTAGAATGGTAGTACCTTGATGATTAATTCTATTATATTCCAACTTCCATAGGCGAGGTGTCATTCTCTATGGCTTAGATGTAGTCTCTTCTTTCCCATTGAAAAAATATTTTTCGGTAATTCAATAGTTATGATTTTTGTGGAGAAAGTGTCTATGCTCATCAAACACCTACTTTCCTAAACTTTTTGAATGACGAGATTTCATCTTTGGACCACAAACTAAATATGCAAATTTTCCCATTGTTTGAAGACCTACAAGATAATGATACAATTGGATTAAATATGTTAATTTTTATATTTTAAATTATCATGTGCAACTTGAATTCACCATAACATACCAAAAAAATGTGTTATCCCTAGGGCATCATCTATTGTCCATACAAGCATTGCATGGAATTGAAATTATCTATCTCCTATTGGTCTAGAGATGTCATACATAGTGACAGCATTCCATAACTCCACCAACTTGTTGATAAGAGGCTCAATATATACATTCATATCTTTAACTTGGTATTTATGTAGCTAAATGAACAACAACATTACATAATTATTGTGACCATTTTATTGCAAGATTTATAATTACATGTAGATAACTATTAAATGATCAAATACCTAGAACAATCATTTCCAGCATAATGTGCTCCCTCTTTATTGACATCCATGGAGGAATGTTATTCTTGATGAAAAAAATAGGCCAAACAGAGTAAACAGATCTTAGCTCTCCAAATGGATTGACACCATTCGCTGCCACTGAAAGCTTGAGATTTTGAGGTTCTTCGATAAAGTGCGGCCACTTTTCCTCTATGTCCTTAAATATAGAACCATCCGTAGGCATTCGAATAATGTCATCTCGACTCCTATTGCGTGCATGGTAATCCATAAATTATGCCAAGCTACTACACCTAAATAATCTTTGCAAACTTGGTATAATGAGGATGTAATGAAGAACCTTGTGAGGCACCTTTTTTGTTATTTAATCTATTCGATATCTACTCGTATGACATTCAGGGCATTCTATTGAAAATTCATGTTCTTTATGATAAATAATATGATCATTGGGACAAGAATCTATTACTTGATACTCTATTCCAATATCTTTCATAGTGGTGCATAATTCTCGGTATGAGCGAAGGATAATATTCGATGGTGGTAACAAAAACTCACCTATCAATCTATAGAAAAAAATATATGTTGTTAATATTAACAATATTTATGGTACATGTTTCACCCTTTAATTACTATAATGGCATATATGACATACCTTAGCATACGTGACATTGTTATGTTGGATAAACCATTCATAGCCTTCAAGTTCAACAACAACAATATAGCAGAGAGAAGAGTTGTCTGGGAGCCTTCGTAAAAGGTCGTGGCTGCCTTCTCAAGTAGAGGTATAACATGGATGACATCAACATCATCAATTGTGCTAGTACCAAATGTGCCATGGATAAATGTATTAGTACCATCACCTTCAAATGTGTTATTTGGTGCATGATCATCATCTTCCATGGGATCATAATCTTTAGCTTCAATATTCGCACCTCCATGATCCTCCACTTCCAAAGCCATATTCTCCATATTCGCACCTATATGGTCCATATCATGTACTCCCCTGGGGAGGTCGACCTATATAAAAATGATGAACACAAATAAACCATGATAATGATCTCATCATCAAGTGTATTTCATATATATATATATATATATATATATATATATATATATATATATATATATATATATATATATATATATATATATATATATATATATATATATATATATATATATATATATATATATATATATATATATATATATATTGTTAAATAAATATAATAAAAAACTTACCAATTCATGATAATCAAACCCTACTTCAATGTGACGATTATCCCTAAAATGTCTCTTAGTTGTTTTGATTAGCAATATTCTAGTGTTTAAGCCCTTACAAATATTGCAGGGATAATAATATTTTCCATCGCCTTTTCTTTTCAAGTTAGACCACAATCTATTGATTGTATCCCCATTACCTTCTTCACTTGGATTGTCTAACATGATCCTTCTTCACTTAGATTATCTATAACGTAATTATATAAAAAGTTAGTTATGAAATGATGTTGTAGTATAGTATACCAAATTGAAACACTTATGTTATCCTAGTCTTCCACCTCAAACTCTTTCCTATTGTTGCAAGAAAGAAAGATATTCAAATAATATAATAGTTTTTAAATCAAAATAAAATATCATATATATTATACACAAAATATATCAAAAGTGCATCAAATTTGACCAAGCACTACTAGGAGCTAGACCCGACAACAAATGGACTAGTGATGATTTTCACAATAATACATTTGTTGCAGGGTATAAGGTCCCAGTAGTGCTTAGACAAATCTACATGGTGAAGGTATATGTTTTGTGTGTGTGCGCACATAAAAAAGGGGGCCTTTATCTTTGATCTTAAAATGACAAATATGCCTATCTAACACTTTTTGAGGGTACAGGGAACAACAAATGGAGGCAACTTGAGACCACAAATGGAGGCAAGCTGTTGATTGAGGGTGCAAGGAACAACACCCGTCAATACTTTTATTGAATTGTAAATTTCAATTTTGAACCATTCTGTGAATATAGAACATGGATGTAATCTCAAAAAATAACAAAATGTACACATGACAGATTACTTATTTTGTTATTCTACATTACTTACTATTTGAGTGCACGTTCCACCTGCAACTTGATCAAGTCTTGTTTGATGCTTCAATTTTGTGTTGACTGTCCTGTAGAAGTACATAGTTTTGTATTTCCCCATTATGTTATTCAAAAAACAACAATAGAATAAAATACTTGTTGAGAAAGATCATCATAGGAGTATCAAAAACTTGAGATCCAAAGGTAACTCAACATTATAAGACTCTTACATTCAACCTTCATCTCATGCACCTAATAAATAGGAGATAAAATAAATGAAATTGAAAAATTACATTACAAAACAATGAGCTAAAACTACCTACAAAATTAGTACCCAATTTATATACAAAACATTTAACTAATGAATTCTGTTTTTCTTCTCATCTTCACGACCAAAATAATCACCCCTTTAATCTAACTGCAATATGCAAGTCTAGTTTAGCAACCATGTGCCTGTCATCCTCAATCAAGACTAAGGAACACTATAGGCAAATACACTATCTAAATTGTCTACATTAAAAGAAACTATACTGCAAGTTTCTATGAATAAGAAAATAAAATTTAAAATTCATTACTTGCAACTACAACATTAGAGAAAAGTTGAATTTTATTTATGCCTTGATGGATATCTATACCGTGTCATAAATATCCTATTTTGACATAGGATAAGAGAATAGTGATAGAAGATAGATCCATTTTGTGCATAACCTAAAGTCATCGTATTCCATGAGAGTGCATCTTTTGAGAATTTTTTTTTGAACGTTTCAAGGGACAAGTAGTTCTACAATTAAATCATCATAACTTTCCCATTACTTAATAATCACACATGGCACTGACTCTCTTCAAACTCACAATATGTTGCATGTGTAGTACAAAACTCATGAGATTCTAAAGAAGGCCTCACTCTTAATCAGCCAAATCTTCCTTGTACCACACAAAAAACTATGTGATAACTATGTCTACTCCAACCTTAATTGTTTAAGAATTCATCATATCAGATAAAGTATGTTTAAGAATTGTTGGGACTGGTCCTTTACCGTGTATTAAACAGAATACAATTTTTAGCATATTATTATCACTCTATTTCTTTGTTGTAAACATGCCATTGGTTCAATTTTGTAAAAAAAATTTGTGTTAAATGCATTTAAAATTATCTTCATTGTCTTTTGATTGTCTAAACGCTTCTTTATTTGTCAACCAATTAATACATGCTAGTATATAAAGAAGACAATCATAAGACAATGAAGATTTATTTGAGAAATAGTCTACAAAATTAGACCTTTATTTGGCTAGGTCAAATCTTCCTACGTGCTAGCAGTCTACAGAAATAGACCTTTATTTGGCTAGGTCAAATCTTCCTACGTGCTAGCAGTCTACAGAAATAGACCTTTATTTTAAATGCATTAAACACAAAAATGAATACACTAAACTGAACAAATGGCATGTTTACAACAATTATCATAACTCGCAAGCAAAACTGAAATAATGGCATGTTTATAACTGATTAATAGTGAGGCCTTCTTTAGAATCTCATGAGTTTTGTACTATGCATGTAACATATTGTGAGTTTGAAGAGAGTTCGTGCCATGTGTGATAGAACCTACTTTATCTAATATGGTGCATTGTTAAACAAATTAAGGGTAGAGTAGTTATTACTTAGTTTTTTGCGGGGGACAATGAACATTTGTCTGACAAATAGCAGGTCTTCTTTAGTATTTCATGAATTTTTACCACATATACTATTTCAAGCCTTTGAGTCCTAGAGACAAGTAGAAATAGGAGTTGCTTTGTTGAGTGAGGGCTAATTAGGCCTAGGAGAAGACCATTTTGGGATGGAAGTATTCACAAGTCAAAGGATGGAAGATTGAGATTGAGATGGGGTTAGTAACTTTGAAAGGGTATTTGAAAAGGTAAGTACTTTGCTAGGTTGTTTGGAGACTTTGGGCGTAATTTGTTGAATTTTGTGTGTGTAGGGGTACTAGACAGGCCTAGAAGGGTTGTAGAAGAAGAATGGTGTAAGTTGAATAGATCAAAGTGAATGGGGTGTTGAAACATGGTGAATAAACCATGATGAGATGATACTTAACATTAGGATCAGGGTGAAAAGCCTAGTTGAGGTTTTGACATGGTGGAGGCACTAGGGGGACTAGGTGGTCTAGGATGGAGATGGTGCTAGGAGGAATTGCCAAGAAATGAGGAAGTGAACTTGTGTAGCAAGGTTGTGGAAGTGATTAACAAAGTTAGGGAAATCTACTTAATCCTTGAGTTGAGGCTAATTCCTTGAATGGATTCCAAGTTAATTGTTGAATCCTCAAGTTGAGTTGGTCTCCTTAACGTGATAGTAGAGGGCTCTGCATCAAGATGTATGAAACAAAGAAGAAGAGGAATATCAATAAAAGATTAAATTCTCTGCAACTCTGGTAATCCACTTTCCCATGGAACAGTGAATCCATATGTGTGTTTGAATGTGATCTTGGCTGGGTGATGATATAGGAACATTTCCTTTTGTTATATTTACATGTTCATGAAATCATTATACTATTTTTGTTGTTAATAAAGTCAAGAAATTGATTGGTGTTGGTGACTGTGACTGGTAAAGGGGTACAGTCAACGGATTAAGGGTTCTAAACCTCTATTATGTAAATAATGAACTTTGAATCTTCCTAAAGAGTTTTCCAATGTTAAAAAATCCCAATGTTTATGAACAAAAATGCAGGCATTAGGGTCATTCTTATAGTTTCATTTTATGTCACTTTTGTGTGAGAGTTTAACTTTTCCATTCCCATTCAATGGCACCTGTGTTTGTGAGAAAAAATGCTTTAATATTTGAAGATAATGGTTCTTGGTTTTCCTTGCATGAAACTTAGATGAATGTTGCTAACTTGAAATTTATCTTTGAATATTAAGTGTTTATTATGTATGCCTATACCTCATATAATCCAAAAAAATATTCAACACAAGGATTTTGGTAACTTAAAGGGCCTTAGTGACCAGCTTTGAGTTGAGAAACTTTGGTGTCTAAAACTACATTGTTTCCAAGATATGTTGAGGAGTTTGCTCCTTGTTTAATGTTAATTATTCCTGCACAATCCACTCATACAAAAGTGAAATGCTATGTGGAAGGGATGGTTGATAGTGTTCCTCGAGGGAAGGGGGATTGTGAAAGACTTGTTATCATTGTATTGTGTATTTCCAATATGTTTGGATGCGGGGAAGACTAGGAGAATGAAGGATCACTCACTGATTGCATGATAACCCAATTTTGAAGGGTCACTAGTTGAGGGGACAGTTAAGGTTCGAATGATTGGGCCATTGGAGGACCCTATTTCTTTGTATTAATTGCTATTCAAATTGGATGCATGGATTTCTTGTGAATTATCGGCTGCTATGTATCCTGCAACTACATACGTAAATTTGCATATACTTCTCTAGGGTTGTAAGCCACTTAGGGATCAAAATAGAGAAAATAAATCAAAATCGTTCTTTGTCCTATTTCCTTTTAACAAAGTCTCAACTATCAATGATACAATACATTTGATTTCCTAAGCTATCAATACAAATGGAGCCTAGCTAGAAGCTCACGGGCTGTCCATTATATTTGATAACCACAGTCAACATTTCAAAAAAACCAATATCCTTAAGCACAAGCACCAATAACATCAAATAATGGAGTTAAAGCATGGGCTAGGGCACGACACCAGTAGAATGTGGTTATTTCAGTGAGGATCTCAGCAATATACAATGGCATCATTAAACATGCCAGTAATATCAACAAACGTGAATCCAAACATTTCAAAAATGTGAATCGATATCCTTGAGAACAAGCACCAATTACATCAAATAATAGAGATAAAGCACTGGCTAGGGCATGAGACCAGTAGAATGTGATCATTTCAAAGAGCATTCATGATGAAATAAAATACAATGCATTTAAAATTTGCGGTCGAATATGATGCCAGAGGCTTGAAAGATGAAGAAATCACATACCTTCTCTCGCTCTCAGCTTTCGCTCATTTTCTTCTGCTCCTTTTCTATGCAATCAAAATAAAAATGATTTGGCCATTTCACTTTTTTTTCATCTATACCCCAAAACTATGGGAATTTCGATGGTCCATTTAAAACCCATCATAATACCGACACCATTGGGGCCTATTACAAAAAGAAACACTAAATTCAAAAAAAAAAAATTACCCGTCAAAAGTTTCTGTCAAAATTTAGCCCCAAATGTAGTAGTGACATCATCATATTCAAGGTTTCCTCCAGCTCCTCTGATGGTAGAAACAATCTCTTTTATCCTTATACTATACTGTGTAATGTTCTCTCCATCCTGCATCTTATCTCATTATATTTTCCTTTTAGACTATCAACTTTAGCATTTAGTACATCTGCATCACCTCCATACACATTTTTTAGCTTATCCCACATGTCTTTTGTATTGTCCATGTGTTGGATATCAACATATTCAACATCAAATAAGGCACTTGCAATGTCTATCATTACTGAGTTGTGTAACAACATTTCCTTTTTCTCATCTGTAGAGGCTATTTCAATGGGTGACCTGTATTGTACGGTAAGATAGCCAACTGTTGTGTCTGACAGTCCTGAAAAATGTAACTTCATTCTTCTCACCCATGTATTGAAATTATCCCTGGTAAACTTGGGTGCTTCCTTCCTATACATATTTAGATCTTTTCCCTAAGCAGTTTAAGCTCTCTAAATCAGGGAACTTAGCTTTGATACTATAAGGAATCTCAAATTATGGCAATGTACCAATCCTTTCCTACAGATGGAAATCCTTTAACCAAGTACAAGTTAAGGGTGCTTCTTTTGATAAAATTATCAGTACATATGGTTTCTCTAATACCAATTGTAGGTATAGGATTGATGACTAAGAGGGGGGATGAATCAGTAATCACCAACTCAAACTAAATTTCACAGTCTCAAAACTTCTTTTATAGATTTACTGAATAAGATATATTTTAACCTATAACATCATTATCAATTAACTTGAACTTTAAACATCCATGCAACATTAAAATCATCTACACAATAATAACACCAGTATTTATCTTATGGAAACCCAATTAGGCTAAAAAACATAGTGTGAGAACAATGCCCATAAATAATTGTACTCTTTTGAAATACACCCAGTTAAGTTCCTTCCCTGTTAAAGGATCACTTGATTATCGTTACAAAAGCACAATTAAATGCTTCCCGGTTAAGGGATTTCCCTAGAGACCTATTAAAGTCTTTTATCCTATTAGGAGTAACTTGGTTAGAGGATTTTGAACATTCTTTTATGAATGCCACTTGGTTAGAGGATTTTATAATAGACCTATTAGGGTCACCCGATAAGGGATTTTACTGTCACAATTGTTAGAGAGTAATAGCCAACAAATGATCTATAGTTCACACTAATCTTTCTAATTCAGATCCAATGAAGTTCCTTAACATTTAAATAATTCACAAAAATAACCATAACACCCCTCGAGATGAGCATGCTCAAAAAATTTAAAGTACTCAAAATGGATAACTATCGAGGAGGTCAAAAATGACCCAAAAACATAACCACTTGAATTGAAATGCTCATAAGCACTTGAAAAAAAAAGACTAATATTACATCCCCTTAAGGAGGATGTAGGGTATGCGAGACACACTTATTGGAATGGAAAACTACCTAACCTATATACACTAAACTAACCAATAAGGGTGAAACTAAACTAAACCATTAAATGCTTGTTGAAGTAATGCCTCTTTCTGACCAATTTTTTATTTTTAACTAGCACAACAAAATCAATTTGAGGAATAAAAATATCATAGGTCCAATAGGTACTGAGGGAAAAAGGATAGTGACTATAAATGCTACCCTTAATGAAAAATGAGAGTTCAGTAAAATTTAGGTAGGAATATTTAAGTCAATTTGTGGTAAAACTTCATGTTCTAGTGTGAACATGAGCAAAGGTGACTTATGAAAACCTTGTTAAGCATAGTATTAGATGAAGTATCCTCTTGAAAATATTGGTTTTGCATAACTTGTACTTGTTTTGAAATTTCCATCCTCCTTTGTTTTTCCTTATAGATTAGGAGAAAATTATGCCACTTCCTTTGTCAATAGAAAAATCGCCTTGCATCATTGCATATCTTCCAACTTCTCAGTTTGAGATGAGGATTTATCACCTAAATAATTAAAGAAGTCTTCAAGATCTTCATACAACTAGGTCATGTCTCCCTCTTTTGAAAATTCTCCTTGACTCGAACTTTCTTCTTGGTCATATTCATAACTATTTTTTTCTACGAGGTTGTCCTCTTCTAAATTTTTCTTGAAAGTCAGAACTACTTCATCCTTGTTTTTCATTTTTGTTTTCTTATTTCCACTTTGATGTTCAATAGTTGTTTCAATGTTGAGAGTAGATATTATATTTTCCTTGTTGTCATAAAGGAATGATAAGTTGTCAAAATAAATACAAGATCCATGTTCTTCACTTTGTGTCCCTGCACAAGCTCCTCTCTTGCATTGTGATTTTCTTCTTAATTTTGATGTGGTGGAAGATTCTTCACATAATTTTACTATTATAGGATTTTTATCTATGACATATTCCTCCTTATAAGGTCCCTTGGCCTTCCAAACTATTGGTCACCCTTGAAAAGTGAAATGTTGTCTAGAATCTTCACTTGTAGAAAAATCACTTTTTGCAAATACAAGACACATAAAAGATTCTCCTAGGCCCAATGAGTGCTTTGCAAAACATATGCTTGTTGTGATGCAGAAGAGGACAATTGGGGAATTTTATTTTATTAGGACACAAGTTGGAATGTTTCTCCCAATGAGGCGCATGAGTATCGGGCTTCAATAACTCTCCATTCCACACATGTATTTTCCCTTTAGGACCCTATGGGAGAAACACAATTCATTTTCCTCCTCCAAGATATTAGCATTATAAGTTTTGTGTTGTCATTGATGTCAACTCTTAGTGGCATTGATGTCAACTTGTTGAGGTTGTGTAGCTGGATGATACAATTATTGATTGATGAAGAAGATTTTAAGTATGATGTGTAGAGAAAGAGTATCTGATGATTGATGAGTGTTCGAAGGAAAATAATTATTTGGAATTGAGTGTTTAGATGTCCTAATGATAATACTAAGGGAGAATGAGGCATATTCAAAAAATGGAAGTACAACAAGCTATAATATGTAGAAAAGAGTATTTGAAGACCTTATGGGAGAATTATCAACATTCCTCCACATAATATGATGAAGGCTTATAGTTCTGGTTATAATGACTATGTACTATGAATGTTGTACTATCATATTTTCAAGTCCCCAAACAATCATTTGACAAAGATATGATGCATTGTTGGTTATTAGTAAGGTTGGTTGTCAAGAAAGGATTGGACAAGCTCAAAGAATTCTCTACATTTATTTGCATTGGTATTTTAGGGTATGAATTTGGTTTACATGGTCAAATATTTCATGTAGTGTTATAGTTTAAATATATTTTGATGGTTTTCTCTCAAAGTCAATATTTATTGTCACAAGTGCAATACTATTATTTGTGTTGGCTCTTGGTCAACTTAGATATTTGTAGTGGTTGGATTTGAGTATTATTGGACCATATCTAGAATAAGGAAAGAGTTGAGAGGCTAAGGATGACTATTTTGTGTTGTGTCATTCTTAGCATGGTGTGATGATCTTTGGAGAGTATTTTTGGGATGATTGGTAACACACTTTAATGTCTTTCTACATGTTACCTTTGGGATTGGCTTTGGAGGATGATGTGATGCATTTAATTTTATCACATCATTTGGGGAAGAGTTATTGAGATGCATTTGGGTTTCCTTTATCTCTTGGGATGGAGTGAGGGTGAACAACATTTAATATTTTTGCTTATAATGGTTGAATATGTGCTAATATTGCTTATATTTTGCAAGGCCGACCTTGATGATGTTTCCAATGGGAAACCACTATATATATGAGAAATAATGGATGATTTTAATGAGAGTGTGCATGAGGTAATTAAAAATTATGTGTGGATAAAATATGAAGATTGAGTAATGTAGATTAGGAAGAACAAAAGTGCAAATTTCTAAATTAGACAAAGACGTTACAAAAGTCAATCAGGAGATCGTACATCTTTTCATATTTTCTCTATACTTGTTGGAAGGCTATCTGCTCCCTTTTTAGCATTGTGAAGATCTATATTTGTTGTGCAAGTTATATTGGGATTGGTTAGATCCTTGGTAGTGTGTCTAAACATCAGGGACAATGAGTTCCTTGGATTCTAGCCTAAAACTTTTTAATTAATTATTTTATATAGGGAGTAAGACTCTCACTGTTGTTTTTCCCACATTTGATTTTCCATGTAAATCTTGTGTCCATGTGTGTGTCATTTCATTACTATATCTTTTTAGTTAATTATTTGGATCAATAATCAATAAATAAGAACTATGGCATAAGTGTTAATTATTTGTTTATGATGATTCACCTACCACTCTTAGCATCTAGTGGCGTTCAACACAATATTTAGGCAACTACTATAGTTGGAGCATGGAAACAACTCATTCTTGATTAATTTTGTTTTACCTCAATAGATTGAATTTATCTTTGGAAATTTGTCATTATTTCCTTAACATATACAACACTAGAATGGGGAAATGTGGTTTCATGATGAGAGTATGGAGAATAGACATGCTATCCAAAATATAAAGCGAGATTGACAGTGGGACAATATGAAGCACAATTACTAAAAATCCTTAGGTTGCCAAGGATGGTGAGAAAGCGAAGAGGGTTCTTTCTCATAGAAGAGAGGATAAAAAATATGAGGCTTATGAAACCACCCCATAAGGGTATTTGGGAGGTTCCTCCTTTTCATTGCAAATAAAGTTTGTTGCTATATGGAATCAACATAATTTAGCAAGGATCTTATAAATCCACTACCACCAACTCATCAATTGTGTTGAAAACCTATTCAAGGATGAAGACATTGCACATCACACTAAACCTTGCAATATTGTGAATCATTAGTGTCCTACCAAGTGTGCCAAGAAAAATTTTGACCTTTAAAGTTGAAAGGTTTATTCTAAGGGAAATTTAGATGCTTTACAACTATGGGAGCAACACACTTTGTGAATTGACCTCTAGGATTTTAGAAGTCATCTCTTCATATAAAGGGAGGGGAAGTGCAAAGAGAAAGTAAAAGGAAACTAAGCTAAGGTGATATACCAAAATGCAAAGCTTTTACAACACTTTAAATTTCCTTCCATAAAAAAGCTTACATAATTGAGAAATAAGTAGATTATCTCATTTCATTACACAAATTATACATACCCAAAGATTACATAATAGAAAAAATACATAGTAGAGGCCAACCTGCACAGTCTGATAAAATTATTTCTATTAAGAATGAAATATCATACAAAGGTCTATAAGTAAGGATAATACTCCTAATAGTTATATAAATACACTTGCATGCAGTGTTTTAATTCGAGTTCTCTTTATGAAAAGATAGTCTTAGCTACCAAATTTTGAGTACTTCTAAAGGTCAAACTTCTAGAACCTCAAGAGTAGGGGAAGAAACTTTGTTATATACCCTTCAAAACCTTGGATAAGGGAGAATATTTTCAACCAAAAAGATTCCCCATATCCCTACTTTCATAGTTGAAATGATGGTCATTATGAAACATCATGCAACAATTTGTTACACTCATTATTTCATCATCATACACTGATGATGCCACTTGTGAAATATCATCTACAAAGACAAAGTTTGAATGTGAATGTTGATTTATTTTGAGCAACATGAGGATAAGAACACATGCAACATATAAAATCCACCTTTGGAAGGGCACCTTAGTCTTTGAATGTGTCAAAAACACTAGAAAAAATTACAATAAGATCAAAATAGGGGAAGAAGGCTCAATTAGCACTATCAATTGGACCCATACTTGTCAAACTGACACAAGGAGGAAAACTCAACAAAGGAAAGGAAGTCTAAGAGAGTGCTAAATAGAAATGCATAGAAACTTGAGAAGCCTTCCTAAAAAATAATAAAGGCGAGACCCACAACAATATTAGAAGATTCCCATAAACTTCTACACATTGAATTGATGCATCACTAATGGAAGACATCCAACAGGCTTGAGGGAAGAAACACTAGAGTGGAACATGACAATCTGATGGAACTCAAACCTGACAAGAAAACAAAAGATGCACAAGGAGAAAAGGGGAAAGAAAAAAGGAAAATGGAACTAAAAAAGTTGAAGCCTTAAAAGAAATAGCCAAAAGTCACATTATCCAAAGTTGTGATAGATGACATCTACAACAGATACATTCTAAGGAGATTGCTAGAAGTAGTATGTTGAAGGCTTATTCATTGTAATATTTTTCATCTATCATTTGTTGAGATAGTGAGTCTCCTCTACATGTCCTTTTTGTATCTTTCCTTAGAGAAGTGATCTTCAGTCTATAAGTCCTTTGTATCTCACCCCGAGATAACGATTCTTGGCTACAAGTTTGGAAATGAGCCTCTTTTAATAATTTTCATATATTGTGAAATATTATCAGTTTGATTTTCCCTCATTGCATATTCCATGTAAATTTGAGGTTCTCTCATGCATTGGTGTTTATTTTTTAATCTCTCGATTCTGGTAACTAAAGTTACATATTTTGAAATAAAAGTAAAATTTTTAATATATTGTTAAAGACTAATTCAACCCCCTCCCAGTCTCTAGGTGTGTTCAACATGTAGTACACTTTATCTTAAGTAAATATTTATAAGAGATATTATTACTATAGCATATTTATGTGGTCCTTTTAATAGCTGATGACATAGTATACATAGGTCCAACTTGGCACTATTTTGACCTTTTCATTTGGCCTAGAGAGTTACATGGTATCATTTTTTGCACATAAAAGTTTACAATTTTTTATCGTATATGCATATCATTTAATTTGTTATTAATTAACTTATATGTTGATATTATTTTAGTCTTGTAGAATACTCCAATTATGAGTGAGGTGCAATATTTTCCAACCTCTTACAACACAACAACCAACCGAGGAAAGGTAATTGAAAGTAACCTCAATTGAATTAATAGTTTAAAGAACTTATATAACTTATTATAGCATGATTCAGATGTTAACATTTTAAATGTATTAAATGATTATACATGTATAAATAGATTGATAGGCTTATACGTTTGTCATTTTTATGTAAAACAACATATTGGGTCTACGCTAATGTTGACTACTTCTAGAACACTTGAAGAAGCATCACAAGAGGTATGTGTTTATTTTATATTGTAGATACATGTGTTCAAATATAAGTATGTATATGTGTTTAATTCATTTTTCTTTTATTAATAATTATATATATTAATTTGTATCAATTCATTTTTACATCTTCTATGCTTATATACATTTTTTCAATATCATTGAGCATCTACCACTTACATATGCTAAGACTCTTGGTCATCCTAGGGTAGCACCATGTGTAGGATGTCTTTTGGGGAAAAGAAATAGAGATGAGGTAATCAAGAATTCAATTTTAGGGAAATTATGGTTCAATACATATATTAGTTGTGATGTTAATTTGATAATTCTAAATTATATTATATAATTAATGTAATTTGTGGTTTGAATTGTTATAGTGCAACCATCTCCAAAGCCACAAAATACTTTGAAGAGGCTTGAGTTTGATGATCCATCGCAAGTTTAAGATTTTCTAGAGACATATAGAAGTTTCTTATGGGTATTTAGGGATTGATGCATAGTTATTCAGCATGTATATTGTGTATAGATTTCAAGATGGCATATGCCACATTTTGTAAAACTTTTATTGAGTTGACATATATATACCATTTTTATATATGTACATATATATGCCATTTTTGTATATGTGCTCACATAATTATTCTACAACTTGAGATATAAAAAGTTGATATTCAATCTAATTTGTTCCTTGCACACATGTCTTCTTACTTTGAAATTTGAATGTATAACTAGTTTAGAATGGTTAGGTTATGAACAATTTTCTACTGACTACAAAAAAATTCTCTTAACTTAATATATCTACATTTAAGAACAAGGTATCAATAGCTACCATTTGAGGATTTGATAAACAAGGAGTTGATCTGTTATAATCAAGACCCAAAGTAGATTTATGCAAGGTTGATGAGTAAAGATTAGGGCTAGTCCTTGAATACACTCACCCTCATGTGTGAATGATTCATAATGAAGTTAACTTATAAGAACAAGTTAGGGAAGAGGAAGATAGGACCATTTAAGAAAAATGAATATTAAGATTTTGGATTTAGATTTTCATGAATAACAACAAACTAAGTCATTTTTGCCCCTATAAATTTTGAAGCAAGGCAATGATTGGTGGATTTCGTACACATTTTAGACTCTTGAGATGAGTTATGATGGGAACACATTTTGATAAGGTTATTTATCAAGTGCCACACAAATATACACCAACTTGCACAATAATCAATGCATAAAAACTTATGAATTTCACCACTTTGAATTGCATGCAAACTACCATGAGGATGAATGCCAATTTTTCTTTTAGGATGAATGTCATAGTTAATCATAAAATTTTACTTTAATTCCAAAACATGTGACTTTAATCAGCAACAATGGAAGATAGTTCACTCAACACTAATGCACAAGAGAAAACCAAATTTATGTGGAGAACCCAATAAGAGATTCATGTATAAAAGATACAAAATTCTAGAAAATCTTTCATTTTTTTTTTGAAAAAATATTAAATTTTTTTTATCGAGAAATTATTTTAAGTTTATTTTTTAAATAATTAGAAATTTATAGAAAATATTGGCCAATTTTTATGAAAAATATGTAGACACATTAATTGCCATGACCAATTCCCCATAATTCCAAATATAAAATTATGTTTGGATTGAAAAAATTATTAGCCAATAAAAAATAAATGATCAAAATAAAAAATAAATTTATAAATATAAACTCTTACCCTTCATAATTGATAGATAATTGTATTCTATGTACTAAGTCATCATCTACCAAATCTATATTTATTAATATAGAGTTATAATAATTTACGTAAGGCAAAGAAAGATTTAGAAGCTCAAGAGATAGCACACGCGAGACAAGATGATCAAATGAATATCTCAATAATGATCAAATAATAATGGATAATAGATCTAATAATCAATCTAAGTACAATGTAGGAGTGCCAAAATATATAGTCAATGCGATAAGACTACATGATAAGGAGATGATAAGCTATCAACCACACTAGGTGGAATCACATGTTCACCAAAGGTGGATCATCCTCCATTGTACATCAAAGTATGTGCAACAATGAGAGGATGATAATGTGATAAGAGTACTAAAGGTGGATCTCACACACAAAGAGGTATGTGATTATCATCATCTAAAGTGGAATTTATCCTAACCATGTTCTAAAAATGAAATGAAAAATCTTAGGTGTCTCAATGACAACTAATATGCAAATGCATTATCTTAAGTAAACTTAAATAAAGTGTAATTAGTAATATTTAATTACGCCAATAGCCCCCCTTAAGTTCAACTAATTAGGGGAATGCACTTAAGCTCATAATGCTAGATGACAGTGCATGATGGGTCCTGGCTACTAGGCCATGTTAGGTACCCATGTACAAAATGCAAGAGCAATGCAATGTAATCTCTCATAAAGCAGAGAAAGAGGAAAAAACTCATGGGAAAAAACCTCCCCCAAAAAGAGAGATGAAAAAACAAGATGCATGGATGGATGGAGTAATCAAGACCCCCCCATTATGACATACATCATGTTTATACAATATAAAAGTATGAGAAGGAGAAAACCCAATATGAGGAAAAAGTCCCCCACATTAGAGAGAAGTAGTAGAAGAAGAGAGACATGGTAGCCCCCACTCAATGTTGAATTCTCATCAGTGATAGCTTCTCCAGGATGGATGTAGAAGTTGGTCCATGAACGTCAAACAACATTCCTCCCCTTAGGAAGAAACAATGCCATAAGTGTACATGAGATGTCTCCCCAATCTATCGGAACAAACCTCAAGATGAATGATGTCTCTGAAAAATGCTCAATTATCCCTGTGTTGATGCTAAAGGCTGTCACTTCCAAAACTATTGAAAAGAATAAGTTGGGATCAAACAATGATGGATGTAGAACATGTCCCAAAGAACCAAGTGTCTTCTCTAGTGATAAAGAGACCTCGTGAAATTGCTTTACATAAGGATCCACAATCACATCAACCTCGAAAGATTGATCATGTAGAGAATGGACATGAGGGTCAGAGTGTTCCCTCGTAACAACTGAAGAAGGATCTTCCCCATCAAAGAGAATATGTATATCATCAATGATGTCTCCCATGTTGGCAATGTAGGACTCCATAAACAAACCTACAATGTCTGTCAAGTAGTCATCCCGTGCTTCTATAATTAGAAGGCGAGGTGTACCCTACTATGCTAAATCATATGGACCTATCACTATAGAAATGTATGTATGTGGAATGTGTTGATGTTGTGACCACATCCTGCAACTTTCTAAAGGGTCCCCCACAAGTGAACATGCTGAATCAAGAGTCTGTCTAACCCAACGAGGTCTAGTGGAAGATGATGAAGGAGTATCCTCAACCTTAAGTTTACCAAGAAAAGGTGTAATCCTACATGTAGGTGTTGAGGTAGATGAACCATCTGAATCACTGCCACTGATGTCACTATCAATTTCCACAATGTGTGAATTATGGAGAGGAGTAGAGGATAAGCTAGGTGAAATTTCCTCAAAGTGAATACTCCTCTCTATGAAAATGTCATGAGTCTCGAGATCCATAAGTCTATATGCCTTAACACTTTCTTCATATCCAATGAATGTACACGGCCTTGGTGGAGGTGCCTTGCATTTTCGTGAAGATATGTTTGCCCATTTTGGATAACCAAATACTTTAAAGTATTTCATAACTGGTTTTCTTCTATACCATGCCTCAAAAGGTGTCATTCCATCTAAAGAATTATGAGGAGATCTATTAAGGATGTGATTGGCACAACTTATAGATTCTACCACAAGTGATGGATCAAGAGACTTGGCTGGAATCATGCAACTTTCCATTTCCTTAAAAGTTCTAATCTTCATTTCTACAACTCTTGTCTGCTAAGGACTAAATGTAACTGGAGTTTGAAGATCAATACCCTCAAGGTCACAAAAGTCTTTAAGTATTGAGTTCACATATCCTCTTTCATTGTCTACATAAAGAACCTTGATGGATTTACTTGATTCCTTATCAACATGACTCTTGAAGGTTAGACACTTATCAAACACTTCATTCTTGTGACCAAGAAAGTAGACCCATGTGTAGCGGGAAAAGTCATCAATAAAAGTGAGGACATAGAGACCCTTGTTGACTGATGTCAATGGAAATGGGCCAACTAGAACACTATGAACCAACTCAAGAACAAATGATGCTCTCCAAGACTTTCCTTTTTCAAACTTCTCTTCAAGATGCATATCTATTGAACAAGTTGAATATTCACCCTTGGAAAAGTTGATTGTAGGTAGACCTTTGACCATATTCTTTGAGCTAAGTTTCTGAAGATAGCGGAAATCAAGATGTCCAAACCACTCATGCCATAATTTACTTTTTGATGGAGTATGAGTCAAAGAGGCATGTGAAGGAGACTTAGGCACAAAGTGGGAGAAATAATAAAGCCTTGTGTCATGATTAGCTTTACCCACTACAACCAATGAATCATCCTTAAAATTTCACATCATGACTGAATCAGAAAGGAGCTCAACTTTATTTCCACCTCCATAGTTATTGATTTGGTAAATTGAAAGGAGATTGGTGCTAAGGTTAGGAACATAGAGAACATATTTGAACTCTCCATTTTCCATCTCAACTGGTCCTTTCCCTTCAACTTCCACTTTTGTATCATTCCCTACAAAGATGTGAGGTACCTTAGATGGATCCAATGAGGAAAATTTCCCCTTTGAAGCACCCATATGATGTGTGACACCCGCATCAAGAATCCAATCCTCTGAAGAACTTGAACTTGCCATAAAATGCTTACCCTTTTCCCTTTGAAGTGGATGGAGATGAATCCTTAGAAGCATTCGGCACATTGATTTTGTTCTTCTTGAGTAAGTTTTCCAACTCATCAATTCTCTTAGTCTTGCAATGATGCTCATCATGATTTGGTTTCTTGCAATATGCACAAAATATTTTATCCTTCTTCTTGTTATTTCCCTTCTTGTTGGAAGAAGAATTGCCTTGTTGTGAGGAAGAAGATTGTTGTGTCTTTGATTGTGATTTTGGCTTCCACTTGTTGTTGTTGTTGTTGAAAATTTTTCTACCTTGACTTCTTTGGTTCTCATTATTAGCCACCAATGCCATTGAATTTGAAGACTTGAGAATACCCATATCCATCAATTTTGACTATTCCAACATCAACATTTCTGCAAATGCATCAAATGAAGGCTTAGTGAAGGAAATTTCCATGGTCAACTTGTGAGTAGTGTAACTCGATACAAAAGCTACATATTCTAAAGGTAGCCTCTTCAAGATGTGATGAATCAACCTTTCATCTTTCATGGGATTACCACAATCCTTAAGTAGTATTCTCAACTCATTGGCTGTGTTGACATAGTCTTGAATTGTGTCAAAATTCATAGGATCCAAGATAAGTAGACCATCCTCAATTGTGAATCCCTTTTCCTAATCCACCTTACCATACAAGTCTTCAAGTTTGTCCCAAGCACCTTTGGAATCCTTAAAGCTAGAAATGTGGAAGAAGACATCTTCATGAACACAACACTTTATAATTCCTAAAGCCACATTTTCTTTGATTTCACAATCATTTTGTGCATAATTAACATCCACATTAGGACCAGTAGGTTTTTTAATTTTACCATTTACATAAAGATTTAAACCCCTTTCCATTAGTTTACTCCATACTTTATCTTTCCATGTAGCATAGTTGTGTGAAGTTAACAATGGACATCTAGGTGAACCCATGATGCACAACTAAAAGACAACAAGAGAGAGAGAGAGAGAGAGACCCCCCAAAAAAAAATTCACTCAATCAAAGAACCCACCCTAAAATGATGCTTTATATGTAGTGCGTGTACAATTGCCACTTGCCAAAATGGGCTGAAGTGGACTTTTGATTTTATTGTTTACAACCACCTCAATGAGGCCAAATCAGACTCAAATCAATATTGCTCAGAATCAAAGAAAATTCTAAGTATTAGAATGATCATAAAAGACCAAAACAAACCTAGATCTGAAAGTGATATTTTTGCCCAAATAAGGCTACAATTTGATATAAAATCTGGAAAGTACTCAATAAATTATACACTTTAAAAAAATGGCACTTAAAAATGTGTCTGTATGAGCCTAAATGAAGCCTTTGAAGTTGTAAAAATAGGGATGAGACAGGTACAGTCACAAAAATTATAATTTCTATCAAATCTATGCACCAAAATTAGAAAATAACACTACCACTGAAAAGTTTAGGAAATTCTAGCCAAAATAAAAAAATGCACTCAATTTGGAGCCCAGATGACCAAGTTATGGCCTCCCAAAGTCAGACTGCAAAATTGAAAATGCAAATGGTGGCAACTGCAAAATTTTCAAATCAGATGATGTCAACAGTCTCCAAGGCTAAATTTGACAGTCAAACGACCATCATAGCAGTGCAAAAATGTCAGAAAATGACGGTCAAATGATCATCAATTTTAATAAAGAAGATTGATGATGCAAGCATGAGCTTAAATTTGATGGCTTGGTGGCCATCAATGTAAAACAAAAAACACCCCCCATGATGGCTAGATGACTGTCAAATTTAACTTCTTAAACATGGTAAAAATACAATTTTTTTAAAATACACATTTTTCATCGGCCACCACGTGTCACTATTTTGTTGGTTGATTGTCTGCAACATGTCGAATGGTGATTGGAGGGCCTGTCGAACTGGCAAGGCATGTGTCAAGCTTGACCAAGCTGGCTCTAGCAACATCTCGGCTCAGGTTGACTGAGCTGGGTCTAGGCTCGACTTGACCAAGTTGGAAATGCGGGCTTGGCCTTAGTTTTGGTGGGCTTGCCAAGCTGGGAGCAGAGGGGTGCGGGAATTTTAGTTCCACATTGAACCCGTGGTGAAAAACATGGTCTTTATATACTAGGGCGTGCAAGGGTATAATAAAAAGCTGAAGCTCGTGGTGTGACTTCGACTTGCTGACATCCTTTTCTTGTTTACGTGGTAGGCCAAGCTCTATCAGTGGAGGTACGATATGTTTGATGTTGATTATTGTTGACATGTGCCCTAAGGGTCATACTGTATGACTCATAGTGGAATAAGCCTGAATATGCTGATGCCTACAGAATAGATTCTGACAATAACTGTTGGCATCACTAACCGGTAAATTTCTCTACCAGTCCAAGTGTTGTCATTATTTGGAAAAAGAGGATAGAGAATCTAGAAAAAGAGGATAGAGATTTGTTCTCTATTATAGAGGGGACTCTTCATCAAGAGAGGTTGAGTAACCAGTCACTACACTAAGCATCAGCAATTGGACAATGCACTCAGTAGAGAAGAGTGTATCCTAGTGTCAACCAAGGACCACCCTCAACTTGTATAGACAAACACACCATAAAAGCATATCCAACAATTGTCTATAACACAACCGGTAAGAATAGTGCAACTGATAATCTGCCACACCAAGGGCATGTACCCGATATATAGCATGAAGAACTCAATTGATATATTATAAGACTCTGATATGAACTGAGGAATTCATAGTCAATTATCTGTTCCAACCAACTCTTCTTCACCGGGATTTATTGCAGTAAATCTGAGTGATCTTGAGTTTTCTTAGTGATCGGTTTGAGGCGCAGGTAAAGGATTTAAAGCTGGAATCAATGGTTACTTGAGGCGTGATTGAAGGATTTAAAGATGGATTTAGTGGCTTTAAATCAAAATGTTATCTCTTATGAAGAAAGGTTGCCTGACATGCAACTATTGTTTTCTTCATGTAGTGGATGAAGACAGAGCTTGCATCGAATGCTTGCTCAAGAGAACAAACACTTCACCGAGTGATGCATTTGTTGGATCTTAGGATTAGGTCATGCATTTGAGGCACAATCAGGGCAACAAAATTGAATATATTCTTATGTTTGTTGAGAAGAAGATTTGTCTTCATTCTGCTGAGAAAAAGAGTGAGCCTATATGCTACAGAAGCAAGGGTTAGAAAAGTATCAAGGGTTAGATAAAATCGATAGAGTAAACATTATGCAAAGTAGCACAACAATAGTTGAGAATACGCCTATGTCAACCAGTGATAATTCTCAGTAGAGCACAAATAGAGATCACATCTGGCTAAGCAGAGCCTTCTATAAAGATCTTAATTCTATTATTTTCTAGCAAACTACAATAGACAAATCCCAGTATTTGGGTGGACTCTAATAGGTCCCTTGTATCAAAATCCCTTAACTGAGTGACATCTTTCAAGGTGTTTGAAGTCCCTTAACCGGGCAGGTCTTAACAAATCTTACTATAACAAATCCCTTGACCGGGCCGTACCTAGCAAGTGTATTTTATCCCTTGATCAGGCAAGCTCTTAACAAGGTGTACTTCAGAAGAGTACAAATATTGTGAGGTCTCCTCACACCATGGTTTTTACCCTAACCAAGTTTCCACGTGATAAATTTGGTGTCACTTTGTGTCTGTTCACTTATTGTTTTGTTTGCTTAGAACTATTTGCTTTGGTGCTGTAAGTTTACTTCACTGGATTGAAAAAAAAAAGAAAGAATTTTTCAAGTGTTGATTCACCCCTCCCCTCTCAGCACTGATTGAGATTGTCAATTGGTATCAGAGCCTTGTTCTATTTTTCTTTGTTGCTTAACAACACAGAGAGAAAGCTATGATGATGAGAAAGGAAGGACCAAAGTTTTCAAAAGAAAACTTCACCTTATGGTGCAGCAGAATGAAGCTATATATGAAGACCAATGGTGACCAATACTGGAAGCATGTTACCAATGACTACAGTGAGCTTGCTGGTACCTTGACACCTGATGAAGAGAAAATTAAGACTAAGCACACAACTGCCATGGACATGATAGCTAGCACCTTCCCCGACCATGCATATGCTAAAATTGAACATCTTGACTCCGCCTGCAAAATGTGGAAAAAGTTACAAATAGTCTATGGAGGAGATCCCAATGTTCAGAGAGCCAAGGTCAAAAGCCTCAGGGGAAAGTATGACAACATGAGAATGAATGATGGAGAAGATATCGATCAATATAGCAACTAAAGTGATCAACTCCATCAGAAGTGCTGGAGGCAAGTTGACTGAAGAAGAGGTGGTGAGAAAAATAATAAGAACTCTCAGACCTCAGTATTCCATAAAGATCTCTGCCATTCAAGAGCTCAGATCTGTGAGCAACGATCAAGTCACCCTAGACTCCCTAATCAGTAAGCTAGCTACTTTTGAATAAAGCAACTTTAATAATAGCCTATCTGTTCAGGAAGCAACATTTATATCATCGGTTAATGCCTCTTCCACCAAAAAGGGAAGAGAAATCGGTAACTCGTCTACCAGTAAGATTGACAACTTCATTGAGAATCTACTCTCAGAGGAGACAGAGCAAGATGAGTTTGAAGCTCTGATTGCTAAAAGATTTCCCAGAGGGAAAGGAAAGTACAAAGGGAAAATTCCTTTAAAATGCTTCTCTTGTAACAAAATAGGACACATTGCTGCCCGATGTCCAGATAATGAAAATAGAGACAAAAGAGACCGGTTCAAGAACAAAGCAAAGCAGGATTGCTATCTTGTGAAGGAAGGAGTCACAGACAATGAGTCTGAAGACTCAGTAGATCTAGAAATTGCATTTGTTGCAATAAAGGAGGAGAGCCCAGCTCTTAATGAAGTTGCACTCATATCCAGATCAAATTAGTATGATGATTGAATCATTGACAGCAGATGTATTCACCATATGATAGGTGACAAGAGCAAGTTCATCAACTTGGAGCTCAACGACAGCGGATCAATCACATTTGGAAACAATGCCCCTTGTGCCATCAAGGGTAAGGGATCTATTGTTCTCTGCAATAATGATGTCTTTGAAGACGTTTATTGGGTCGAAGGACTTAGGTATAACTTGATGAGTGTTGCACAGCTAAACAACAAAGGTTTCTAGTTGGAATTCAGTCAAGGCTCCTGCGTAGTCAAAAATCAATCTGGATCTCACGTTGCAACCGGTAGATAGATCAAAGGCAATTTGTTCTACCTAGACTCAATAGAAGGAGCCTGTTTAATTACTTTTCTCAAAGGAGAATCAAGTAAGATTGGTGTTATCTCCAAAGAAGACAATAGCTAGCTATGGCACAAGAGACTCTACCATATAAACTTTGATAGCATTGTCAAAGTGAGCAGGAAGAAATCGGTTAGAGGACTCCCAAAAATTGCAAAACCCATGGGAGGTATTTGTAAGGATTGTTAGTTAGGAAAACTGACAGGAGCAAGTTTCGGTAGCAAGTCCTTCTCTGTTGAAAATGTTCTAGATCTTGTACACACAGACTTGTGTGGACCAATGAGGACAAAGAGTGATCTGATTTATGAAAACCGGATTACAATACCTGGTGTGATACCTACAGTATTGTAGAATTCAACACGAAAATTGAGAACAACAAGATTGCAAATCAAAAACTATCTCCATTCTATTCAAAATTGGAGTTTATACAAGTCGGATGGATCCCAAGGGTCACACAAATCCCTTGGAATTGAAATGAAGAGTCATCATAATGTTTATTACAATTAAACTATTAAAACTATCAAAATTTATCAAAAAACTAAATATAAAATTTAGGTCCACTTGGAGAAGGCATAACTTTCTCATCCTAGCTCCGAATTACAAACCGTTTGATGCGTTGGAAAGGTATTCAAATAATATTGAATGAAATTTTAGAAACATCGATGTTCCATCATGTAGCATATTTGCCCAGAAATGCACCGAAGACCCTCAAAATTGCAATTTACTAAAACATATGAAATTTTGGAAAAATTAGATTTCAGTATTTTCCCACTTTAATCCTGATCATTCCTCCCCCCTTAAGAGGCAATGGGCCCCATTGCACTAAGCTGCTGCAACAGATGAGGAAATTGTTCTTCAATTTGTTCCTTAGTAAACCACTTGCCTTGATGAGAATGCTGACCAGCTCGAACCACCTGATACAAAGGAATGTTCTGATTTCTCAAAGTCTTTAAAATGGCTTCAGTAACATGGTCACACTGGACTGGAGCAGTAGTAGAGGGATTTAACTCTGCAGCTTGAATGTGTTCAGTAGCTTGGGAGATATCTAATAAAGGAGGAAAATAGGGTCTCAACAATTCCACATTGAAAACTGGATGCAGTCCCAAAAAGGATGGCAAATTAAGTTCAAAAGCATTCTCACCAACTTGTTTCACAATAGTGTATGGTCCATAACGAAGAGGACGAAGCTTCCTATTTGGTCCAACAAATCATCAATTCGAGGGATTGGATATCTATTTTTAACAGAGATTTTGTTTAATGCTCTATAATCAATACAAAGCCTCCATGTCCCATCTTTCTTTTTAGCAAGGACAATTGGACTTCCACAAGGTGAAGCACTTGGACGAATGTGTCCTTTCTAAATCAACTCCTGAATTTGTCTCTTAATCTCATCATTTTCCAAAACTGACCTCCTATATATTGGCTCATGTGGTAGTGGTGTGCCTGGGATTAAATCAATAGAGTGCTTGACTTGACAGTGTGTTGGTACTCCCACTGGTGGTGTAAACACACTGTGATATTCTTTCAAAATTTTATCCATCTGATTTTGTTGATTCTCTGTTACCTTAGTATGTGTATTAAGAACAACTGACTTTGTTTGTTCAGGGTGAATCATGAGTACAACAAAAGCTCCAGTTTGAGCAATCAAGCGTTTACATTGTTTAGCACTAATTAAAGAAGCAGTTTGTGTTGGACATACCTCTGGTATTCGATACCTCTTCCCACCAAGCTTGATTGTAACACTACGTGGCCTGGACTCATACACCCCATGCCTCTGATACATGTATGGCTGCCCCAGCAAGACATCGCATACATCCAATGGTGCTACATCACATATCACTTCATCCTTGAAAGGCTTGATTGAATATGGCAAACGACATTGTTGATTTATTTGAATATCTTGTCCCTCATTTACCCATCCCATAGAGTATGGTTGTGGGTGTCTTGTCACTTTCAGATTTAATCTTTTGACTGTCTCCCTAGAGATCAAATTCTTTTGACTCCCACTGTCAACAATAAAATGCAGAGGCTTTCCATCAACCCACATCTATGAATGAAAAAGTCTCTCTTCATCTTCACGGGGCAATACTTTAGCAGTTCCAACTACGGCATATGGGTTTGCTTCTATGATGGAATCATTCTCCTCTTTCTCAGAATTATCTATTGGTGACGATTCAGGTTCAGCTTCCTCTCCTCGTATTTCTGTCATCAAATTTTTAATACTTCGACAATCCTTTGTATTATGGGTTGGGGACTTATGCATCTCACACCACATGCCTGTGTCTATCTTTTTAGTAGACCACCATGTGTTCTTGGGTGAATTTGAATGAAGTTCCTTGGTCACCTGTTTTCCTGCAAATTTATTGCCACCTTCAACCCTTGGCTTGTTGTTTGCAAAGTAGTCCCTCTTCCCTTTTTGCTTGGATTTTTCTTCAATTTTTGTAGCATATTTATAGGCAGTTGCCAATGTCTCAATATTTAAAAATTCCATCTCTGTTTGAATATACCTGTGAAGTCCACTCCGATATTTCAAAATTCGATGCTTCTTTGAATCATTAATACCGAGTTTTGCTGAAAGTGAATGGAATGTATTGGTGTAATCTTGCACAGACTGATCCCTCTTTTGTTGAAGAAGTTTCCATTCTATGTATTTTTGTTCATATACATCCTCCGGGAGGTAAGCTTCTTTTATGTATTCCACAAATTCTCCCCATGTGGGCTTCTTATCAAGAGATATTATAAAACCATCTTCATCAACTGATTCTTGTTCTTTATTTGCTACTCTGGTTTCCCATGCTAATTTCACATGGGTTTCAGCTTTGAGGAGAGCAAATGTTATCTTTTCAGCATCTGAGAAATTATTTACAGAAAAGTACCTTCCAACTTTGATAACCAGTTATCAACAGCTTCAGAATCGACCTTTCCTTCAAAATTCGGGATGTCAAAATTAACCTGCACTTTAAAAGGGGTATTTCCACGAAATGATGTTTCAGATTCAGAGGGTTTTTGCTTCTGTAGGAGGCGTGAAAATTGACTCATCATCTCCTCTCGTTTCTTATTTAAAGCTTCCTCGACCAACTTCTTAACAGCATCGTCCGACATCTTCGATCGTGTGCGTCTCAAAGGTGGGTATTTTGACAAATCTTGTGTATCCAATCCTAATCTTTGGTAGGAAGACCTTGTGTAAATTGGCATAAAGGAGCGTTCCCGCTCTGATACCACTGATCTGATTTATGAAAACCAGATTACAATACTTGGTGTGATACCTGCAGTATTGTAGAATTCAACACGAAAATTGAGAACAACAAGATTGCAAACCAAAAACTGTCTCCATTCTATTCAAAATTGGAGTTTATACAAGTCAGATGGATCCCAAGGGTCACACAAATCCCTTGGAATTGAAATGAAGAGTCATCATAATGTTTATTACAATTAAACTATTAAAACTATCAAAATTTATCAAAAAACTAAATATAAAATTTAGGTCCACTTGGAGAAGGCATAACTTTCTCATCCTAGCTCCGAATTACAAATCGTTTGATGCGTTGGAAAGGTATTCAAATAATCTTGAACGAAATTTCAGAAACATCGATGTTCCATCATGTAGCATATTTGCCCAGAAATGCACCGAAGACCCTCAAAATTGCAATTTACTAAAACATATGAAATTTTGGAAAAATTAGATTTCAATATTTTCCCACTTTAATCCTGATCAAAGAGCTATCATGAAGACCGGTATTTCATGTTGTTTGTAGATGATTTCTCGAGAATGATGTGGACACTTTTTCTCCGTGAGAAATCAGAAGCCTTTAACATGTTCAAAATTTACAAGGCTAGAGTGGAAAAGGAAACTAGTAGAAGCTTGAAATGTCTGAGGTTGGACAGAGGAGGTGAGTACACCTCTCAGGATTTTACTCATTACTGTGAGGAACATGGCATACAGAGATAGTTCTCTACACCTAGGATTCCTCAGCAGAATTGAGTAGTAGAAAGAAGAAATAGAACGCTTATCGACTGTGCCAGAACCCTGTTGATCCAAAAGAATCTTCCTCATCACTTCTGGAGAGAAGCTATCAACACTGTTATTTATACAATCAACCGAGTTCAAGTAAAAAAGGGAACCGGTAAGACGCCTTACGAACTATGGTTTAATCATACTCCTAGTGTAGGATACTTTAGAATCTTTGGTAGTAAATGTTATATCAAAAGAGAAATGTTTTCTGGGAAGTTTGATTCCAAGAGTGATGAAGGAACATTTCTGGGTTACTCTACCAAAAGAAAAGCTTATTGGTGTCTAAACAAAAGAACATGCAAGATAATTGAAAGCATCAATGTAAAAATTGATGAATCATCTGAACCAAACAAGAGGACCAGACATGTCAATCATGAAAATTTTAAACTTTTTAATGGAGGAGATGTCTTTGAGTTTCATGAAGCAACAACCGAAGAAGAGGAGACAAATCCCACTAACAGAAATTAAGAGTGAGAGACTATGCCTGAAACTAACAGGACACCTCAGGATGGTGAACAAGTAGATGTTCAGAACCATGATGAAGATATTGCTCAACAAGATGAACTGGACCAGGAACAGAGGCTGACTCTTCCAAGGTATGTCACATATCACTCTATTGACAATATAATTGGTGACAGACATGGGAATATCTTGACAAGGAAAAAGGCCAAAGAGAACATCTATCTTCTCTCGTGTGTTGAGCCCAAAACCACCAGAGAAGCCCTTGAAGATGAAAATTGGGTCAAGGCCATGGACGAAGAAATTGAGCAAATAGAAAAGAATGACACATGGGAACTTGTGCCAAGACCTCATGACAAAAATGTAATTGAGACTAAATGGGTTTATAGAAACAAACTGAATGAGGACGGTAAAGTCAACATAAATAAAGCAAGGCTGGTTTGCAAAGGCTATGCTCAGGAAGCTAGACTAGGCTATGGAGAAACTTTTGCACTAGTAGCCAAACTGGAAGGGGTGAGAATTCTTCTTGCCTATGCAGCTCACAAAGGCTTTAAAGTGTACCAGATGGATGTGAAGTCTGTATTCCTCAATGGAATACTAGAAGAAGAAGTCTACATTGAGCAACTAGAAGGGTTTACATCTACTCAAACAACTGATATGGTCTGCAAACTAAAAAAAGCTCTCTATGGGCTCAAATAGGCCCCAAGGGCTTGTTATGAAAGGTTGCATTCATATCTTCTGACAATTGGATTCATCAAAACTGGTGACAACATCAATATGTATCTTAAAACTAGAAAGGATGGAAATCTAATTATTGAAATATTTGTTGATGACATCATCTTTGGAGGAGATGACAAAATGAGCAAAGCATTTGTTGAAGAAATGAAATTTTTTTTTGAGATGTCTATGATAGGGCCCATAAAATTCTTTATTGGACTGTAGGTCCATCAGCTAAAAGAAGGTATCTTCATCTTGCAGTCCGAGTACATAAAAGAAATTCTCAAGACCTTTGGACTAGAAGAATCCAAACCGGTTGGAACTCTAATGATAACCAATCTTAAGTTATCGAAGGAGGATGATGCCAAAGAAGTCAATGAAATAATGTATCGGTCCATGATAGGAAAATTGTAGTATGCTGTTCACAGCAAACCAAGCATCGCTCATGCAGTTGGCATAGTAGCAAGATTCTCTACTAATCCCAAAGAAACACATCTAATTGCAGTAAAGAGAATCTTCAAATATCTAAAGGGAACCGAGGAATATGGCTTATGGTTTCCACACAAGGGTGGATTCCAAATTAAAGTCTACACAGATGCAAACTGAGCTAGCAACGTGGATGATAGAAAAATCACAAGTGGTGGTGCATTCTTTCTAGGTGCAAGAATAGTATCGTGGACAAGTAAGAAGCAGAATTGCATTTCATAATCCACTGCTAAAGCTGAATATGTCATTGTTGCAATAAACTGCACACAGGTGATCTGGATCAAACAATTGCTAGAAGGTATTCAAGAACAAGTACTTGAATCGATCACAATTTACTGTGACAGTACCAGTGCCATAAACATATCCAAAAATTCTATTATGCACTCCAAGACCAAGCACATTGCCATCAAGTATCACTACTTGAGGGAACTTGTATAGAACAAAGAAGTAAGATTGGAGTATGTGTCCATAAAAGAACAGATTGCTGATATATTCAAAAAGCCATTACCAAAGAGTACCTTTGAGTATCTCAGAGGTAGACTGGGGGTTGTACCCCTCTCAGATCATCAGTAATTATCAATAGGAAGTCATCAGTTCATTATGATTCAAAAGGTTACATCTTATCTTTTATGAACTGATGAAAAGGACTGCTGCTCACAGGGGGAGCAGAGTATGCAAATCTTCTTGATTAGTCTTTTGGCATTCTATTGTCAAAAATGGGGAGAATATGATTATCTATCATATTTTTTCCATCAATGCCAAAGGGGGAGATTGTTGGCATCACTAACCGGTAAAGTTCTCTACCGGTCCAAGTGTTGTCATTGTTTGGAAAAAGAGGATAGAGAATCTAGAAAAAGAGGATATAGATTTGTTCTCTATTATAGAGGGGACTCTTCATCAAGAGAGGCTGAGTAATCGGTCACTACACTAAGCATCAACAACTGGATAATGCACTCAACAGAGAAGAGTGTATCCTAGTGTCAACCAAGGACCGCCCTCAATCGGTATAGATAAACACACCATAAAAGCATATCCAACAATTGTCTATAACACAACTGGTAAGAATAGTGCAACTGGTAATCTGCCACACCAAGGGTGTGTACGTGGTATATAGTATGAAGAACTCAATTGATATATTATAAGACTTTGGTATGAACCGAGGAAGTCATAGTCAACTGTCTGTTCCAACCAACTCTTCTTCACTGAGATTTATTGCAGTAAATCAAAGTGATCTTGAGTTGTTTTGGTGATCGGTTTGAGGTGCAGGTAAAGGATTTAAAGCTGGAATCAATGGTTACTTGAGGCGCGACTGAAGGATTTAAAGATGGATTCAGTGACTTTAAATTGAAATGTTATCTCTTATGAAGAAAGGTTGCCTAACATGCAACTGTTGTTTTCTTCATGTAGTGGATGAAGACAGAGCTTGCATTGAATGCTTGCTCAAGAGAACAAACACTTCACTGAGTGATGTATTCATTGGATCTCAGGATTAGGACATGCATTTGAGGTGCAGTTAGGGCAACAAAACTGAATATATTCTTATGTCTGTTGAGAAGAAGATTTGCCTTCATTTTAACGAGAAAAAGAGTGAGCCTATATGCTACAGAAGCAAGGGTTATAAAAGTATCAAGGGTTAGAGAAAATCGATAGAGTAAATGTTGTGCAAGGAAGCACAACAATAGTTGAGAATACACCTGTGTCAATCGGTGATAATTCTCAGTAGAGCACAAATAGAGATCACATCTGGCTAAGCAGAGCCTTCTGTAAAGATCTTAATTCTATTATTTTCTAGAAAACTACAATAGACAAATCTCAGTATTTGGGTGGACTTTAACATGTCCCTTGTATCAAAATCCCTTAACCAAGTGACATCTTTCAAGGTGTTTGAAGTCCCTTAATCGGGCAGGTCTTAACAGATCTTACTGTAACAAATCCCTTGACCGGGTCGCACCTAGCAAGTGCGTTTTATCCCTTAACCGGGCAAGCTCTTAACAGGGTGTACTTCAAAAGAGTACAACTATTGTGAGGTCTCCTCACACTGTGGTTTTTACTCTAACCGAGTTTCCACGTGATAAATCTGGTGTCACTTTGTGTCTATTCACTTACTGTTTTATTTTCTTAGAACTGTTTGCTTTGGTGCTGTAAGTTTACTTCATTGGATTAAAAAAAAAGAAATAATTTTTCAAGTGCTGATTCACCCCTCCCCTCTTAGCACCGGTTGGGACTGTCAATAACCAGGGGTGGAGATCCCAAAAACAACCCCAAAATCTTTGCTAATTTTTTTTTGATGAAAATAATTAAAAAAATAGATCTGAAAAATAGATTTAAAAACTAAGATTCGTATCGTCATTGCAGGTCGGATTGTCCAAGTCCAATTTGCAAATTTTTTTTTGCCTTAGATTTGACTTTTGCTCAAGGTAGGCAAATTTATAGTCAAAATTTATGGAAATGGCCACTCGGATGCAATGGTGAGGTCAGATCTTTCTTTAGATGCTCCCACAAGCTCTTGCTCCTCTGAATCTGAATCGGGGGCATCCAAAAGTTGAAGCAAAGAGTCCTCCAATGGCTACACAATGAAATCTTCTATGGCTCTGATACCATGTAAAAATTTACTCAAGACAAAGAATAAAATGCCAAGATCTAGAAGTTCAAGAGATAGCACAAGAGAGACAAGATGATCAAATGAATATTTCAATAATGATCAAATGATAATGGACAATAGATCCAATAATCAATCTAAGTACAATGTAGGAATGCTTGAATATATAGGCAATGCAATAAGACTATATGATAAGGAGATGATAAGCTATCAACCACACTAGGTGGAATCACATGTCCACCAAAGGTGGATCATCCTCCATTGTACATCAAAGTATGTGCAACATCTGCAACAATGAGAGGATGATAATGTGATAAGAGCACTAAAAGTGGATTTCACACACAAAGAGGTATGAGATGACAACTATCACCATCTAAAGTGAAATTTCTCCTAACCATGTGCTAAAAATGAAATGCAAAATCTCAGGTGTCTCAATGACAACTAATATGCAAATGCATTATCCTAAGTAAACTTAAGTAAAGTATAATTAGTAATATTTAATTACACCAATAAGTGTGAATTAGCTTATAACATCTGGAACCATCTTTTCTTCATTAAAAACAAAACTATGCATTACAAATAATTATAATATTTATAGCACTATCAATCATTTGTTTCCACTATAAATTTTTAACTTAATTAGTATAAATTAAATAATTTTAAATAAAATATAATTACAATATTTGTTTATAAAAATATTAAAATATGTTCTTTTAATCAAATGTGAATGTATCTTTCAAATAATGTCATTGCTTAAGTGTGTTTTGTGTTTAATTTTGAACAATGAATGTAAATTTTTAATTATGAAAAAAATTATTTGAATTGTTTCCCATTTTAATTGAAAATAACTTTATATTTTCATGCATGATTCATTGAAATGTTTCCATGTAAAATTTTGACTAGAGAAGAATTGATAAGTAAGAACCTTTCCCTATATTAATGAGAAAGAGGTTCAAAAAATAAGTTCTCTGGAAAAATGTAATGTGGCTTTACCATTTTTTTCCTTTTTTACTCTATTTGAATTTTGTATCCACAATTTATTTGCAAGAAATATTATTAAGAATTTATTTAAAAATACTATTTAAGAGGACTCTTTATCTATGAGGACACAACTCCAAAATTGTTGTTCAAAAAGTTGAGCAATAATTACTCCTAAACCATGGGCAAAAAAAAAGGCTGGAATTAATCAACAACTACAAATTGCAAAACATGCCATGTGTCACACAAATTTCTTTCCCTCCTTTTTAGTATTTGTCTCTTATTTTATTACAAAATTTATTATTAATATTATTGATATACATAATTTTCACAAATAATTTTCAAATAAGTTAAACAATGATTATTGATAGCGAAAATAAGCTAAACAGCTTTATGAGAACCTGCCTAACTAAACCTTTAAATATATATTTTAAAAATTGTAGAAAACTTTATTTATAACCCTAATATAATATTCCTTTGAACTTTCCTGTGCATGAGTCAAAAATCTTACACGTCAGAATTTCAAATAGAAACAAGTTCAGACAAAAAAATTGATGCAATTAAGAAAGAATGTTTAAGATACGTGTTGGAGATACGAATAAAATGCATATGAACAACTGTGAGCAGGCTTCAACGGTTCAGAAACTTTAAAAACACACCATTTCGTTGTCATCTACTTATTAGTCCGTTTCATCGGATATTCAAAGAAAACAAAACCAGAAAAAGATAAAGAAATCCCTTGGTTTTACACCCAATTATCGATGCCAACTTGTATTGACTTAACATTGCTTCAATGCCCAAAGAAGCAATCCAAGAAATACCAAAAGAAACCATTAAAAAAAAGGGCACCTGGAGAAGCTACATTTGCGCATAGTTGCATGTTTTCGCATTGCAGTTTTTCTTCGCCTTAATTATTAATTGGATAAACTTTGAAATTTTAAATTTATATTTTTCAGGTAGTTGAGCCCTTTTGGAATATGCTTAGGTAATCTCGCACTTATATTTTGGAAGGAAAGATCTCGATCGCATAGGTTTGTTATCTTCCTTTACCAAACCCAAATAGAATTCAAAAGTCTATGAAAAATATTTCTTGAAATAAAAGAAATCCATCTCATAGATTTGTCATCTCCCTCTATCACAAATGTTCAAATAAAAGCTGTGAACGTTTAATGCAGAATTTTGTATAGGGAGCGTATTGAATCCATTATCCGTTTTAGTCCATTTTTTTTGCCGGCCATAAGGAAAAAGAAGCTAAAACTTTCTATTACCAGACAAATTGATATTATTGGATCCATACTATCGATATCATTGTCTTTCCCAAGTGGGTGCTATTTGAATCGGACCGTAAAAGTTTAGCAATTGATTGAATATTTCGCAGGATTGATTGAACAAGTTCAGCTCGGGGTGATGGGTTTTTTCAGTGCTATTTTGAGTTTTACTGGTTTTGGATTTGGCATTCCAATTGGGCTGTTCATTGGATATTTCATATTCATATATTTTCAGCCAAATGATGTGAAGGTGAGTGCCCGATTGACTGATTTTTGAATTTATTCATTTTATATATGTATACAAATTTCCATGGATGTAGTGTTGATTTGGGTATTCATAAGCATTGATTATTATCCATTGACAGCTGAAGATGGATGTGATATTGATTTGGGTATACGTAATGATTGTTTCTTATTCACTGATATCTAGAGTTCTGCCACAGTCATTTTCCCTGTTAATTTTGGCTGTTTGGATATTCAGTTGTGTGTACAAGTATTTATGTCAACTGCTCTGTTGATTTCCCGTGTTTGAATTTTTAGTTCTTAATTGCAATTGTAAGGGGGCGTGATTGTTGTGTATATGCATAAGTACTTGGATATGTGCATCGATTTGGGTTTTTAAAAGGGTTACTCCTTGTGTATATAAGTCAACTGCCCTGTTAATTTGGGTGTTTGAATTTTCAGTTTGTATGTTTATGTCTGCAAGTCAATTACCTTGTTGATTTGGGTGTTTGGATTTTCGGTTTTTATGTGTGTGTGTGTGTAAGCGGGTCCAATTATTGTGTGTATAAGTACATGGATGTATGCATAGACTTGGGGTTTTTTGTAAGGATTTTTCCTTGTATCATGTGATACTTGATGTTCTGGCAAAGTCAGCTGGCTTGTTTGTTTAGGTATTTAAATTCTTAGACTCCATGAAATTATATTCATTCTACTGATCTGATTAATTGATTGGTTATTGATATATGCATGTGTGTGGGGAATCTTGTGTGTAGGCATCGATGCATGGCTGTATGCATCCAGCTGGATTTCTGTAAGGATTGTTCCTCATCCACTGATATTTGTAGTTATGTAAAATGCAATTGGCCCTGTAATTTGGTATTGGAATTCTTTGTGCGTGGGTGTTGGATGATTATATTGTAATTTGTGTGTATCCATCAATAGCATCGATTAGGTTTCCGTAAGGATTGTGTCTCATCCTCTAATATCAAAGTTCTGGCAAAGTGAATTCTTAATCTGGGTATTGACATTCTAGTTTCAATGTATTTATTCCTGTTGTATGTATTTTATTGGACCTGTTGCTGATATATGTATCAATGCGATGATTATTATATCTATAGGTTGATAACTGGCTCATTGCATTGATTTGGGATTCCATTAGGATTGTCCTTATCCCTTGATATTTGATGTTGTGGTAGACCGTAGAATCTATTGTTTGTCAATCTTGGTCTTGAAATTCTTAATGTGCACATATATCCATATAAGGATGTGTGCATTATGTATGCATCAATAAGGATTTTGTCTCGTCTCTTAATATCAAAATTATGGCAAAGTAAATGTTTAATTTGGTACTGCTATTCTGGTCTTGATGTATTTATTTGATTGGATATTTTAGTTTAACTGTTGCTGATATATGGACATGTGTGGTGATTATTGTATTTATAGGCTGATGACCGGCAGCATGTTTTGATTTTGGGTTTCCAATAGGATTGTCCTCATCCCTTGAGTTTTGATGTTCTGCCAAGTCTGATAGGCTTGTCAATTTGGGAAATGGAATCCTTAATATGTTTATATATCCATAGAAATATGTGTGTATGCATCAATACATAGATACATCATGAATTTAGGTTTCTCTATGGATTGCCCCTCATCCCCAAATATTTCAATTCCTGGCAACATCAAGTGGCTCTCAGTTTGGCTATTAGCATTCTTGGTTGTGGTTTACTTATTACAGTTGTGTTGGTCGTTATCAGTATGTGTATGTACATGGTGATTATTGTTTTTGAGTCAATACATGGACATGCACATCAATTTGGGTTCCTTTAAGGATTGTACCTCATCCCCTGATATTTGTTCTAGCAAAGTCAACTGGCTTGTTGATTTGAGCATTGTCACTCTTAGTCCCAACAAACCTATTGCTGTTGTAAAAAAATGATTGAATTGGCTATTAAATTGACATGTTTGTTATTAATCTGTGTATATACAATAATGAGTTATATGTGGTGTGGCTATTTCACATAGATATGAATACTTTGACATTTGTATCGATTTTCCATCCATAAAGACAGTTCCTCATGCAGTGAGAACCAAAATTCTGCCTTGATCAACTGACTTTATAATTTGTGATTAGTAAATACTCTTTGCAGTTAGACCTTGGTCTTAGATGGTGTGACCAAGGGGCATCCCTTCCATCAAATCACCATGGACTTCCACCCAACCTTGCCTATTGAGGTGTGCCACACACATTAAATTGGATGTGATATTTTACCCAATTTCAACACTTCATAATGTCTCTTCCATTGGGATATGCCACATGCAACAAGTTGGATGTGGTGTTTTACCCGGTTTCAATACTTAGTCAATTATTTTGGGAGTTTGAACCTCGGGCTCTTCATTGGAAATCCAATTCTTTTTCCATTTGGCTGCATACAAATTGATGGTATATTTGTACTTCTTGCTGTTTTATTGATTTGATGGTAATTAATTGTCATCCTTATACATTCACAAGTTTTGAGTTTATGACTGATTTTTTAAATTAGTTTGTTTATCATTGACAAAGACACTCTTAGAATTGAGTCTTGATTAGTTTGTTGGAAAGTGCTATTATGTTTCTATGCCAATGCATTGGTCTAAGCTGAAATTCACTGTGAATGGCTCATGGATATGGCTTCCAGGATTCAGGTTTTGCCTGCGGCATCTCATGGTTGCTAAGCTGTTATAATTAAATTTTTCTCTGGTCATTGGGTAATCAGTTTGGATGCTACACACTCATTTTATCTATTGTCGTCCACCTTGCAAGTTCTTTTAAATGCGAGGTGTTTCAGTTCCTTGTGCTGTGCTCATGATCTGTGGCAACCTAATTTTTGTTTGCTTTTCTTGATAAATCATAAAAGTCAAACGAATGGTATTAATAAATGTTGTAAATTTTTTAAATTATAATATGAAATCCAAACATCAACCCCAATGATGTCCGGATATTAGTCTGAGGGGTGGAACAAAGCAGAGTTCAACTTACAAGTTTGACCATATTCACAGGAAAATAGTGAACTAAACTATTAAGCCTTAACTACACCAGATCTCAATGTGGCAGTGGCCTATGGTGTGTGTTGGACCGTTGGTCTTTTGCTTAGCACTAAATGTGATCATTCCTGAACTATTCGATAGGGGCACTTACCGAGTATTTGCACTTTTGGTTAATGTGATCGTTGTTCTCCATTCACTGGCCTAATTTGAATTTAGTTGCACTCTTTGTACACAAAATTATGAAGGAGTTAGTGTATGGAATCTGTGCTTGAAAGAGCTCTAGAGCTTGCCTTTCCCTGTAGGGTTTTATTTGAAAAAATGTGGTGCATGTTCATTTGTAAAATCCTATGTTTTGAAGAAAAAGGCACACTACTGGGGCAGGAAAGTCTGTTAAGCACCACAGGGGAATTGAGATTCATTACCTTCAAAACAAAAAACTGAACAAAATGGAAAAGTTAGATGTCTGAGATCGTACCTCATGTCTAATACTTTAGGACTGGTCACTTTCAGAGCCCTGATTTGTAAATATTGAAGAGTGAATGAAATGAAATGAAATGTGCAAAACTGTATCCCAAATGAGCTAGGCTGCTTGCATATTTGCAGTGACGTTTTCCCAGTGGAATTTGCAGTGGGCACATGGTATTGGGCATTACCTGCTGAAATAGCAGTGTGTGTGGCATTCCCAAATAAAGGTTGGGTAAACAAAGGCTGTGACAGGGGAGGAGTGCCCTACACATTATGGACAGGCTGCCGTGATAAACTGCCGGTCTGCGTTTCAAAACTCTTGTTATTTTCTTCAGAGAAGATCATGGGTAGAGGAGAATTTAATTCCCGTGTATTGTAAGCAATGTCCATGTCATCACCAATTGTTGGATACTTGTATTCGTTCTGGAAGATTGCAATGACCTGTGGCATGCTGTGTATGAACCTCACACAGAAAGGACTAATCATTGGGCTGTGAGGAGTGAGCTGGCAAGTGCTTCTGCCTTGTAAAGAAGGCATGTTCTGCATATTGTGAAGAAACCGTGGGCAGGGGAGACTGCATATGAAGTTTGGAATTTGAAAAACGTGTGGAGTTCTCTCCACTTTCAAAATGTGAAGATACTTCTGAACTAGAATTGCCAGTGGACTGTTCTGGTGAAAGCATGAGTGAATCAGTCTCATTTACTGACTGTGATGGAAAACATGTTATAGGAGGTACTGAAATGGAGTGATAGACTCCACTTGTGCAGACTGTGTAGGTAAAACAGAAGTATGAACATCACCATTATTGACAATAGTGAAAGGTATATACTCCTTTGTCTGCCTGTCTGGTACCTTCAAACCTGAAAATACCTTTTCATTGAAAACCACATCTTTTCTACGAAGAATCTTTTTAGCAATTGTATCCCATAACCGGAATCCAAACTGGTCCTCACCATAACCAACAAAAATACACTTTTGCGATTTGGGGTCCAACTTGGTCCTCTTTTCCTTGGGAACATGTGCAAAAGCTTCACATCCAAAGACCCGAAGATGTGAATATGAAATTCTTTTTCCCAGCCATTCCTCCTCCTAAATACCAAAATTCAACCGAGATGGACTCTGATTAATCAAGTACACTGCTGTATTACAGGCTTCTGCCCAAAATTCTTTGTCAAATTGAGCATTAGAGAGCATACACTGAGCTCTCTCAAGAATTGTTATTTAGCCTCTCAGCTGCTCCATTCTCTTGAGGAGTAAAGGGGATGATTTTAATTCTAAAGATACTGTTATCCGCACAAAAATTATCAAATTTGATGAACAAAACTCACCAGCATTATCTGTTTGCAAACATTTAATTTTATGCCCAATCTGATTCTCAACTAAAGCCTTAAAAAAATTAAATTTAGTAAACACTGTTGATTTTCGACTAACCATATAAATCCACACCTTTATAGTACAGTCATCAAGAAATGTAACAAAATAATTAGCACCTCCAGTAGAGGTTACCTCAGTGGGTCCGAAACATCCGAATGAACAAGCTCCAAAGGTGCAGATTTCTTCTCCCGACTGGTCTTTAAGAAGCTGACCCACTTCTGTTTGCCATAAAGCTAATGCTCACAAAATTCTAAATGAACAGATTTCAAACCTGGTAATTGTTCCCTTTTGAGCATAAAATCAAGTCCTTTCCGACTCATGTGTCCGAACCTTTGATGCCAAAGCTCTGAATTGCTGTCCATGACTGTCATAACAGCTCCCACTTCACCATTATTCTCTAGAACATATAAACTACCAACTTTGTTACCCTTTGCTACCACCAAGGCCCCCTTGGTTACTTTCCAAGAATCTGAAGTAAAGAAGACATTGCAACCTTGACTGTAGAGCTGACTTGTAGATATCAAATTCCTCTAAGTTTAGGAACATGACAAACATCTTATAATAACCATGTGTCACCATCTTTTAATGGCAACAAAATATCACCTTTCCCAATTATTTCACAAGCTTTATTGTCACCTAGAAACACTCTTCCAAACTGACCTTCTTGGTAGTTTATGTAATGCTCCATACATGAAGTGGCATGGAAAGAGGCTTTGGAATCTAAAACCCAAGAGTCTGAAGTAGTTTCACTTACTGATAACACCAAAACACTATCATCCTTGTCATAGGCAGTATTAGTTTCACTGTCCCTCACCTTCTCTTGTGCCTTCTTGTAAGATCGACAATTCTTCTTTGTGTGACCAGGTTTTCCACAAAACCTGTAGTCACAAATTCTACCTCTTGACTTTGATGTTTTCCAGATTGAGATCTTCTATTATTATTTTCGCCCCTATCTTGAGGTCTTCCCCTACTAGCACTGACCACCGCCAGAGCTTCACTGGAAGAGGGTTCTTGATTCTTTCTTCTCATATTTTCGCTGAGAAGAGTGGCTGCAACTTCATCAAATTTTAGTTTTGCCACTGAGTGCTAACTGCCATCACAGCTCTTTCCCAAGTATTAGGTAATGAACATAATAAAAGAATAGCCTTAATTTCATCATCCAGGTTAATACCTACTAAAACCAATTGGGTAATCAATGTGTTAAACTCATTAAGATGATTGGACACAATTGCACCTTCTTTCATTTTGAGGTTGTATAACTTTTTCATAATAACTACATTATTAGAGCTGAAGCCATCTCATACATTGAGGAAAGTTTTTCCCACAACTCTTTCGAAGTCTTCTCCGCTGAAATGTTGAACATGTTACTGGACAGCGAGAGGAAAATCGTAGCTCTTGCCTTCTTATCCAATTTTTTCCAATCTTCATTAGCCATCATAGTTGGCTTCTTTGCTTTCCCTTCAAGCGCGAGTGAGAGATCCTACTTTATTAGTAGTGACTCCATTTGCACCTTCCACACACCGAAATTCTGACCCGAGAATTTCTTTATCTTTGCTTCCTCCATAACTCAGGAAATTCTACACCGATTTCCCAACCAGCTATACCGCCTAGCTCTAATACCAATTGTAAATATTCAAGAGCGAATGAAATGAAATAAAATGTGCAAAACAGAAAACAAGGACAGAACAAAGGAAACACAATACACAGATTATAGTGGTTCACCAATTGGCTACATCCACTTTCAGCAGGGGAATTTTCTTTATTAATATCTTGGTATTTACATACATATTGCTACAGCCACATATGGCTCATACAAATCATATAAATAACACTCAACCACTCAGTTTGAAGGCTTTTGAATTAGAAATGAAAGGTCACAGCTGAAGAGTCACAACCGTTGGGCTTCATATCCCAACATGATTGAGGAATAAATGCTGTTCTCAAGTTAACAGGCATTTTATAGATAAATCCCATGTATGTTGCAGTCATTTTACATGCTACTTTGTGAAGTCTTGATATATTATCTAATTACTTCCAATTTCTGGAGTGATTGTTTTTCTTGTAGTTGGACTGAAAGTCATTTATCTATACAAAATATTTGATGTAGTATCTTGTTGATTCCTTTTCAGGAACCAATAATGAGGTCAGTTGGTGAACTAGATTCAAAGGCTGTGCGAGGTCTTCTACAAGAAATTCCACTATGGGTTAAAAATCCTGATTATGAGAGAGTATGAACATACTATCAACTCGGGTTGTGTTTGTTCTGTTCCATTATCATGCTCTTGTTTTATAATGAAGCAGAGAAGAAATTCATCTGATGCTGTCTTCTGAAGCTATGATATTGTGCAGGTTGATTGGCTTAACAGCTTTGTTTCTGAGATGTGGCCCTATCTTGATAAGGTAACTTAGATTTTTAGGTCCCATCATTCTATCATCTACACATTCATAAACCCTATTGTTTTTACTATTGCGACAGGAACTATTGAACTTGTAAGTTGCACATCAGTCATGAGGATTTGCAGAAATATATGTTAATAAAAAAATGTCAGGCTTTATATTCAGAAGTTTGACTTTGATGATATCCTTAATACTTATCTTTGTTCCATTTTCTTCAGGCAGTTTGTAAAATAATAAGAGATACAACAAAGCCCATCATTGACCAATACATTGGAAAATACAAGATAGAATCTATTCAATTTAAAGCTCTTACATTGGGGAGTCTGCCACCTACATTGCAAGGTTAGCTGATCCTGTTTAGCTCCTATTATTGGTTATTCAAAAAGGATGTATATCCATTTTAATTTTCTTTTTCTGTGTGTTTCCATAATATCTTTAAGTGCACAATTATTTGTTGGATTCATACGTTCCCTCCATGGTCTGGTAATCTGAGAATCTCTCACTGTTAAGAACCAGATCTGAACTGATCAAAACAAAAACACAGGTACATGAAACAGTTTACAGAATCTGGACCTGAAAATATGCAATTGTTTTCTTTTCCGGCATATTCTTTTTCAACCAAAATCTGGATTTTCTGGAATGGAACCACAATATTTAGAGTCTAGAGTCTTGATGGTAAAGAAATCATATGAGAACTGGAATGAATCACCCAGGACTACATTGTATTTTATAAAAAAATTTAGATTTATACAATAAGGAAGACTTTTATGAAAAGGTATAGTTGCCAACTTGGGCCCTATCTGAGAGCAGTATTTGTGCTGCACCTGGTCAAGAAGTCCTGCATGATCCCTCTCATTATTTTTTCTAGCCAAGAATAATTTGCTCGAGGCTCAAAGCCTTTTATAACTCTCGCAGGCTTTGGATCTTTGTGTAACAGACTAAGATTCCCTTTGTCCCTTCTAGGGTTGACTTGTTCTAACTGATAACATTTTCTTATGTTGATTGCATAATTGATGAGCAATTGACTACAAACTTAACTACATTACCCCAAGTTTTTGGGACAGCGGGATGCATTTCCAGGATGGATTTTTTTGGCCATTTTTGGGGATGACAAGGGACGGTAGAGGGGATGGCTACATTAAAAAAAAAGGAAAATTTTAAATATATGGGAAAATCTCAAATATTGATATGATAACATTGATAAATCATTCATCATATACATTATACACAGCAGTTGAGTTGAATTGAGAGTCCAAATGAGAGTTGAAATTCATAAATTCATATACATGATGTAACTTCATAGTTAATTCAATTTGCTTTCATACATTTATAAATATAATTAATTGAATCACTGTCAATATGCTTTTAATATGAATATCAAAATACCCAAAGGCTGCAAGTTTCAACAAAATTATCATATATGCCAAAAGTCTCAAAAGAGTCAGACTCAAAAGTAAAACAAAGAAAGTATGCTGCTGCCCCTAATCTTCATCAAAATCAGTGTCCTTTGAGTTACTGCCACTGTCAGCCTCAGCCTCAAAGGCTGCCTCCTCCAACGAAATCCCAACCGATCTCTCCTGTACCTTGTCCTCATCAACCTAGGTGGCATCTTTGGGATTAATGTTCCACTGTAAAGCTAGACTCTGTCGATACTTTGTGGAGTTTGACGACCCTAAGTCTAGAGCACTACACACAACCACTAACTTCTCCACTCTTCTAGAGATAAGCCTATTCCTCTTGATACCAATTCTTCTCTGTAGTAGAGCAACCTATGAAAGGAGGTGAATTGAAAGCATCCTCAAATCTGGTGCATCGGACCCAAGTCATTGCCACCATCCAATAGGGTTTTTTCGAGCCATTATTGCTCTATCCATCCTTGCCTCTGCTATGCTGAAGTTTGGACTACTAAGATTTGTGAAGGCATTCCATTGTTCACTAAGCATGCCAGACTTATCAAGTGAAAACATCTTTTGAAGGGCCTTCATTAACCCATGTTTCACCTTGTCATCATCACGAGGCAACCTTCCAGGCTTGGGCTCATACCATTTTTTATTTAGTGCAAAGGCTGCCATATGAAGTGGAGTGTTCATAGTGTTCCACTCTGCATGACAATGGGCTTTTTATGCTGCTCGTATAAGTCCAAATTATGATCCTTAGCCAAAATCACTTCCTTCATCTTTTGAATCATGTTGTCAAATGTATCATATATTTCTCCAAGACTAGGAGAGTCGTATGAGCACATATAATGACATCTACAACATACGAGTTGAAGGAGCAAACATATTTGCAAAGAGAAAAAAAACAAAAGCTTAAGATTAAAGATTGTCAATCTCAAAGTTCATTGACAACTAGGAAACTTAGAAACTTAGAAAGATTCAACAATAAAATTAACATATTAAAATCATTTTTTTAATAAAATCTTAAAATCAGCAATGTCTTCCCTCACAGTGGACCACCAATTGTCATCAAGGATCCTTTGTTTGATGGATTTTCCTTCAGCAGTGCTTGAATTAAGCCATCCACTTTGAATTCACCACCATAATTTGTAGAGCCTCTGCACCTCAATCATCATCTCTAAAAAAGTGTTTGAGAAATCCCTTCTTTGAAAAAGTCTTGAAGAGAGAAAGTGAGGTGTGGTGATTGCAAATGAACATTTGAATATTTCTAGCTTTTTCCACCACTTCCTTTACCCAATCTAATTTCCTATGTCTTTCAATGCATTAACACAACATCAAGTTCAAAAGATGTTCGTGTAAGCACCCTGCACCATCAAGCCAACCAATTTGCACATGTGTTAAATCAATGATCACCTGAACAACATTTTAGGCCCCAACCTCCTCTATGGCATGTCTCAAAGTGTTAAATTGAAAGTTTGCATCCTTGTGTTTCCCTGAAAAATTAATGGTTCTAAGAAAATAGGAGCCAATTGTGCATGTGACTATGATGTTGATGAGTGGCTAATGTCTAATATTGGTCCGCCCATCCATTAAAATAGAACAACTCATCGTCATCCAAGTTCGCCTCAAGTCCTCCATCACCAAACAAACCTTAGAATATGCTTTTTCAAGGAGGGTAGTGCAAGTTAATCATCTCTAGGGGGTTCAAAAGAGGGACCAACAATAGCTGTTCTTTGACCATTTTTTTGAAGTAAGACAAACGAGCCACATGAAATGGGATGACATGGGCATACAAACAATCAGCAATGGAAGACTCTATCGTATCTCGCGCTTGCATGTTGAACATATTTGAAACTGTCCCTGACTGCCCACTATTACTAGCCATACTCTGTCCTCTTGTGGCATTTGCACTATGAATACCACTCACTGCTACCATTGGATAAGATAGGCTGAGGCATAGATGGTCGTGAAGGAAATTGCATTGGCATTGACACATCTTTAGACTTGTTTTTTGCCTCCATATGTAATCTATAACTCTCTATCTTCTCATCCTCCTTTATAGCTTTACAAACTTTAACTCCTTTGCCGAGGACACCAAAGAAGTGAGACCACTGTAATGTCCCCTACTAATTTAGCAATAACATTTGCAAAAAAATAAAGGATAAGTAAAGAAAGTGACTGTTTCCAATCCATATTATAGGACCGATCTTATTATTACTTTAGTTCTCGAGAAGGGAGAAGACATTGCAGGCAAACCAAAGTGCTTAGAGACCATTGATAGGCTCCCTCAAAGTTTACAGACTCAGCCTTTAACCTGTCTCGAGCTCAAGCTCTCAAGGTTAAAGAGGAAGCTGGTCCTTACCCTATCTTGAGAGCTACCCTATTGGATTTAGACTGCCCCTCTTTGGCAGCCTCAGCCCTTCCCCTCTCATATACCAAAGTAGCTATAAGATTTGAGTCTAAAATATGTTAGAATCTCATTAATACAATTCAGATTTTGTTCTTCTTAACATAGGCTCACATGTATCTATATATATCTATATATATAATTTTGATTTTTTATTATTATTAACATACTTATATATAATCACAATCTCTTATATATACTGTATATATAACATAACTTATCTATATAGATCTTCTATTTGATTTGCACTGTTGTATATATATATATATATATCTGACTTCACTATCATATATATATATATGATTATACTGTTATATATATATATACATATATATATCTGACTACACTGCTATTGATTTGTACATATATATTAGATCATAACAACATTCCTTATTCATAATATATTCACCATAATAATAATATGTAATTCAGAATTGATTCTTAGATAAGCTACAGTATTTCCATATACTATCATATGATACTTACCAGCCTTATGATTTATATATATATTCTCTGCAATAACACAGATGATAGATATGAACTCCCTTAATGGTTTCTTGTCAATGCTGGACGTATTTTCCTCAGAAATACTTCTTACATGAAGTCCGCTCCTTTCATTAATACCCATACACTTATTCACTCTTGGTATCATATATCCCCCCTTGAGAAATTGATGTGAATAAATACATTCCTTCGTGATCGAAGAGTCGCCTTACATGAGACATGTCTCATGTCTTAGGGAGTTCGCAACCTTTGGTGAAGAAACTAAACAATATACTAATGTTAATCTATTAGCTATCTTGAAATATTGATTCTCTTCAATTATCCCACACTCTTTTATAAGTACTATCGCTGCTAAAGTAATTATATAATCATCGCACTATCTTATAATCAGATATATGCTACTCGGCCCTCTCTAGTGGTAAGTCCTTTGACTTGTACAGATCGATTAAAATTCCTGGTTGCCTCCTCCGTATGGTCGTATTTCAAGATTGGATATATATAAATGAATCAGATATCATGTTGATCCCAGTACCGTTTCGGCAGACCTTAATTGTTCTGCTTATTATTCTGATCTGTATATTAGATGCTGTGTATACTGTAGCTGCAAATGTGTTTTTATCTTATTGCTGAGTATGATCAAGTCTGTGTTTGAGTTGGCACTGCCATGTCCACCTCAGAGATAGTTGTCACTACGTATCTGAAGTGATTATTAAGATTATTAGATATCTTATTAATAATATAATTATAATCATTACTTATTGCTTGTTTATAATATTTATTATAAATAGGTAATAACATATTAATTAGATATTTATTAATAATATATAATCATCAAGGTAATTGTTAATATTTATTAATCATAATTATTAATTTAATATTTATTAATTTTATTATGATTTAATATTTACTTCTAGAAGGGGATATCACAACCACGCCCTAGTCCCTCTTGAATTTTTCTTTTTGACATCTATGGAGTGAACAAGCAAAAGAAGAGGGTTTTGTGGGGTTAAAAAGGCCTTGTGCATAGGGTTTTGAGGTAATGGAAGGGCACTCAATTCAGTTTTGTGAACATTGGGCTTCACCCCCAACATGCTCACTCCCTCCCCCAATTATATTTATTTCACTTCCAACTTCTTCCCCTTCTTGGTCACTACTATCATTGCCATTGCTGCTCATGTTTTATGAGTATAGAGCAAGTTTAAAGTACTGAAATATGAAGAAAAAAATCAGATGTTTGGACATTTCTTCTTTAAACTTTGAAAAAATTGAAAAGAAAAACAAAATGAAACAAAGGATTCACCTGGAGTGGTCTCAATGCTCCAACTGCTCCAAATGCTCCTTCAAATCTTGCTGTTTCCTCCTTTTTTATCTCCTTCAAACCTTGCTTCTTGCTATTTCTAGTTATTTTTATTTTCAAACCTGCAATGTCAAAATGACAAGTCGACGGTAGAAATTAGGTTTTTTAATCCATTTAGGGTGAGTTGGGCTATGCGGGCCACTGAAAGAATAAAATAAATGTTTGTTTTTGTCTTTGCATGATTTTTTGCCTAAAATTGCTTTAAAAAACTGGGGACCGCCAGTCTTCCTTGGGATGGTAGGGAGACATCTGAGATGGCCCTAGTTGTCCCCCTTCCCCTTCCACTCCGTTACCCTATTTCTGCACCATTTCCGGATTTTTTCAGGGTTTTGGGGATGGCAAGGGGACATCCCCTACTAATCCTCCTGTCCCTAGTGCTTTTCTGGGACGCCTTGTTTTACCCCGGAAATGAATCCCTAGGTAGGACTGCTTATTAGTTATTTGTAAATGAATGCTAAATAAGTTATTAACGATTGGCATAATAACTAAAGAGTAATTGATGACAGAAGCAGGACAAGACTGACATATTCCTGTATAATTGATTTATTGTACATAAGTTTACTACTTCTGAATAATAGTTATATGCTTCCACAACTATATTCATTTTAATATTCCTAAGGCAAACAGTTTACTCTTTCACAGATACTTTATTTCTGCATGTCTGAAGTCATTCCCAACTTTTTATTTTTTTATTTTTAAACTGAATATGCCCACAACTCAATTATTATGTAAATAATTGATTATCCCTACACAACTATATATAGGTACATCTGCTTAACGTGGGTGCCTTTTTCAGGCATTGTAACTTTCCAACCAGTTTGGGTTGCTTTATCCTCTAATAATTGAAGTTTTGAATGTTGGAGTGTCTCAGGAACCTTCAATGTAGCATCCTTTCAAGGCAAATCCTTACATTGAATTAGGTTTTTCAACCGAAATTTATTCCTTACCTCTCATTTGTTGCTCAAATGTGCTCCAAAATGAAAAGAGCACGCCCATCATTTACACATAGCAAAGTGTCTGAACAATAAACATTTCTTTGCTTATGTTCTTCAGATGTGAGACATGGAAGGTATCATGCACTTGGGTTCCTATTGGTAGCTCATAATTGCAATCAACTATCCTTGTGCTATCATCTTGTAAGGTCCATAATATTCACTTCCAAGTTTCTCTGTTTCCTTTCCTTAAAGAGACTTTTGCTTACAGGGCTGCGACTTTAAGACAGCACAATCACTTACACTAATTTCTTTCTCACTTTGGTGCCACTCCTGTTGAGATTTCATCTACTCTAAGCCCCTGAGATGAAGTTCTACTTTAATTGTTTCAATATATGTTTTCTGTATTCAAGGAAGTCACAAACAATTGGCATTTGCGTGCTCCCAGTATATTGATTTATCATCAAGGGAGGATCATAACTGAACAATGCCTTACATGGCAACATATCTCATTCAATGCAATCATTTTGTTCATGAAGTTTTCTGCTCTGCTACATAATTTCTTAAGTACCTTTCTAGACATTTTTTAACAAGTTGTAAAGATTTTAAAATATGTGAACCATCTATGGAAATAAAATGAGTATGTTTAGTCAACATTTTGATGATTATCTGTGTACAACTCTTTCCTTCTGCCTGTGGTACGCTTGTTATTATGTCTGTGCTGATGGATTTCCTTTTGTGTTTGGGAGACCTGGACTCCCACCTTATCCATTTTAATTTTTTAGCATGTTTTACAAGAGGATACAATTTACTTCATAAATTCTTTCAGTCCCTCCAAAAATTTACTTCTTATGCTTTGGTATGTCTCAGAATCTGATTGGAAGGGAATGACAAAATACTGCCAGGGAATGATTTCTTTGAGCATGTTCTTCTAAATTATTGAATTTGGTGCAAGGTTGATGTGATTCTTTTATAAAATTGGATCATCTGAAAGCATATACCCTGCTTTCCTTATTTTGGGTTGGGTATTTTGAAATTTTTTGCTTCTTGCAGTATAGCAACATCTTTTACATACTCACTCTCCATCTCAGCTCCACCAGAGATATTGTGGGAAGCTCATGTGGACTAGATAAGAAGCCTTTAACAACATTAGGCATGCTCTTCTTGTAGTGAATTTTAATATCAAAACCTTGTGTTTACTTTACCTATTTTCCTTGTTAGTTTGTGAAATTCTGCCAGGATAGTAAATAGTTGAAACTTTGATGATCTATTTGGATGATGAATTGCTGAATTAATAAATATGGATTGAACTTTTCTACAATATGCATAAGAGCCTATATCTCCTTGATGGTCCCAACCAGTGCTGAGAGGTGAGTGGTGAATTAGCACCCACTAAAACTTGGAAACACTCTGATATTGATTAACTATTACTGCATGCAAAACATATCCTATAAAAGAAATAACTAACACAAGATCACAGCAACATAGAACACCAAATGTATCGCGTGGAAACCCAAAACGGGTGAAAACCACGGTGTGAGTAGAACTCACAAATTTTGCACTCTTCTAAAGTGCACCTTGTGAAAAGCCTTCCCTGTTAAGGGATTACAAACACACTGTTAGATGCGACCCGGTGAAGAGATTTAAAATAAGGCCCGTTAAAGCTTGCCTTGTTAGAGGACTTTAGAACATCTACTAGATGTCACCCGGTTAAGGGATTTGATACAAGGGACCTGTTAATGTCCACCCAAATATTGGGATTTGGCTATTGCAATTGTAAGAGAGCAATAGAGGGGTTGATCTTTTGAAAAATGGCTTTGTAGAGCCTGATAAAATCACTGTTTCATCCACTAAGAGTCATCACCGGGCACCCCAGGTATGCTCTCTTCAATTTATAGTGCTTCCTTGCACAGTCTTCTCTTTTCCTATTCCCTTACCGTAGCTTTGATCAGCGTAAAATTTCACTCTTTCTCTTTGGCATAATGAAGGCAAATGTTTTTCTTTGCTGATTGAAGAATAAACAGACTTCCTACCGAGCGTGAGACAGATTTTCCAACACCTTTCTATTGCAATCCCCGTGAAGATCTCCTTTTGATCCATCGTCCAGTCTTGTCTCAGTCTCGAGAGGAAACATCAGATGCACGACACAAGCTTTCCCTTAACAAAAGATCCGCCAGAATCCACGATTCAGTCATGTTTCAATTTTGTAAAGGAAACAACATATACGTGTCACATACTTTCCCTTAGACGAAATTCCGACATGATTTGTGCAATAAATCTCAACAATAAATTCTTAACTGTGCCTTTCATCGGTCTTTTCCATAACAAAAAATCCTCTATGATTTGTGCAACAAATCTTGATGGAAGAGTCTCTTAAGTGTTCGTCAACTGTGTTCTTCACAGGTCTTAATGATATCTCACCGATCAGTGATCAATTTACACCCTTCCTTATGCAGTGTTCGGGAACTGTCTTCACCTGTCACTTTACTGCGCTTTGTCTTTACCGGTCACTGCTCCGGTCATATGGTCACTGCTCCGATTAGCAACTTCACCGGTCACTGTCTTCACTAGTCGCTTCTCTGAGCCATAAGTGCTTTGCGACTCATCACCGTATCATCGGTCACCGGTTTTCTAAACAGTAACTCTTGTCACCTGTTCCCTAGTATTTGGACATTGTTAGCGTAGACAATAATGACATCAATGACAACACCACTTTACCATTTACTGGTTGTATCCTTACCGGTCATGCCAACAATCTCCCCCTTTGGCATTGATGGCAACAATTGTGTTATTGGTCCAATAATACTTCTCTAATTATCTCCCCCTTTGATAGTAATGCCAAAGGCTTGTCAAACGACCATCTATTTTGATGATTGCTCGCCCTTTGAGCAGTGGTCCTTGGTCACCAATCCGGTTTAGATGAGGCTGTTTCCTTTGTTTGAACTTGTTGAATTGATGATCTCCTCTGACCTTTTATTGAAGATCATGAAGGGGAATCACCCCTAATTTACCTTTGAGATATTCAAAGGTACTCTTCAGTAAAGGCTTTGTGAATATGTCAGATACTTGTTTTTTTGTAGGAACATATTCTAGCTTGACTTCTTTGTTCTGCACTTGTTCTCTTAGATAGTGATACTTTCTAGCAATGTGCTTCATCTTTGAATGCATAACAAGATTTTTGGATATTTTGATTGCACTCGTGCTGTCACAGAATATTGCTATTGGTTCAGGTACCTGTTCTTGGATTTCTTCCAATATCTGTTTTATCGAGATTACCTGTGTGCAGTTGATTGCTGCAACAACATACTCAGCCTCTGCTGTGGATTGTGATATGCAATTTTGCTTCTTGCTTGTCCATGACACAATCCTTTCTCCGAGAAAGAATGCACCTCCACTTGTGCTCTTTCTGTCATCAATGTTACCGGCCTAGTCTGCATCGGTGAACACTTTTACCTCGAAACCTCCTTTGTGAGGAAACCAGAGACCATATTATTCAGTCCCCTTTAGATATCTAAAGATTCTGTTTACTGCTATCAAATGTGTCTTTTTTGGGTTTGTAAAGAATCTTGCCACAATACCTACTGCATGTGCAATGTCTGGTCTACTGTGCACAACATACTGAAGTTTACCAATCATTGATCGGTAAAGTGTCTCATTAACCTCTTTGGCATCATCCTCCTTTGATAACTTGCAGTTAGTTATCATTGGTGTGCCAACCGGTCTGGATTCTTCTAGCCCAAATGTTTTAAGAATCTCTTTAATATACTTAGACTGAGATATGAATATACCTTTATTGAGTTGATGGACTTGTAGGCCTATAAAGAATTTTATTGCTCCAATCATGGACATTTCAAATTCTTTCTTCATCTCTTCAGCAAAGTCTTTGCTCATTTTATCATCTCCTCCAAAGATGATATCATCAACAAATATTTCAGCAATCAAGTTTCCTTCTTTTCCAGTCTTAAGATACATATTGTTGTTGTCACCCGTTCTTGTGAATCCTATGCTTAGGAGGTATGAGTGTAATCTCTCATACCAAGCCCTTGGGGCTTGTTTCAGTCCATAGAGAGCCTTCTTCAATTTGCAGACCATATCAGTTTTCTTTGTGGATGAGAAGCCCTCTGACTGCTTTATATACACTTCCTCTTCTAGTATACCATTCAAAAATGCAGATTTCACATCCATTTGATATACTTTAAATGATAAACCATAGATCAAATTATCACAGACTTATTGGCGATAAGTGAACTTATCGCGATTAGTTTTGCATGGCGATAAAACTTGTATAGTTATCGCCGGTTCAACTTATCGCCGAAAAGTTGAACTTATCGCCGATATATCGGCAAGAAGTCAGCGATAAGTTGAATACTTATCGCGATTTATCGGTGTGAATTGGCGGATAGCTAGAAAGTCAAGTCAAATTAAAAAAAAACACAAATATTTTCAATTTTTTTTTTGCCTTTCCTATTTGTTGTAAGTTTATACAAATATAACATTTAAGTATAAGTTTGATTTATTGAATTTCTTATACTTTAAGTTATATTTGTATAAATTATAAAATATATATACTTCAAGATGTTTGAGATAGGTTCCAGCTTCATAGGAGTTAAGATGCAGATTCTAGATTTTGAAAATTCCAGACTTAACCAAATTTCAGGGTTCAACAAGGCTTTAGCAGGGTTACCTCCCACAATCCATCATGACTTTCTAAGATCAAACTGAAGCTAGCAAAAGGATTCTCAAAGGGTTTTAACTCGTTTTATCAAAAATCACTTGGTTTCGACTCCATCTCTATGACAAACTTAGCTTAGCTCTCGCCCAAATCCCAGACAGACATGACTTCCCAACATGCCAAAATCATTCAAACCTCATTTGCTGGCTATCCTTCTTTTTGTTGAGAAGGTTTGCTGATGAAGTTCAGCTTGTTCTGTGGCTTCTTCTAGAGTGAGGTGGTTCTAGACCTCTAGAAGAGCTCGTATCCTCAGCTCCTCTCTATCTTCTGAAGCCTTCCACCAATCTTCAATAATTTGTAGAAGATTTTCAGGTAGAGTTGTGTGAAGTCCACTGGGATGTAGATTGAATTTTTGAAGGCATAACACTACATCTTCTTCAATTTTTCTTCTATCTTCATCATTGGCTAGTTGATATCTTCCTCTAACAGAGCCTAAATTACCAAATTCTTTTAGTCTTGCCACAAATTCGTCAATTGTGGGCTTTCTTCTTCCAATCAGAGGAACTGTTTCCTTGGTCTCTGTCTCTTCTCGTTCTTCCTCTTAAGTACTGGGTACCGGTTCTACTTTCTTCCTCCGAGCCTTGGGGCTGCTCTGTCGCCGGTTTCTTCTTTGGTGTGGGGGTCCTCTTGTAGACATTCTTGATTGGTGCCCTCTTTGACAGATTTTGTAGAATCTCAACATATGTGCCAAATTGATTTGCACCGAGATCCAGGTTTTCATCATTTAGGGCATCAGCATATGCCCTCCCAGTCTTGGCAGTTATCTCATACCCTAGCTCAGGGGCATATACTTCTCTCCGTTCCACTGCTTGAATGATGCAGTTGTCGGTGGTAACCAGAAAGTATACATTGTCCTTGTACAGGTCAACTATGGTTGATGGCACTCTCTCTTTCGTGCATTTTTAATTGAAATGCCTCAAAGTGTCCAGTCATTGCATTGTTCAACTGGTCTCCTAGTGGATTGGCCATTTCAACGGTTTGATACATGACCGGTTTATCGGTTCTCCAAGTCACTTTACCGATACCCGGGAAGAAATTTAAGTAGTAGAAGTATAGGCATACCAGAAGGGTTCCATACTTCATGGATTTCTTTTTCACAACTCCAAGCTTCTTCATGTTTTCAAATATTTGGCTTTGAAGCATTGCACAAATGTCGTAGTGGGCATTGTTATGCATTATGCGATATGCGGCGTGAATAGCACCACCTGGTATGCTATTCAAATTGCTTGACTGATAAACCTTGTACCCAATAACAGTAGACGCAAAACGTACTCCATCATCTTCAATGTCGTTCACGATCATAAGTCGACCATCAGATCTTGACTTGGTCAGCTTGTTGACGACGACATTGGCAATGGTCCCCAGGGTTAGTGCTTCCCCTTTGTCACTATATCCAGTTACTCTGTGGAGATCTTCTTTGGTGATCTCGTGACAAGCACCTCTGGTGAGCCAGAAACCTGGTTCGTGAAGACGGCTCAGCACCAATCTGATTTGTTCTCGGAAGATTGTCCGGTAGCATACTCCATTTATCAATTCGAATGATATGAGCTTGGCGTACTTGTCAGGAAGTTTCCCTTCATCGCACAGTGACAGGTACTCGCCTTGAATATATGTTTCACCCAATTCTTCTTGTTTGGCGTGAATAAACACTGTGACATCTTCGATTAAGAAGACTCCTTCTGGTACAAATGAGAGTGCACCGGCCATGTCGTTTTCTCTGTTCTGATGTAGCAAAATGTTGTATGCTGGCCTGTTCGTCTGATCTCCTTTGATCAACTTTACGGTAGTGGATGATGAGGCCATTCTTGCTAACTGGTAGCTTGCAGAAAGTAGCTTAGATCGGTATTACACACAATAATTCTTAGTGATCAAAGCGCGAGAATGTTACTTAGCCACAAGAGTTCGTAAATCACATAGTAAGCAAAGTAAAAACTTGTGAGTAATTCTCCTTTCTTTTATAGGGTTAGGTTATAACGGTACTTACCAAACGGTAACTATTCGTTAAACGGCTACATAATAAATGCCTTACCTAACTTTTCTTTTTGTTTTTCCCTACCGGTTGTCCTACTTTTTCGGTTAGGCAAACCCCAGTTTATTATAATTTGCCTAACCGATTGTCCTTGTAGATTGAGTGAGTCCGATCCTCACCAGTCTTACCGGGAGCGGTAGAGGATCTAACGGTTCCCTCTAGGCCTTTACGACTCAGTTCGCTGAAAAGATATCACCATTTGCAGATGATGATCCTTCCTATGTCTTCTCCTTAGTGGAGCTCTTTGATTCCTTTTTGAACCAAATCTGTCTGACTGTTTTCTCAGTCTTCTCTTCTTTGTTGATCTTCTCTTCCGGTTTGACTAGTTCCTTATTCTGGTTGGATGACTGGATCTTGCAATTTTTGGCTAGGTGTCCAACTTTGTTGCAGTGATAGCAGACTATCCTGGTTGCTTTCCAAGGGTTTAACCTTCTTGTTTAAGGTGATTTGCCTTGTGAATCACAGTGATTGTGTATCCCACAGTTTGCACAATTTGCTGTGTTCTGGTTCTTGTTTTTCTTGTTGAATACCGGTCTCGGTGATCTGAATGCCATGGTCTTTGATCTGCAATCTTCAACCTTGTGTCCAAACTTATTGCAAGTGTAGCAGTAGCCCTTGAAGCTTCCCTTGCTTCCACTGGACACAGATGTGGGGCTGGACCAGCATTCATTAGTCTTGTGGCCAACCTTGCAACAGTTCTTGCAGTAGTTATTAGTTCTATGACCCGGTTTCCCACAATGATTGCAAGAGGTTTTAAAGGTCTTTTTACCTTTTTGTGCTAGCAGCTTCTTCTTATCCTTCTTGCTTGACTTTGCACCAAATGACTCACCATTCTCTTTGGTGACTTCACCAGTGAATCTAAGACCAGTTTGATCTTTATGCTTTCTTTGAGCTTTAAGTTGCTCATCAAGCTTGACCAAACTTTCATTGTATCTTCTTAGGATTTCATTTCTTTCTTCAAGTTCTTTCATCTGTTCCTTCAGTTGATACAATTCTAGTGACAGTCTTTTGCATGCCTCATTCCTATCATGCTAGCCTTTCTGCATGTGGGCATTTTCTTGGGTGACACTCTGCATGTCCTCTTGAAGTTGTAGAATGAAAAGTTCATTCGCCCCTACGGCTTCCACTGCCCGGTCCCTTGCTTTTTCAGAGGTTGTGAAAGACTTGATTGCTGAGTTCCTTTCATCTTCAGCTTTTCTCTTTTTCTTGATTAGTTCAGTCATCCTCAGGGCATTATCCTCTTGTTCCCTCTTAAGGTTAGAGATCTGATCAATCAAGATCTGATTCTTTTCCATGAGTTTAGATACTGCCTCCTCAGCTTCATCAGATCCACTCTGCCCAGAGAGTTCATCAATGGTTTCATTGCTCTCATTCAACTGTAGAGCCAAATCTTTTCTCTTTGCAAGTGATCTCCTCAGTCTATTCTCCAGAGAGGCAATAATGTCGTTGGCTTCCTCTAGCTGTTTTTGATACCGGTAACCCTCCATGATCTTTTTCTAGAGTTGTTAAACATTTAAGTACATAGAACTTGAGCTCTGATACCAATTGTTAATACTAACCGGTTACTGAGAGGGGGGGTGAATCAGTAAGAACTATTTCTTCTCTAATTCTTATCTTGTTTAATACTTCTTGAAATCTACGCAAAGTGTGAAACAAACATTCATAACTGTAAAAGAAGTAATAACACAAGATGTATACGTGGAAACCCTCGGTTAGAAGGAAAAAACCACGATGAGACAGAGCTCACAACTTCACTACTGCAGAATGAAGGTGCCCTGTTAGGAGCTTACAAAGCACTGGTTAAGGTGCTACCCGGTTAAGGGATTTTACAAAAGATCAGTTAAGATCTGAACCCTGTTAAGAGTTGCCTGATTACAGGACTTTGAATATCAACAAAGATATTACCTTGTTAAAGGATTTTACAACGAACTGATTAGGTCCACCCTAATAAAAGGATTTCAATTTGCTTTCACTACTGATAAAAGCAATGATCTATTATGACACCGAATGTCTGATTAGATCATACCTCTTTTCCGGTTTGCCTGGCTGTTGATCTCTGCTACCTCTGTGTCTGTAGCTCTTCTCTCAGAAGATGTCTCTCCTCTGCTCTATGCAATCAACAACAATCAACAACAATCAACACCAACTTTCTTGCATGACCTATATTTATACAAGAGTTCATCATAATGAGCCCCTTAACTCATAGAACCGCGAGGCTGTAAACTTAGCAATAAATCATGCAATTAGCAAAAAGCTATGCATTATGATTTGGAGTTTACCTTGCAAAACATCCGTAGAAATAAAGCTAACTCCACTTCTGAGTGGTGGATGTCCCGTATAATCCGGTGTTATCCCATACTGCTCCGCATAATCCGGTGCGGATCTTTAGGTAGTTTAGACCGGTGTAACCTTATACCCGGTTCAGCTTTGTATGCATATTGAGACTGGTACTATGTACTTAGATGGGTCTAACGGTGTGTTCACTTTTCTTAATCTACTGGTGCATACACTCTGTTCCTTGTCTACCGGTGTCTTCTAAGTAACGTGAGTGATCTGTGAGCCCTTATCAGTGCATGGTGTTTGTGAATGTACACTAATGACAACTTAATTTGCTAACATGTTGTACACTAATTTCTTGCACATCTATTATTTTATCCTCTTTTTTTGCCAGCTATTTTAATTTTCCATCAAATTGTGTTAATACTAATTTCAAATTTATGTTATTAATTATCAAGAGATTGTAACAAGAGACAAATCTCTAAGAGTTTGTTTGATTTCATTGAAACCTAACATAGCTATGTGATGTGCCCTTCTTAGCCAGCTTCAATTATCAGGGTTAGTCTATATCACTGGGTTCTTGTAGACTAATAGGGATGATTAGAGGATCCATGTTGAGTTGTTAGTCTTGAGGTTCAGACAACATGTTTAGAGTTGATTGAAGGACATTCATGCATTATTTTGTAATATTGCAAAAGTTGCTTAATATAAAACTTAGATATATTTTGTAAAGTGACATTGTAATATTAAGTCACAGTTCACTTAACCCTTATATGGATGTCTCCTCTTTGGTGAGATAAAGTTTATTAAAAGGATAAATTAAAGCCAACATAAGTGGGAAACCCTAAATTGGCATTGGAAAGAGTGGAAACCCTAAATAGGGTGTAGGGAATGGAAGTGCTATTTAAAAGATATTTGGAGTTCGTTTAGGCTATGATGATTATTATTTCTCTTTCCTTCTAAGGATTTTGGCCGAGCCTTAGGGTTTATAGCAGCATTTTGTGAAGATGAAACCCTTCACGAAGACATGCATCTACGAGAGTGAAAGATCTTTCCAGGGTATTGTGGAAATCTCAAGTCATGGGTTTCATTTGAGCATAAACAAACTTTAGTTTTGAGGAGTTTATTGCTGTGATTTCTGAGTGAGTTGCCTCCTTGCATGGCCACACCATATGGGCATCACTTTAGAGTGTTGGAGGGGTCATCTCTACTTGTACTAGTGTGTGTTTGCATTTTTTTCCTCTTGCTAGCAATTTAAGGCAGTTTTTATAGTTTTATGTTAATCCTAACCGGTTTCTAAGAGGGGGGGTGAATCAGCAAATTCAATTTCTTTTACCTTTTTTTGTTTCTTGTCCTATTTATACTGAAAATATAATGAATGCTTAAGTACTCAAAAACATAAATCACATGCACAAGCCAACACAAGATTTATACGTGGAAACCCTCGGTTTAAAGGAGAAAACCACGGTGGGATAGAACCCACGAACTTCACTACTGCAGTAGTAAAGCTGCTCCGTTAAAGGCTTACAAAGCACTGGTTAGATTGCTACCTGCTAAAGGGATTTGACAGAGATCGGTTAAGATCTTGACCCTGTAAGGAGTTGCTTCGCCAAAGGACTTAAAAACATCAATAAAGAAATGATCTTCTTTGACACTAGATTTGTCGATCAGATCATACTTGTTCTCTTCTTACTTTGCTTGGATGTTCAATCTCTCTCTCTCTCTCTCTTTCACTCTCGCTGACTGTATCCCTTCTCAAAATACTCGACTCTTCTTCTCTCCTCTCTCTCAGCACTCTTGATTTTCAACAACACCTCTAATGTATGATGACCCGTATTTATAAGAATCTTCTGAATACCACACCAAACGGTGGTGCCAAGCTGTAACTCATCCAAAACGCTATTGTTCTAGAAAGTGATCCGAAAGTCTCGCATGCAGAACTCTTGATCATGCCAAAAAGCTCTCATACTAATCTTTAGTCCACCTCGAAACGCTCGCAAAAAAACTCCAGTTCCTCTCAAAACATTCCGTAAGAACCAAATCAGATTATAAAGCATGGACTGGTAAATCTGCTACTCTGAAAGCAAACCGGTGTGCTACCGGTTGAGTCATCTGCCTCCTGTGGTGTTCTACTAGACTAGTTGGACAAGAACAGACCGGTATTAATGTGATCGGTGTAGGTACACTTTTTACCTAGTAAGTCTACCAGCTCACCACTATTGCTCAAACTTGAGGACCGGTGCGTTTGATGTTTTCCAATGATGACAACTAAGCTTTATGCCAACAATCTTCCCCTTTGGCATTAGTGGAAAAACATATCATAACACATACCATTACTTGCCTCTCATCAAAATACTTCCCTTGTTGAGTATCATCCCGTATTCTGTCAACTGATACTTCCCCTGTATCAGGCTCTACTGTATCTGGCTTTGTAGTCCAATCTCTTCTCTTTTGTCCTTACTGACCTGTCTCTTCTAGTATCTTCCCGTGTCCAGTCTCTTCTCTTCCAACAGTAATCTTCCTCTTTTTACCTCCAAGGGACAAAGGGTGTGAAAAACTTATAACTGAAGCCTGTTGAAGATATCCGTGTAGATCTTCTTGGCGGAAACTAGGAACGATTTCCATGTAGCTATGACTCGATCTAGGTTATACTTCATTGCTTGGAGAGAGACAATTAGGTTCTCCATATCCTCAATTATCTTATAGTCTGGCTCATTGAGAAGTATATCAGCATCATTTGCTGCTTTCTGCATCAAATCAAAAGTTGGAGCTATGTATAACTGAAATCCAATGAGATCTTGGATTCTCTTTGTATTCTCCTCGGATGCCTTTCTCAGTGTGAGAGCTAAACTTGTTAGCTCACGACTATACTCTGTTGCTGAAGAGGTCTTAGGATTGAACCATGATGTTGTCTCTTTCAGCTCTTGTGTTGTCCTAGCAGTTCTTTCTGTTATATCCTTCACAAAATCTTCAAAGTTTGAAGTTTTCGTTATAATCTTCCCAGAGTCTTGAACTTGTTTCTTTAGTTCCCCGGTGCTGGTAGCCACAGTGGCTTTGAGGTCTTCAATCTGGTCATGAAGGATATTTATTTTCTTTTGTTCATAATGATCTATTGCTACAGTTTTTGGATCTGTTATATCTTCTCCAATTGCTTGTGCCAGAATTTCTAGCTGATCAATTATGGGTTCTTCTTCATCAATTTCTGCATAAGGAGCAAAATTATACAGAATATTTTAACACTGGTAAGAACCATGTCTTGTTTCATCTTTGTGAGCTGCTTTAGCTGTCTTGTTGACATTTTTCTGATGTCAATCAATGTGTCACTTGTTGGTGGAGTGTCTATTTTGCCTTTCTTGGATTCAGGATTGGCTGCAAAAGATAGCTTCCTTTTCAATGAAGATGAGCTTGGTACATCTACTGGTTGTCTTTGTTTAGTGACCTTTTTTGGCTCTTCTTTTGGTTGCTTCTCTGATTCCACCATTTCTTCTCGTTGTTTCTCTTCTTCCTGTTGTAGCTTTTCTTCTTGTTGCCCTTCTTCTTGTTGTTCTTCTTGGTGCTCTTTTTTTGTTCTTCGACAACCTTTTGAACAACTTTGGCCATCTCTTCTTTATCGGTATCTTTTTCGTCAACCATCCTGGCTGATAATTCCCCTATTTCTTGTTCTACTGGTCTTATTGGTGTAGCCTGTACACTGGTTGAGGTCTTCTCACCAGTTTTGTCCTGTTCACTGGTTGTGAACTGTTCACCGGTTGTGTCCCCATCTTCGGTTTTGTCCTTCTCACAGGTTGTATCCTAGTCATTGGTTGTATCTTGTTCACCGGTTGTGAGCTATTTTGGTGGGACCGTGTCCTTTGCCTGTTGTTCTTGAGATATATCCCGAGGACCTATTGACTGAGGCGTCGTAGTAGACACCTATTTCAATGCAATTTTCTCTGGCCTCTTTACTAGAGTATTGAAGTCATGATTTTTCCATAATTGCACTGTTTCTTCATACACTTCTTGTTCTTGGCCATTTATAATTATAGCCACTCTGTCTCTAGTATCCAGATTTAGAATTTCTGCTTCCATGAGAATCTTGATTGCTTCTTCATCAAGACCTGGTTCTAGTTGTTCTAGAACTTCCCTTAAAATTTTAGCATCCTTTGCTACTCCTCTCCATTTTGTTAGTAGCCTTTTGTTGAGTTCAGCTGGGAAGATGGACTTGTAGTCCTTTGGTCCTCGGTTGAAACCAAGAAAGCTCTCTAACAGGGCTAGTTCTATCTTATCTTTATCATCAGTGCCTAAGGCACTGAACCATTTAGCAACATTGCCAACTTTGCCAAAATCTAGTATTTCATCAACTATGTCATCAACAGTAAGGGTTTTAGCTTTACCATTTTCTGGAGATGCTAGGATAGTTGGTGGAGTAAGATCACTACCGATGTCTTTAGTGATGTCTACAATGACCGATTCTGCTGCTGGCTTTGGTTGGACCAGTGCATCACCGCCCATAATGCCTTTGTCTCTATTGGTGTCCTTTTCTAGTTTCACTGAGGTCTTCTGACATTCAACTTCAGCCTGGTGTTGCTGCTCCAAAATGGCTGTCCACATTGCAACTCCTTCATGAACCGTGTCAACTTCTCCAATTAGAACTTGACCAATCCTTTTTCTGATTTTAAAACTTTGTTTATATGTCTCTACTTGATTGGTTGCTTCTTGCAAGCTTGGTGGCTTTGCACTTCCAACAATGCCTTTAGCCAACCACATTCCTGGATTGTGTACTCGACTGAGTACCAACTGAATCTAGTTGGGATGAAACATGGTAGGATACTTGACCCCATTGGTCAATCCAGCCGCTTCCAGTCGAGCGTATTTAGCCATAAGTTTTTCGTCTTCACAAAGCCCTAGATATTCGCTCTGTATGTATGTTTCTCCCAACTCCTCTCGTTTGTTGTGGATGAAGGCGGTTATGTCTTCTATCAACAACACGCCATCGGGAATTGAAGATAGGGCTCTAGCCATATCATTCGACCTGTTCTGCATTGGCATGATATCATATTTTGGTCGCTCATTTTGATTGATGTCGATAAGGCTTGCAACAGATGATGATAATGCCATTTTGTTAGACAAAGAAATCACAAAAAGCTCTGTAAAATTTGCAGAATATGAAAAGCAAAGATCGTGAATATCAGATAGAAAGATTACTCAAGCTTAGAAAAAATTATCACAAAGCACAAAGTAAAGTGAAATGAGTAATCCGCTTTCCCTTTTATACCCTCGGGTCGCAATGGTAATTAGCAAACGGTAACTTTTGTTAACAGTTACCGTATTAATTAGCCTTACCTAACCTTACCTTTATCAACCGGTTCACCAATGCTTGACCTATTTACCACAACATCCTTGGTTGAAACATCAACCGTGTAACATCAGCTTATCCCTTTGATCGGTTCTTGGGTCTTAGATCGGTGTGTGCTTCTTGGTACTAACCTCCACTTAGTGAGAGTAAATCTCACCAGTTACTTTGGGGACAGTAGCATTTCTCCCTGTTCCCCCTTAAGCCCTGTTGGCTTAATTTGATGAAGAGATACCATCAACGATGGATGATGACTTTTTCTCTGATTTATCTCCTTTAGAGCTCTTTGTCCCCTTTTTGGACCATATCTTCCTTACTTCCCTCTTGGTCTCTTCAGTTGTGTTTCCCTTTTGATTGGGAGTCACATTCTTCTTGACCGGTTTAACTGGGCCTTTTCCTTTGTTCATTGGCCAGTTCCTACAGTCTTTGGCCAGATGCCCAATCTTGTTACAATTGTAATAAGTCATCCCAGTTCCTCTCCATGGATTTACCCTTTTTTCTTTGTCCATGGTGAGTGGCATTCAGTATTTCTATGCCCTGATGGTCCACAGGTAGCACACATAGATGTGCCTCAGCATTCTTGTTATGGAATACCGATCTCGGTGGAGATTTGAATGTCATGGTTGTAGACCTGCATTCTTCAGCCTTGTGTCCAAATTTATTGCAGGCATAGCAATAACCTTTGAAGCTTCCTCTGCTTCCATTGGACACATTGTTTGATCGTGACTTGCATTCAAAGGTCCTGTGACCATACTTATAACAGTTACTGTAGTAGTTGTTAGCGGTGAAAGGTTTCACCAGTGCATTCCTATAGTCATTAGATTTATGACCTGGTTTGCCACAATGTTTGCAAGAAGGTTTGGAGATTTTTTTACCTTTGTCTTCGGTTGGTTTCTTCTTGTCCTCCTTGATTCCCTTGACTTTAGAGGACTCACCGGTTTCCTTGGTGCCTTGACCGATGTATCCAAGTCTTGTGGGATCCTTGTGAAGGCTCTAAGCCTTCAGTTGCTCATCCAGCTTCTCAGAACTCTCATTGTATTTTCTGAGTTTCTCATTTCTTTCCTCAAGAGTTTCAGGTGTGCTTTAAGTTTTTCAACTTCAGCAGCCATTTCTTTACTTGCTTCATCTTTATCATGCAAGTGTTCATGCATGATGGTATTCACTTGAGTTATGCCTTGCATGTCTGCATGCAGTTGCAATACAAGAGCATCTTCAACAAGGTTTCTTGCTCTCTCAACAATTTGTAGTGCTTCTTTAGAACTATTTTTCTCATCTTTAGCTTTTCTGCTTCCTTCGATGAGTTTAGTCATCCTCAGAGGATGACCTTCCTGTTCTCTTTTCAAATTGGAGATTTGATCAGTCAGGTTCATGTTTCTCTCCATGAGTTCAGAGACTGCTTTTTCTGCTTTATCAAAACTACTCTGTCCAGATAGTTCTTCAATTGTTCCTGACTTTCACTTAGTTGTAAAGCCAGTTCTTTTCTCTTAGCAAGAGATCTTCTCAGTCTTTTTTCAAGAGAAACAATCGTTTCATTTGCTTCTTCCAGCTGCTTCTGATACCTATAACCCTCCATGATCTTTTCTCAAGCGCTTAAGCTTCCTTTACCTGAGAACTAGGCTTTGATACCAATTGTTAATCCTAACCAGTTTCTGAGAGAGGGGGGGGGGGGTGAATCAGTAAATTCAATTTCTTTTACCTTTTTCTATTTCTTGTCCTGTTTATACTGAAAATATAATGAATGCTTAAGTACTCAAAAACATAAATCACATGCACAAGACGACACAAGATATATACGTGGAAACCCTCGGTTAGAAGGAGAAAACCATGGTGGGACAGAACTCACAAACTTCACTACTGCAGTAATAAAGCTGCCCGGTCAAAGGCTTACAAAGTACTGGTTAGAATGCTACTCGGTAAAGGGATTTGATAGAGATCGATTAAGATCTTGACCCTATAAGGAGTCGCCTTGCCAGAGGACTTAAAAAGATCAATAAAGATGTCACCCGGTGAAGGGATTTATACAACAGAATTTGTTAGGGTTCACCTTGATAAAGGGATTTATATGTGCTTCACACAATAAAAGAAATGATCTTCTTTGACACTTGATTTGTCGATCAGATCATACCTGTTCTCTTCTTGCTTTGCTTGGCTGTTCAATCTCTTTCTCTCTCTCTTTCACTCTCAGTGACTGTATCCCTTCTCAGAAGACTCGGCTCTTCTGCTCTGCTCTCTCTCAGTGCTCTTGATTTTCAACAACACCACCTCTAATGCACGATGACCCGTATTTATAAGAATCTTCTCAATACCACACCAAACGGTGGCGCCAAGCTGTAACTCATCCAAAACGCTGCTGTTCTGGAAAGCGATCCAAAAGTCTCGCATGCAAAACTCTTGATCATGCCAAAAAGTTCACATACTGATCTTTAGTCCACCTCGAAACGCTCGCAGAAAAACTCCAATTCCTCTCAAAACGCTCTACAAGAACTAAAGCGGATTATAAAGCACGAACCAGTAAATCTGCTACTCTGAAAGAAAACTTGTGCGCTACCAGTTGAGTCATTTGCCTCCTGTGGTGTTCTACTAGACCGGTTGGACAAGACCAGACCGGTATTAATGTGACCAGTGTGATGGAACTCTAAAATTTGGCAAAATTTTAGAGTCCCAAATATCACACCAAAGGGAGAATTTTCAGATCTTACCCACTACTTATGATTAGAACAATATACTAATCAAGAGAATGATGGAGACTCGTGATTATATAATACTATGTAAGGATGAGTGAAAGAATAGGTCTGTTGTTGCGACAATGAAAGAAGTGAATCTCAGTAATACATCAAGATGAAAAGAGTTGAAAGAAAGCAACAAGTACATTGACTAAAGATTGTTCTTGAATAAATCTTAGAAAGAAAATGCATACATTGCTTAAGACTCATAAAATATAGAGGAATATATTCAGGCTGATACATATAAGCTATGAGCAGTCAATAAGATATATTAAGAAAATTTGTAACAGCTATTGAATAGTAGCAGCAACTATGTTTTAATGGCAATGAGCGATAACACTAGACGTAAAGTTTACATGCAGAGATGTGAAAGAAAGGCTATGCAAAGTATACAGATTTCAAGCTGAAGTATTTGTTGTTGTGCAGCAATAAGACAAACAAACAGTGGGTATGGTAGATAGACAACAATAATATTGAAGGGAATTAAACAAATATCCTATGTGGTAGACAAAGGCAATCAGAAATATCTATTGATGAGTTATCATTGAAAGACGTCATATCATAAAGAGTACGAGACAATGCCCATAAAATGCAAGGAATGATGCTGACAAATATCTGAAGGAAACAATGATATCTTAAAACATATTTCACATATATCTATATACAACAAATGTATATGGACAGCTATAAGAAGTGGAAACAATTAATTTTCATACACAACGATGAATGAACTATCTGAGGAACATACAGAAAAGAGGAGAAGCAGATATATTGTGAGTGTTGTGTAACAGACCAGGAGCTGAAGGTGTAACAGTCACAACCGTAAAGCATCTTAAAATCCAGATATTGTATGCATGATGAAGGGGATGCCTTTAGTGTTGCTCGTGAGAGATATGTAGAGAAGAAAGTAAAATTGTAACAGCAGAAAAGGCGCTAGATACTTGGATGGGCCGTCATCATGGTCTCTGTGTTTGTATCAAGAAAACAAGAAGGTATCTGCCGTTATTTTTGAAATGTATTGAAGTTGCAAACACATGTTGGAAAAGCCCATGCGGATACGGGGTGTGGAGACTCGAGCGTATTCATCCAGGAAGGAGATGACCAACTAACCAAAGACGGCAAGGATTTTTCTCCACAAACGACATAATTCTAGACTATAGTGGTATCTAACAATGGTCATTTTTGATTAATCACAAATGTTTGGTGGCAAGAGAAAAGTCTCAAAATATTCACAGAGATAATAACGATCAAATTTGAGCATGCGTTGACAGGCTGAGAACGAATAAATATTCAGGGGCTGCGTTCAAATTCAAAATAATATTATCGGGGTAGTATGAGATTATATTTATCATTAGTTAAAATGCAAAACCTTTAGTTTGTTTAATAAAGGGGACGTGACTTTTGATATTGAAAAGTGTCACTTTGTAAAGCCAAGTATAAATAAGGATTGTATAATCCGATAGAAAAGGGAGACATTACGAAAAGAAGCATATATATTTAATTGTATGGAGGGATAAGGAATAATAATATGACTTTGTAATATAAATTCAATTATTTTATTTTAATAATAAAATAAAATGTTCTTTGTTTATTATTAAAGGTATGGAGAATTAAACTGCAGATGAACCGTCCTTTGTAATTATTTTTTGAATTCTGTATACAATTTAAATATCAGATAAGTGGACATGGTCATTTAGCATCTTAAACTCGATCATCACAAATGTTGTGAAATATTTAATTGTTTCCGAGTTTGTGTCCAGTTTGTCTCCAAGGAGTTAAAGTTCAATCTGGACTAATTTAAGATTGCATAAATATATGATCTGTCGCATCTTGATTATTTAATTGATTGGCAGTATAAGTGCGTAGAACATTATAAAGTTGTATGTAACCTTCACTGAAGTTGACTCTATTGCCCGAATGAGCAGAGGCACTGGTCTTTTTATTTTTAAAGTATTGGGTTTATATGTGAAGTCAGAAAATCTATCAATTCCTTCCTGCAAACCTCAAATCCATTATTAAGAATCATTACACAAAACATTTAATTCAAACATTCAGCATTCAATTTCATATTGATCGAGTTTGAGGAATTTGCCAGCCAGAAAACTCACAAGCTTAAATTCGCTATAGAAAAACCTTGAAGAAAGTGATCAAGTTCGAGGTGAAGGTTTACCCACCTAGGTGTAGCGAAGCCTAAAGTGTAGGGGAATTTGAATTATTTCTGTTTGTTGGCCAGAACTGATTTGGAATCCTATTGGAGAATTGGTAGGCTCTTGGATTTCCAATCCGTGGTTTTGGGAACCAACACGGTGTAGGTACATTGTTTACCTAGTAAGTCTATTGGTTCACCACTGTTGCTCAAACTTGAGGATCGGTGTGTTTGATGTTTGCCAATGATGACAACTAAGCTTTATGCCAACAATCTTCCCCTCTTTATGCCAACATTTTCATGGGTTTGTGAGATCATTATCAGCAATTTAGAAGAATGGACCGGCTCAGTCGACATGCTCAAGTAGAATGACATCATAATGTTTGAATATGTCTACGACAATAGAAATAGAGTTATCCATCTGATATACAAACTTTGATGACTAAACATAGTAAGGTGTTTAGTAATATTCCACCTGGGAAACCATCTAATATGCAAACTTTGATGACTAAACACAATAAGGTGTTTAGTAATATTCCACTTGGGAGACCGCATGATAGATTAATAGAGCATATGATTGAGGTAGAGGAAGGAGCTAAACCTGTGATTACGCCCCTTATAGACATTCCAAGAGGCTTAAGGACAAGATCAAGGGGCTCCTAGAGATGGGGCATATTAGACTGAGCAAAAGTCCTTTTGTGTCTTCAATTTTGTTGGTCAAGAAAAAAACATGGGACCTTGCAAATGTGTATTGACTATAGAGTATTGAATAAAAAGACCATCAAAAAAAGGTATCCCATCTCGTGTATTATGAGCTCATTGATGAGCTACATGGAGCATGCTTCTTCGCCAAGATTGATTTGAGATTCTGATACCATCGGATTTGGGTTAGAGAGGAGGACGTGGAGAAGACTACATTTTGTCATACCTTTCGATTTGACCAACACACCAACTAACTTTCATTCTTCTATGAACAAGGTGTTTTGAGATTAGTTGAGGAAGTTTCTTCTCATATTTTTTGATGATATTCTTATTTTCAGCAGGACTTGGGAGGAGCACCTCAGACATATTGAGTTGTTGAGCATTTTGGAGAGACAAGTGCATCTTTGGTAGGACAGAGTTGTTATATTTGGGTCACACTATTAGTGCAAGATGAGTCAAAGTTGATCTAGGTAAGATTTGAGCTATTGTTGATTGGTCCCCACTCGAAAATCTCACACAACTGCATATGCAAAGGTCAAATGGGCTTTAGGTATTACTGATGGTACCATCCAGGATGACATGTATACAGTTGTAAAGACCTTATCATTTACAAAGAGAGGATATTGTTGGTACTAGGATCAACAATGAAGAAGAAAGTTTTGAGAGACTTTTATGATGTTCACATGGATGGTCACCCGGGCTACTTCAAGACATATAGGCAGATTCAGAAAGGGTTTAATTGGAAAGAATTCAAGACAAAAGTTCTTGATTATGTGAGGGAGTGTAATGACCCTTACTATAAAGGCCACTAAAACCTCTAATGCTGGACTGAGTAATTTCGTCAAACACTTGGCATGCAATTGAGTAGTGTTGTTTGAAATGTAATGTGCTCAGAGTGATAATTGTTGACTAACAAATCCACAGTGTTCAATGATACTAAACAGTGCCAATATGTATAAAATGCAGTGATGTAAGAACAGTACCAAACAATAATGTGTTTCAAGAAGATTGCCAATTACAATATTCAGGTGTTACAACTCCAAAACATGAACAATGAAACTATTGCAATGTCAAGACCTCATCAATGCACTTTACATTCACTGTGACATTCCAAACACATATATATGATTCCAATGAATAACAGTGACTGATTTTAATACATATGCTGGACTGTTACAGTCTGTACTATTTTTCAATCAATACATATCAGACTCTTATTGCTATTCCTATGACCAAACACATTAAATTGGAACCTGGAAATTGATGCAAATTATTGTTAACGAATGCTGATGAAGAGACACCCGAACTGCTCCCCAAACTGGTCCAGAAACTGCACTGTACCCTGCTGCTGTACCTGGCCGTACAGTACAGACATGTACAGCAGTTATAGTAATTTTTTGCAAGTGTTTTGGCTGCCGAAATTGCTATGTTCAGAATCGCCTGGGGTTATATTCTAGCCTCCCAAATGCATAAAATCGAACTCCACAGGGATAGGAAGATATGAGTAAAAAAGTGTGTCTCAGGCCCTGGTATGCACTTCACAAAAATGTACTGAATTGCTTCCAAACCCTTGTCAAATTGATTCTCCAATGGGTAGATGAATTTCAAGCCCTTATGCAATCACTATCAAACCCTCAAACTGAATACTCAGATAGGCCCAGCATGAAATGGCTGAATACCACTTCCAATGTGCAACCCTTCAGAAGATATCTCACCTCCTCAGTTATGCAAACCCTTAGGAGTTTTCGTTCCCAAAGATCTAATGAAAATTTGCAGATCAAGATGACCACAAATTGCTCCAAGATGAAAATGTAGTAGAAACCTCAAATCAAGCATGCCCAAATGAGAGGCCAAGCCCTCTATTTATTCACTTTTCTAAGAAGTTACTAAGAACTTCTAGAAGCATCCATTATAAAATCCCATTATAATGCACTTTTATAATAAAATAACTTTATAAAATAAAAAGTGCAACCTCAACTTAAAATTATAACATGTGGGCCCCGCATAACACATAATAATAAAAATAAACTTCCTAACACCTCTCCAAGAGCAAATATGACCACCCAATCTCCAAATAATCAACAAGACGACTCTCTCACCAAATCATTTGCCTACGAGAGTCCATGATAGGCAAATCTACTGAAAATATCATGTCGCTAGAAAGGGGACATGACAGGGAGTGTCCTTTCCAGCAAAACAAACATGGACACTCCTTACTATTGTGACCTTTTCACACATTGCCCCATTGCAAATGGTGACCCCCTCTACTTTTGTCTGGGTTGGTAGTTTTGGTCGTAATTTTAAGCTTGAGGTATTGTATAGGAGTCCTCTTTTGAAGTTTGCAGTTCATTCCTAAGGTTTGATGTGATCAAGTTCAGAGGAGTTCATCAAGTCTTGAATTTGGGTTTAAGTGATTCATTGAAATCATGCTGGTCGCCATCTTCTTCGGGTTGAGGCAAGCTAAGTTTAGGAATCTTCATTGTCATGGTTGTTTTTTACCCTTTAGAGGATAATTGAAACCAAGAGTTGAATGATGAAAGCTTGTTTCAAGGTGTGAAAATGAAATCTTCATGGTCATGGTCAATTTTCCACTCCTAGGAAAAAAATTATAAGGTGGAGAGAAGAGTGGAATTTCACGTTCAACCATGAATTTCTACCCTTTGACAAGTTGGAAATCAAAAAATTTCTTGTACCCTTCAAATTTCCACTCATGGAGGTCAAAAATTGATGAAAGATGAGAGAAAAGAGAAGAGTGGAATTTCATGGTCAACCACGAAATTCCACCCATTATAAATTTCATAGTTTGGTTCAATTTTCCACCCTCCAAACAAGATGATGAACAATGCAAGTAAATGGGAATGTAGAAGGAAGAAAAACGATGAAACTAAAATCTTCCTTCTAAGTATTGAATTTCTACCCTTTGGTGATTTTAAGTGGTAAACCAAAATTTCATGGTGGAGGTCGATTTTCCACTCTAAGAAAAATTTTACAATGAAAATAAGAGTGGAATTTTATGGTTGACCATGAATTTCCACCCTTAGAAAAGGCAAACCTTCATGGTGTTTGATTTTCCACCTAAGGGAAAATTTACAATGAAAAATAAAAGTGATGAACCATGAAATTCCACCCTTTGTAAAAGATTTCATGGTAATGGTCGAATTTCCACTCCTTGAAGGGTAGAGTTGTAAGGCAAGATTACACATGCAACCACCCTCATTAAAATTGAATTTCAAATCCATATGAAGTCGGCCACCTTTGCAGGGCAATTTTAATGCAAAACTTAAATAAGGCATAGCAGGTTGGCCTTGTAAACCCAATGGGTGCATCTCTTCACATGAAGCCTATAAAGAGCATCAAATGCGAGCATTTCAATCACAATTCAAAAAACAAATCGTTCATTTGCAGAGCAAACAAGGAGAGGTGCGAGTTTGAGCAGAGAAGAAAATGTTTAGAGTCTAGGTGATTGAATCTAAACATAAACAGAAAAAGTCAGAATCACCTAAGGTATATAGTGATTGAACTCATCAAACAAGAGAAAAATTCAAAAGAAATCGCGTTAGGCTCAGATTAATGATCTGATTATAAGCAGAAAGAGGCGAATTTGGAGATGAAATCAGAAATAAATATTAGAAGCCTGCCACAGGAGATGCGAAACTTGGAGATCCGATCTCTCAAAGGTGCGGAATTCGATGAAGAAGGTGCGAGCATCAGATATAAGCACAGAAATCTGCCTTAGGAGAGTGCGAATCATAGCAGAACTTGGGAATTTGTGAAGAGAAAATCAGAAGAATGCAATTCAAAGCAGGAATAATACAAATTTGATGGCAGAGATCAGATTAATACAGAGCTGACTTGGTTTTGGAGAATGTGCAAGTGAGTTGTGGGCTGAACTGGAGATTTTCACCTTATGTTTATAGTTTCACTTTCAAACAAGAAAACATTCATGATCAAGGCAAGCCGACCTAAAAAACTTCCCTGCACAGACAACTTAATAATTAATCATGCGAATTCTGATCAGACATGTAAATTCCACCCTTAAGTGGAAACATAAAATTTCAATGCAAAATGAAAAGGGACATAAGGCAAGTCTTCTGTCATGGACGAGGAGGTGCAAACTCATAAGGAGATATGCATATAAGTTCCTCACAAATCAACCAAACACACCAATTCAAAACACAAATCAATATGAAGGCAGAAAATCAGAGTTCCCAGTAAGAAGGTGAACTAAATCAGATTAAAGTGCAAATAAAAAATCAGATTTCGAGGGGAAAGGCGAAGTCATCAGAAAACCCTAGCAAACTTGATCAAAATTTTCTTCAAGAGGAGTTGAGTTTCCAGAATTCAATACCAATTCTCAGCATTTAGGTGCGAAGTTCCTTGACTTAGGGTGTAAAAATCTGCAGGACATCATGCATGTGGGTGTGAAAATAGAAGTAAAATAAGAAAAAGAATCAAATTGAAATTGAAAATTATGTTCTTTGCAAAGGATGTTTTATCATGAAAATGTTTCAATTCTTTGCAATTTTACTTCGTAAACTTAACACAAGTACCTTCTATTGTTTTGCAAAGGTCGATGCATGGATATGATCATAGGAAGTGATGCACAAGCGAATGCACAAAGGAAGGAGAGTTCAAAGATCAAGCTTGAAGGAAGGAATCATTTCAAGATAAAGTTGTCATGAAGGAGAGACATAAGAACAAGTTTGAGTTCAAGGACAAGAAGGAATTCGAGGACAACATGTGCATCAAGAGGAATTCAAAGAGAAAGGAAAATGAACAAGTTCTACAAATGAAGAATAATCATAATCTTGAATTTGCTTTGGAAATCCAAGATCAACTAGAAGTAGCCAACAACATGAAGGTCGACAAGTTCAAGACATTAAGAAGGATCAAGGTCAAGACATCAAGACAAGAGTGATTTCAAGAACAATTTTAAGGGAAGATTTCCAAAGTAATGAAGGATGACATTCATGAAGATGAAGCAATTTGGGAATATATGAACCATCGCGATTAATCAAAGGCTTTAATTGTTAACTATCAAGAGATATCTCTTCATTGTCATGAAACAATGAAGTTTACAAGATAAGCATGCTAAGGTGGCACCCTTTCATTTTCAACTAATCAAAGGATTCCAAGTTGACATGTCCAAGTTCATCCAACCAAATTCATCCACAAGTGGACATGTGGGAGGCATTTAATGTATTACCACAATGAATTTTCTTATTGGTTAATCCTTGAAAGGATATGTATTCCAAAGCAATGTAATTTTCCTATTGGCCAACATTTAATATTTGTTGGTGGTAGTTGTGGAAAACCCTAATTAGGGTTTCTTTGAATTATCTTGGCCATTGACCTTGAATGAATCAGGGCCGTTGGTTGTTCTTGAGGCCTCTATATAAAGGTTTGCTCATTTAACTTGTAGTAGATACTTTTGTGAAATTGTTGCATAAATACCACCAAAGTAATTGCAAATTCTTTGAAGCTTGATAAAGACTCGTGTTATTTTGGAGTGTTGCATGGTTTCCTATTTCTCATTTAATTAGAATTTTTTTTATGTTGAGTAGTTGAATGTAAGATATTATTGTTTATCAATGGTGAAACCTCTCATGTTCATACCTTTTGTTACTTGTTGATTGCAAGTCGCAATGTTAAGGTTAGGATGAACTTATTGCAAGGCATAACTTAAATTGCTTCATGCACATTGATTCACATGTTTTATGGTTTTAATGTGTATAAGTGATTTGAAAATCATTCATACATCCTGAGAAGGATTGCATCAACTTTGCGTAGTTGTTCTACTCGGCGAAGCAAAGTTTGGTTTGGTTTCACTTCATCATCAATCTCTTGCATTGGTAGTAGATTAGATTTCTAAACCCAATCTCTTATGCGCTTTTTTTTTGGTAGGTTAATAACTAGTAGGACCAACACCTAGATGGGGGTCACAAGGGGGACCCCCTCCCCATTCAACATAATCAACTTGGAAGCCACATAATCAACTCAACTCACGAAGACCACATAGATGTCACTTTGGGGGATTCAAACATGGATTCTCAACATGAGAACCTTATGACATTTCCGTTTGAGCACAACCCCATTGACAATCGCTTTTACTCTTTATTTCAAAGTTATTGCTAGCGTTAGTTGAATAGCTCACAATGTAAAATCATTCGCCTTTTGAAAGTTGATAGATTTCCATGAAAGAATAGTGTAAGTCCCCATGTGATTACCAACATATCACATCATAAAATTGAATTGCGTCCAACATAAAGTTACATGTTTGCATTGTAGACCTTGGGGTTCTTTCACTTGATCACACAATTCCCATATTGTTTAGCATTTGGAGTTTCCTTGTTCAAGAGGATAGAATACTTGGTAATTTATTTTGTATGTTCGAGTGTTCACAAAACTCACATCAACACTTACATGTTGGTTTTTTGCAACCCCTTCCCATTCCTAAGCATTTGTATGGATTTTATCACGGGCTTGCCTAAGGCCCAAGGGATTGTATCTATGTTGTGGTTGAGAGGTTAACAAAATTTGCTCATTTCTTCGCAATTTCAACCACATACACAATAGCGCAGGTTGCTGATTTGTTCTTTAGAGAGGTATTCAAACTTCATGGGATGCCACCGAGCATAGTTAGTGACAGAGATAGTAATTTCTTGAGTCATTTCTGGTAGGAACTAGTTAGATTGAGTGGGAGTGAGCTCACTCCAACCATCAACTATCACCCATAAAAAGATGGGAAAATTGAGATTGCTAACAAGCGGGTGGAAGGGATACCTTAGGAATTAAATAGTAGGGCAGCAGAAGGCGTGGGGTAAGTGGTTACTCTTTGGGGGGTATTGTTTTAATAATATTATCATATGTTTATTCAAATGACACCATTCATGGCTCTTTATGGCTGTGAGGCTCCCAACTTCCTAGATTTGTTATTTGGGCATAATAGAGTGTTTAAGGCAAAGGACTGACTTCAGGAGAGTGCGGTTATACTGAAGAGCTTAAAGGAAAACATCCAGAAGGCCTAGAACCAATAGAAGTAGTATGCAGTTCAAAATAGAGTTGAGTGTTCTTTTGAGGTAGGGCATATGGTGTATGTGATGCTGCAGCCATATAGATGATCCACGCTCAAGAAGAGTGGTGTAGGCAAGTTGAAGCCACATTATTATGACCCATTTAGGATCTCCCAAAGGGTGGGAGAAATGGCTTATGAGTTAGAGTTAATAGTGGAGAGTAGAGTGCATAGTATCTTCCATGTGTCTTGCCTCAGAGGGGCATTGGGCATTATGTGATACCTTCTATGGAGCTTCCCCCTATTGATGAAGGGAGATTGATTTTTGTACCTGAGGCTATCATTGACACTAGAGAGCGCACTTTGAGGAAGGGTTCTACTATAGAATATTTGGTTAAGTGGAAAAATTTATTGTTGGAGGATGCAACATGGGAGAGCGATTTGATTTTGCAGCATCTAGAGTTGAGATTGCTTGTGGGCAAGCAATCTCGGGGAGGCGAACTGTAATGCCCCCTTCCTAGCCAACTTCAATTATTAGTGTTACTCTATCACTGGGTTTTTGTAGATTAACATGGATGATTAGAGGACCCACGTTGGGTTATTCATCTCAAGGTTCAGATAGCATGTTTAGAGTTGATTGGAGGACATTGAGGCATTTGCAAAAGTTGCTAAGTTTAATTAATATTAAACTTAGATATGTTTTGTGAGAGAAAGTTAGATTAAAAGGATATATTTAAGCCAACTTAAGTGGGAAACCCTAAAGTGGCTTTGGAAAGGGAGGAAACCCTAATGAGGGCGTAGGGAATGAAAGTGCTATTTAAAAGACATTTGGAGTTCATTTTGGGCTATGCTGATTGCTGTTTCTCTTTCCTCCCAAGGATTTTGGTTGAGCCTTAGGCTTTATAGCAGCACTTTGTGAAGATGAAACCCTTCAAAAAGACATGTATCCAGAGGAGTGAAGGATCTCTTTAGGGTGTTGTGGAAATCTCAACTCAGGGGTTTCATTTGAGCATCAAGAAAGTGGAATTTTTTTCTGTGATTTCCGTGTGAGCTGCCTACTTTCTTGGCCACACCATTTGGGCATCATTTTGGAGTGTTTGAGGGGTCACTTTTACTTCTACCAATGTGGGTTTGCAATTTTTCTCTGGATAGCAGAGAAGACAGTTGTTCTTATAGTTTTCAAGAGTGTGCAATTATCAGCAATTTTCTGCCCATAACCAGACTGCAGCTCTCTTCAAGGTGTGGTATTCCTAGGCCAAATCACTTAGGGTTTGGGGGTGGTTATTTCTGCACTTTGGAGGTGCCCAAGTCAGATTTTCTTGCTAAGACAATCTGTTGGGTGGAGATAGCAAGTTTGAGGCTGCTGCAACTTCTTTTCTAAGTCACCTTGTTGGCTGCTACCTCCAATTTTAGACCTATAGTTGGCTGTTTCTGAGCTTCTTTCAGACTTTCAAAAAACAATCAAAGGGCATTTTCTGGGTATGTTAAAAGCTGATATATAATACACTTTTGTGATCTGGTTACTCTCATATACATAAATCCTGTAATTTCAGACCTGCAATAAAATCTGGAAAATATTGCTAAAAGTGGTATTTTGTTGTTTGCACTTGTTCCTGACATTTCTAGCTGATAAGATTTTCTGGGTAACTAGTATATGTTTTCTTGAGTTGTTCTAGATTAGGGTGGGACATTACAAGTTATCTTGATCATTGGCATGTCCCTTGATTGGTTCTCAAGTTGCTGAATTTTGGTCTTTATTTTTTTATAATCCTTTTTGTTTTACTTGAAGGTGTAAATCTCTTGTATAATTACATTTTGATCATACGTTACACCAATTTCTAAATTAGCAATGGTTAGACTCTATGTTTCAAGGTTTGGCAAAATCTAACTTCCCATACTCACATGGGTCTAATTTGGGGCTAGGGTGGCCTAGGGTGTGAAGGAACCACTGAAAAACACAATTTGTTCCCTCCAAGATGCCATTGTTGATTTTTGAAGGTTGTTGCATTTTTCTTTGATAGTGAATGCTATAGGAGAGAGTGAGTTGCATGGTGAAGATTTATTTATCAAAGATTAGTAAAATCCCATAACTTGTTCCAATATTTTAAAATATTTTTACAAGTTTTTTTTGAATGTTTTGAATATTTTGTAAAATATTTAATATTATATACAAAATATAGGGGTTATAATGCTGATATTTTTTTAAAAAACTTTATAATGGTTTGTTTAATTTTGTACAAATCCATATGTAGAGAGCTCATTTACACTAGGCTTAACATCACCTCATTGGCGATATACAACCATGATTGAACAACTTCTTGGTGGTGAGGTTATTGTTTGTGTTGCAACCAACGTGGGAAAGAGTATAAGAGCTTTTATAGTTGAGTGAAAGCTCACTTGGGTGCTATTATCGGCTTAGGAATAAAAGTTTGTCAAGGGCTGAATAGAAAAGAGTTGCCAAAACAACAATAATGGGATACATCAAAGAATAAGAGGATGTTGGCATGGTAGTAGAGCAAAGGAAAGAGTACATCCTCTTTCCAACAATGAATCACACAAACGTGATAGTGTCTTAACACAACTCTTTCACCCACATCTTTTCATGCCACCATCATCTCCCCGAAAAGAGAACATCCCCTTTCTTTCCCATAAAAGAGGTTAATTTGGAAAAGGCCTTCAAGAATGAGGCAAGAGAGGTTGTAGATGAGAGCATTGATCATTGCATTTATGCTTTTCCTTTCAAACTTGTAGATCACCATATTGGTCAAATATGGTGATAGAAATTGCCAACACACCTACCAATTTAATTAATCCTAGGTATGAAAAGGTGCAAAACACCTTAATGGAAAGGAAGAAAGATTTCATTGAAGTATCATTGAGAGTAATAAGGGATAAATGGATCGGAATAGGAGTGTATCATTTTCGATGGATACAAGGATTGCAAAAGTAGACCACTAATTAATGTCATTGCAATGTGTCCGAAAGAGGCAATATTTTTTAAGGTAGTAGATTTTGAGGGGCAAGTGAAGGATTCAACCTTCATTGATAGTACCCTCATACAATCTATTAAAATGATGGGCTTAGACAATGTTGCCCAATTCATAATGAACAATGTTTAAAATTGTGAGGTAATTGGTTCAAAAGTGGAGAGTACATAGGGGCATATTTCTTAGACACGAGGTGCCATCCACTCTCGCTCAAGTTGATATTGCTAATGATTGGTATAGAGATTGAGTGGGTTGAAGAAATCTAAGTGAAGGTTGAGGAGATTCAAATGGTTGTGATAAATCACAAATGTCACTAACCATCTTTAGGACCTTCTCCAACTTGGAGTTGTATAAGGCAATTTAATCTTTTGGAATATTCTCAATATTTCATCTACTTGATAATTTATTATATTATTTTCACCATGTTAGATTGTTGAGATTAAATTAATATCACACATAATTATTTTGAGACGGCTTGTGAAGGTGCAAGAGGCATCGAGAAACATGCTTATTAACATTCTTTGGAGTGTATGGAGGCAATCAAATACAAAGAGATCCCAAAAAGTCAAAGCATTGATCTTAGATGGTGAGTGGTGGGCTTACATGAAATATGGTTTGAGTTTCACTAAGCCCATCATGAGTATGATTAAGTATGCTAATAGAGATTGACCATGTTTGGGTGAAATTTATGATTATGGACTCCTTGGTTGGGAAAACAAGGACTGTGTAGGACCCAAGGAGCATGACTACAAAAAGCATTTTTAAATGAGTGCAAAAACTCATTGCTAGTTCTAATCGAGGGAACAAGATGACCACATACTTGCATCTCCTAACATTTTCTTTGCCCACAAAGTATTATAGCAAAGAGACACTTTTCTTGTTGAAGAAGGTGGCACCATATAGAGTTGAAGAGGTTATTATTTGGTACGAGATTGCACTCTAAAGAATATCTCCAGATGTAGATATATAGAGTGTTTCCTAGAGTGGGTTTGTTAGTTCATATCTTCAAGAATCACAATGTTTGCACTCTTTGGGACAAGTACAAGAAAAATGCTCATGAATGGTGTTACCTACATGGGTAAGGTTCTATTTACCTACAACAACTTGCAATAAACGTTCTTTCTCAAATATGCATTTTCTATTTTTTAAATTCCATATTTATCTTTTGCTGGTATCTCTTACTTTATGTTTTATAATTGTACACTTTGTATGCAAATTCAATTGGTTGCGAGTTCTTCAGTTGACCAGAATTGGAATACATTATCTTGTATCTACTCAGTTAAGTGCGATTGATTAGGTACAAAAATGTTAAGGATTTGGTCTCTATGCACTCCAACTTGTGTTTCTTGTCAATAAAAACCTAATTACACTAGGAGGTGACATGGAATTGGGATCCAAATCTTGAGTGTGCTGACTTTGATTTACTATTGCACATTTTTCCAAACAGTTGTTAAGAGTTTAATTAAAGTCGGATGATCATGAATGAGATGTTTATGGTTTCTAGGTGATTGGGGATGAGATGCCTTGGATTGTATTTAGCATTTTCATTCAAAGGTCGCCATTTTGCTGAAGGAGTTGCAATTCTGTAGTTTTTAGTGTTGTGAGTTTGCAATTTGATTTATGCAATTTTCATGGAGCCTCATGTTTGCAATTGCTTGAGAACAAGTAATCTTGGGAAGGGAGGACTTATTATGTCCCTTCTCTCAAAAATAAAACTTGCTAAAAATAGTAAGTCCCTGTTGTCTAGAAATAGTAAGTTGGGGTGTCATGGGACAACTTTTAGAAAATAATGTTTATTAATATTTTATCTGTTTCAATGCAGTATCTATACATCGAACAAATAAATATTAAATCAAAGATTAAATTGTTCCTTTTTGGTACTGGGTTTGTTGGGAGTCTTTTGAGCTAGTTGGAAATAGGGAATCTTACGATTTATTGTCCATTTTAGGGAATTGACGGAGCTGATTGGTGGTTACAATTGTGAAGAGCTTAATTCAGGCAATTTTGCGATGAAGTCTTTAGACACAAGGCACAAAGATTTGGATGGCCATCTTTGGTCATTTTATTACTTAAACAGATGAAAATGTGATTTGGATGTATTGCCAATTTATCTTTATTTCTTATAGAGCTAATGCTTGTGGATGCTTCAATGGTTGATAAACCATTAAAGTCAGATGATCATGAACAATATGTTCATGGTTTCTCGGTGCTTTGGGGATGAGATGCCTTGGATTGCATTGAGCATTTTCATTCAGAGGTAGCCATGTTGCTGAAGGAGTTGCAATTCTGTAGTTTTCAGTGTTGTGAGTTTAAAATACAATTTATACAATTTTCGGTGTGCTAGGGTTTGGGTTTGGATTTTATGTTGTACTTTTTGTAGGTGTAGCTATAGATTTGTGTATGGGCTGTGCAAACCCTCATTTTGGGTGCCATAATCATACTGTGCAAGTTTGGAGGGGTTCTGTGCATTTTTTAAATTATAGGGTGAGCAATTCTCAATGTTTTTAGAGTGTTGTGTGTTGTTGCTGTTGCATTTTCATGAGGTTGCTATGTATTTTCTACTGTAGCATCATAATAAGCTGCCTTATCCATTTGGTGCATCTGTTGTGAAGATTTTGTGGGTTTTTGGGTGCTTGGGCTTCAACAATGTAGATTTTGTATGAGTTTTGTAGTGATTTCAGATAGAAAACTTCTAGAATGATTTCCAGATCTGATGCAGTTATAAGATTTTGTGGAATCGCTATATTCACGACATATTTTGTGACAATAAAATTATGTAGCATCATTATAGTTTATTTGCATGTTTTATTGAATTTTGGGTTCTCTATTTAATTGGGAAATTTCTCTCAATTATGCACCAATGGATATATCTAATTTTTCTCTGAGGGTTGGAATAAGAGATAAATTTTATTTTCTATCCCTTTGCTGCAAGTTAATTAAAATTCATAGTTTATTTTATCTGGGACATTACATTCTCCTTATATGTTTCACTGACAGGTTGGATGCGCTTAGGGATATCTTCCCCTTTTTCATACTTCTTTGTTGATCTATATTTGTTTTTATATATCTCTTTTTTCATATTTATGCTCTTTTCTATGACTTATTTTTTATTTTCAAAACAGGGAAGCAGCAATTGGTTGGAAACTTTTATAATGATGAAATTTAATATGCTTTATGATCATGATAAATGATGAATTATCTTTCAACAATACAAGGCTTACTTTTTTAATGCTTTTTAAATAGTTGTTCTTCCAATCTCTTGGAGTGAAAAATTTATTTTGCATGAGATTCAATGGAGCAGGAATTAAAGTATTTGACACGAGAGAGGATGAATTGATAATTGAACCTGCCCTGAGATGGGCTGGAGACCCAAATGTGATTGTGGAAGTAAAAGCATTTGGTATAGCAGTAACTGCTCAGGTTAGTTCTTATCTACGGAAGCTAGCAATATTTATTTCTTGTTAGACATCTTTGTGCAATGGAATAATCTCTATTGAAGATAGAAATGTTTAGTTCTTGTTCGATATCTTTGCACAATGAAAGTAATCACTCATAAATAAGGAAGTCTCTTTTGCAGCTGGTGGACTTGCAGGTTTTTGCTGTTCCGAGGGTAACAATGAAGCCTCTCGTGCCAACATTCCCATGCTTTGGTAAGATATCAGTAACCCTTATGGAGAAGGTAAGAATCAGGATCTACAGTCTATTAGCTTAATATGTTGTTCCTAGGGACTTTTGCAATGATTTTTTAAATTCTCAGTTGAAGCATTATGTGGTATTGACTTTTGTACAGCCACATGTTGACTTTGGACTAAAACTAGTTGGGGGAGATCTTATGGCTATTCCTGGTCTATATCGATTTGTCCAGGTTATTCCTCTTTGCCCCGATTTTGTTTGCATTTTATTATTTGATTGGGAAGCAAGAACATACTCAATTCTGTACAAATTTCAACTTTTCCAACAGGGGTACAAGCTCAATCAATAATCATACCAAGGATCTTATAGGTACAAATTTGTAACATATATGTATGCATGGATGGAAGCAATACTAACTTCTTATATATATGAAAAGTATCCTCAAAACAATGTAAAAAAAATAATATAATGATTGAGTAAATATATCTATTTATACACTGTTTTATAATATATGAGAATGATACTATCCACAATACATTAGTAGTTATATATCATGTATATATTTAACAATAACATAGTATTAGTGATATCATTTAATAATAAAATAACTCTTAAATAAAATATAATGTAAGTAAACTACATCAGGTTTGCCAGCTGCCAGGCCAGATCCTAGTACCAGTTCGGTATGCCTGTGGATAATTCATTAGTGATGTCTGAAAAGAATCTGCTACCATTATCCATTTATAAACTATGGAATGATTATTATACAATTCAATAGCAATCTCATCATTCTAATAACAAGAATCTATTCAGCTTTCGAAATGAGTTTTATTTCAAATAGAAATTAAATGTAATTGCATGATATATTACTATCAATTTTAAAGTTAAATAAAATTATGAAAAGTAAGTTTTATTACATGGTTTACTGTTAGAAGTGAAAAAGATTTTACACACATTTATTATTAGTTATTTATATATTATATAAATAAATAATTAATATTTGGGTTCATCCCATAATGTGATGAATAAGTTGTGGCATTATTGATATTGCCACCAAAATTCAAATCCTTGCTGGACCATTGTGTTTGCAAGTTTGTGCCCTCGTTGATCCAATGTGCGTGCAGGTTTAAACCTTAGCATTGATATGTTGGCGTTCATGCTAGGTGATTTAGTAGGAGGTGACACCTATGACTTTGTGGGGCATATCCTCGCTAAGTTGGTGTGCTTGTGAGCTTTGTGCACCTGTTGGCCTATTGTTCTCGTGAGTTTAGACTATTCTATGCATTCATATCGAGGATGAGATCCCTTGATTGTGACCTCACCTAATCTAGGCCAAGCTAAAAAACCCACATTCACCGATAAAAAGAAAATGTAATTATATCATTCTTATATATCAGTGTGATATTTACTTTGTGTGTGTGTGTGTGTGCGTGTGTGCATGCATGCATGTATATATGTATGTATGCATGTCATTTAATAATGAAATATTTTTCAGTGAAAAAAATAAATTAAAGGAATTGTTTCTTAAAAATTGGTGAGCACGAAGGAGAGTCCCTAAGGAGAAAGAAGAGAGTAAAAACCATAGAGAGATATTAGCAGAATGGATGGGAAACAAAAGAAGAAGAATGGTGAAACTTGTTATGATACTGCTTTCAGGATTCATGTTTCATGAGTAGTGGCTCACACGAACCCATCTCTCATGAGAATGAATGGTTCACTTAGCACTCATTGCATCTAAGTGGGGCTGAAGCATTGGGCCTTCCCGAGAGGACACCCATCCTAGTACTACTCCAACTCAAGTGTGCTTAACCATGAAATTTCCTCGAAGGTTAAGCCCACTTAGCTTGCCATCTTGACCTTCTAGGAATGCCCAATGCTCACAGAGCTTCACCTCTGTGAGCATTTCCTAGATACAATGAGTGTTAAGTGGATCATTCATTCTCATGAGAGATGGGTTCTTGTGAACCACTACTCATGAAACATGGGTCAATGAGTTTGACCCAAAAACTACACAATTGAATCTTGATAGCGTTATCATAATTTGACTTCTTGTGAAAAATATCTCCTACTTATCAAGTGCAACTTAGACAAAATAACTACCAATGTGAAAATTCTTTTGGGAGAGGAAAAATGGCTTTTGGAACAAAGGGCAGATTAGGGAAGGAGAATTGCAAAAGAATTGGAGGGAGGGATGATCCAGAGAATTTGGGTTCCTCAAAACGATTACAATGCTAGTGGTGCAAAACAAATATCTGTGCACCCAAAAGTGCAAGAATAGCCAAATGCTATCATTGTATCCGAGGATGATCTTGAGCGCTTATTATCCTACCTACAACATTGCATTTGTCATGAAATGAGCTAGTGTATGGCCATGAAGAATTTGGTTTCAGGATTGGTGTAAAGAACAATGGGGCATGTAAGTAGAATAGAATCTCTATCACAAGGGTTTTTTATGATGGATTGTAGCTTGACTAATTTTTTAATATTAATAAATGGATTGGTTTCTATGTTTGAGATAGTAAGCACAAGTTTGATTTGCTTGCACATGTCACTGCCAACAGCCCCTTGTGGTTAAGACTACAATTTGCTAGTGGAATACTTGGACGTAAACATTCTCCAGATAATTGGTTAACTCACTACGAACGTTCATCAAAATAGATGAATGCATTAAGGATGGAGATACAAGAATGTAAGTATTATTCACAATGTATATATATGTGACATAAGTGAGAATTAGTCACATCATGTATATGTGATGTATGCTTGAGTCAGTCACTATATAAACATGTGATGTTTGCATTTGCTGATCCCTATGTGGTTTTATGTGTGCTCATACACAAATGTTTGTTCAGATCTAACATTCAATAGAAATGCATTTGCTATCATACATATATCATTCCGTTAAATTGGAAGTATAAAATCAACAACTGTTTATGACTTAAAGGAATGTTGGAGATCACATAACAAAAGAGAGGGTGAAGTCTCTCTATTATTGGTGTAGAGACTATGGAGCCTCTAATTTCCATAAAGGGATACATAAGCAGGGCCATTACAAATGACCCCTTGAGATTTAAGTTTGGACTCATTTGTGTTTTTATCTAAGTTGTCGGTTCGGATTCCAGTTTGGATCCGGGTTAGAGATTCAGGTTCGAAATTCGTCCAAATTTTTTTGGGTTGGATTCAATTTGTTTTGGGTTCGTCCGTCCAAATCTTTTTTTTTATAAAAAAATATATATGCATATATATCCCCCACACAAATTCGTAACTTATAACGCACACAAACTAGAAAAATAAAATTGAATTAAGATTCAAATGAAATTTGAAGTCAAGTTAGTCAACAGACATGTTAACAATTTAAAAAATCAGTCAAGTTCGGAACTATTCAAGAAATAATCAAAATTATCATGAGAAGAAAAGTTCAAGGAAGGCAGAGCGTAAGCTTGAATATCAAGAGTATCGTGCAAATCTTCCACAAAATTAAAAATGTGCACACAATGGAACAATTGACGTAGCTACAGAGAATGGGCTCTGAAGGAACATAGTGGATCAAGTCAAGTAAGGTAAAAATATGGATAAACAGTATTGATTGTGTGGTTCGGATTCAATGCAAAAATCTGTTAATGAGAGAAGCGTGCAGTTAGATAATCGATCCGCAGTTGCAGACCCACAAGATTTTTTGATGGAATCGCATGATCAAGCAATCAAAATAAGATATTCCTTGAGCCCAAAAAACAGCAAAATTCAGCGAAATTCATCTTGGGCTTGTGCGTCATTTTCAGAAGTTGCCGGAATTCGCATGAAATTTGCCCAGGGTCCCATTCGCAGAATTTGGAGTGACTTTCTCAGACTGGCACCGAATTTTGGGAGAATACGCATCGAATCCGAATTGCAGGTGAACCGACTTTCGAATTCCATGGTTCCTGAGCAAATGTGGTAACTTAGGTTTTTATTAATAAAAGAATCCTGGTAACTAGGATGGGTATTATACAGTTTTTGTCAATGGACGGTATATCTTTTGCATAATAAATGCTTCAATACCAATATTTGACAATTATGTATCACACTTTTTCTTTTGCCTCATTTAAGCTGGAGTTTCTCTACAAAAGGTGCATGTTTCACAGGCGTCATAACCTGGTCAGAATCCATTGACTATGTATGAAGCTGGAGATTTTGAATGATTACATTACAATTTGATGTTTGAAAGTCAGGAAAGAGCTTGTTCCAAGCATTGAAACAAGTGACATGTTACAATGTAGAATATTTTTATTTATGACATCAATTTCATATATACATGTATATGTATATGTATATGTATGTGTACGTGTATGTGTATTATTTTATCAACTATCAAAATCCCATGGTAGTTTTTCCCATAGACCAAGGTTATGAGTTTAGACTCCAGAGGTTTTTAATATTGTAAAATACTCTCTTCTTTACTGGCACCTGAACTAATTATAGCATCATGTTGAAGAAGGCGGATAGTCTCTGTAAAAAAACTTAATTTACAAAACTGCCTACTCTGCTTTTTTTTTTCTATTGAGTTATTACTTTAATCAATGTTCCTTTCATATATGAATACACACTACAAGAGTAGGTACTTGATCCAATACAGTGATGCTCCAATACAGTGATGCCTTATGCAAACAATCAGTTAACTAGAGACCATATACGTGTAACCTGTTACAACTTCTGAAGAATTATTCTACAAGTAGGCAGTTGTAGATTTGTTAATCATTTTTTGGTGTTTAAGTTATTGATACTGCACATCCAATGGAGGGTTGAAATTTTATTGTATAGCTTCATTTTCTTGGTTAATATGGTTGTTTACTTATATCTCGGCTCTTGATTAATATGATGGTATTTTATGATCAGGAGTATATTAAAGAACAAGTTGCAGACTTATACATGTGGCCAAAGTCACTTGATATACCTATTTTAGACGATTCTAGGTATTAATGTACCCTTCAAATGTTGGTTTTCTTTTTTAAAGATTTATGCAGTCTGTTTTGATTGCAACTTCACCAAAAATAGTGCATAAGAACTCATCCTCTTACAATCTTCAAATGTTTTACTGATAATGAGAAAAAGGTGATTAAAAGAAGATTGACCTGTTTCAGTATCAGATGGATTTACTTTTTAGTTTATTGATTATGCAGGGCGATGAAGAAGCCTGTTGGTATGCTGAATGTGAAGGTGATTGGGGCATCTAACTTGAAGAAGATGGACATTCTAGGAAAATCTGATCCTTATGTTAAATTGAAACTGACAGGAGACAAGCTACAATCACGAAAAACAACTGTTAAAATGAACAACTTGAACCCTGAATGGAATGAAGCATTCAATTTTGTTGTTAAAGACCCTGGGTCTCAAGTTCTTGAATTGTATGCCTATGACTGGGACAAGGCATGGCCATTTGTATTTTATTTTCATAAGTCATTGATACTCTTCTTTTCCTACTTGTTTTCATTTGTATTGTAGATGCTATATTTATGATACTAAGTTATAGTCTCTGAATGTGCAGGTTGGTGCACATGACAAGATAGGCATGCAAATTGTTCCTTTGAAATATCTTTCAGCTTATGAATCCAAGATATTTAAACTTGATCTGCTTAGAAGTATGGACCCAAATGACCCTCACAATAAAAAGCCACGAGGGCAAATTGCTGCGGAATTGACTTACAATCCATTCAAGGAGGATGAAAAGGCATCTAGTGTGGATGACAGTGGAAATGCAGTTGATAAACCTCCTGAGGGCACACCAGAAGGTGGAGGTTTGCTAGTTGTCACCACCCATGCTGCCGAGGATCTTGAAGGCAAGCATCATACCAATCCTTATGCACAACTTATTTTTATGGGCGAGAAGAGGAAGACACAGGTGATTGCAATGCATTGATTAATTTGAAATAAATGGTTCTCTTTCTTAGGTCTAACAGAAAAAATGGATCCCTCTTTCCATCTTCCGATGAAACTAACATTTTTTTTGTCATTTTGGTTCAGCCATTGAAGAAAAATAGGGATCCAAGATGGGAGCAAGATTTTGAGTTTATGCTGGAAAGGCCACCCGTCAATGAAAAACTCCATGTGGATGTTATTAGCAGAGCTATGGGCCTCAGCTTGCATTTTAAGGTAAAGGTTCTTGATATTGCAGGAATTACTTTGCCCAACAGTCCATGAAAGATAATTTTATATCCTACCATTTTTGTAGTTTCAAATTAATTCCCAGGAAGATTGAAGTTTATAACCCTCCCAAATCTTTTTGTCCAGAATCAAATTAAAGCTGAATCGCTTACATGATACATTAGGTGGTCTTCCTTATTCTCTATTTACAGATGCTCTGTTACTCATCCTACTATTATTTCCCTTTTGATCACCAGATTATTTTTTTTGTTTGATATCCATCTACTTTTAAGTGGTATTAATGCCTTCACACTCAAGCTTAAAAAACAATGTCTTTCCCATGGGCTGCAGACCAGATGGTTAAGCCATAAAAGGACATGGAGTATGGTTGTAGGTTCAAATCCCAAGCTTTATCTATTGCATGAGTAAGGGTAGCTCATGCAGCCAAAATTTATGGGGCCTGCATTATTAGTACCTCACAAATGGGTTTCTGGCTAGTGCCAATTCATCCCTATCAAAATAAAAAAAATAAGGTCTCATAGTTGTTGGATACTTTATATCATCTAACATTGCTCTAGCCAATTGCTCTTAGTTTGATCTCCTTCTTGGACCCATAATGGGAGACTCTGTTTGTTGGAGAACAAATGTTTGCCTCTTGAGTGGAATTCGTGTGCACAGAAAAAAGCCTTACAGCGCCCATAGCTTATTGTGAATCACGTCTATAACATTAGAACCTGAAAACGATGAGATCTTTACCTGTAATTGTTGCAAGATTAGCAGGCAACATTCAAATTTGGGATCCACAAATTTCCAGAAAACATTCTTGAAGTATAACATACTCTTTCACAGAGAGTTTTCTCTCATATACATCCATAGAAACAAAAAAACTAATGCCTTTTACCTATTAATTTAAAATTTCTCCCACACAAATTTACCAGCCTAAAAGTTTCTCAATTCTCAACTTACTTTCTGAAGGTAGACTTGCTAAAATCCAGGGCTTGACTGATGAATTGACTTTCTGATATAACAGGAACATTTGGGGTACGTGGATATCAATCTGTCAGATGTTGTACATAATAAACGGATCAATGAGATCTACCATCTTGTAGATTCAAAGAACGGAAAAGTTCATATTGAGATGCAATGGAGAACTTGAATAGAGTCAGGTACATTTGGAGAGAATCAAATATAGGATTTCTTAAACCAATTTCTTTATACCTTACATCATAAGAAGCTGCTTTTGTGAGTCTTCAACTAGCAATATAGTTCAACCATTTTTGTAGCATATAATAGAAATGTGCATCATTCCATGAGTATGGTATATGAGGCTTAGAAATTGTTTGGGATATATTATCATAGGACAGTAATTGCATTGACCCAAAAAGGCTCCATGGGATGTTCAAAACTGTTCAGAGCCCTCTGTAAGCTGTCTCACACATGCAATGGTGTTGTACTGCTATCAATTACTAGTATTCTATGATAAAAATTGAGCTCAGGGACATCTGTCTTTGTTTTTTTCTGATGTAGTGAATTGTAAGTGCTTTTAGCTCGTAAGATATGGAGTAATATAAATCTGTCAAACCACAGCAAATTGGCGGAGCAGTTGGATTGCTGCAAGTAGGAAGCAGAACTATTTTGTTTATTTGGTGCAATTTGATGGTCAGTTACTGTATTCTAAGACATACCAAAGAGAATCATCAAGAACTTATAAGTTATTCATTTTGACTCGTATATTGAGATCTCTTCCATAAGAAACTGTGCCACTGATGTCTATAGTTTTTATTTTAAAATTACAATATAAAAAAATGATTTTTAATTTAAAAATTAAAACAGCTTCATATGGGAATGCCCAGTACTTTGTGCTACAAGGACTGCGATTGAGAATTCTTCAAAAAGGAGAGAAATTCATACAGGGGAAAAACAATGATACAATTTATTAATAATTTCACATTTAATCTACTCATTTTAAAAAAAATTCTACCAAATTCTCCTTAGAGGGGAACATTGCTTAAAATTTTAGTTTGTGGCCTTTTTTTAAATTTCTGAAGCGGAAAGTTTTGTATTAAAGTATGATAAGAACAACATAGTTTGAAGTCACATAGTTACTGGAAGTAGTCAACTGATGTATCAAACACTTGGAACTTCAATAACACTTTTGCAAACTAACTAGACAAAAACAGAGTTTAGAGATTTTTATCTGTTATTCCTTCGTCTGAGGAAGATGAAGATCTATTGCTTATATAGATCTTACTATAAATATGCTACAATTTTGATTATGGTTACTTGACTTCTTTTTTCAATGCTGGGATTGAAGTTTGAACACAAAGGAGCTTTAAAGCGTACATGCCAGTCCTGAAGAAAAAAGAAACATTGAACAGTAGGGACACAAACAAATATTGGACAACAAATGAGCAAGTAATTTAAGGCCAATTAAACAACTTTGAGATAACAGCAAGGTAAATAGTAGGGATAAATGGATAATGTGTTCTAGAACCAAGAAAGAATACAAAATAGAAAAAGAACAATTAACTGGTTCTTGATAAGAATGGTGAAACCTCACATGCAGAATGGTGAATCTTTTGTGCAGAACCAAATGATTACTATTTTGCAGACAATGAAGAGGTGACTTGCAAAACATCGAAGTTCAAACATGCCATTGTGTGTTAAACTTGATTGCATATCTATAAAATGGGGAAAACTATGCCACAATCAGTGAAAGCTGCACCATTTCTTATGAACAAATCACGGTTGTTTCCAATCTTCCACATAATCCACAATATTTGATGCCAAGAGTTCAAAAAACTCACATAACCAACAATGTCCATTTTCAAGCTTGAAGAAATATAACTGCAAAATAGGCTATAAATCAGTCAGATATGGTAATACCCACAAATATTAAAAAAAACCGATAGTTTTCTTTTGGGTTTGGTTTTTGTTAACATTGATGAGTAACAAAAGGATCACCAATCTTTTGTTGATAGTCTTTTGCTATTCATAAAACGAGGAACTATCTAATAGAAACACAAAGAGTGCACATTATTTGTTATATTCTGAATTTTAGTTAATTAACCAATACATTTGAATATGCATTGAGTATTAGATAAATATTTGTGTAATCTCTAATTTGAAGAATCTGTCTGTACAATATTTTGAAGAACTTGTCTGTATTATAGTTTGAAGAACTCAATTAAATTATTAAGACTTGTAATCTGCACAAAGAGGAATATAAAATGTACAGCACCTGTTACTCCCATGGACTTGCCAATGGTACATAATTTTGATAAATTTTCTAATGCGACTGATCTTTTATAAATCGTAAATGACCCGGGTTTGAATCCCGTAAAGCTTCTTTACCATAATAACAGAAAGGAAGATTAGTATTTTAGATATCACCCACAAGGCAAATTCAAATCTTCTTTCAATAAATCAACATTTATTTTAAGCAATGTTTTGGTTAGAATTTATTTTGGTCTGTGTTAAAGAAAGTTTGGTTAGATTTAATTACAATTTTTTTAGATAATTAAAATGACAAAATAACAATATTCTATACAAAGAATGAAAGTGCAATAAAATGATACACATCAGAGTTAGAGGTGGGTATGTAAGAATATGCTACCAAGAAATGTAAATGTACAATTAATATTGACTAATAAAGTGTGATACATTCTCCCAACTTATGACAGTATAAATACTCTAAACAAATTTGACATATTTGATGTGAATTTGCTTTAAAAAAATGGAAACTAATAATGAGCATTTAAATTCATATGGACAAATCAACAATTCTTATTAATTTTTACTATTTTAAATATTAAGATTATCAATTGTATGAAATGATAAATTTTATAATCTCGTTTCAAATTATATTACATTTTAAATGATTATAAGTATTAATTATATTAGTTCAAATATTAAAATTTTAAGGCTGTTAATGGGCTCCCTGGAGTTAATCTCACTACAAACAAAAGAGATGAGGTGATTTGGATGAGATTGGTGACGAGATAGATCAAGATATATCAATTTTGATGGAGCATCAAAGGTAACCCGGGTCCATCAGAGGTTGGATGTGTAGCCCAGGATTTAGATGGTAATATCTTGGCAATTGAAACAAAAAAATTTGGTATGAATAATGATGCTGAAGCTCAAGCCGCATTGTTGGCTATAGATTTGGCTTGTAGAATGAAGGCGGAGCAATTGCACCTTGAAGGTGACTTGCAGATTATAGTCCACGCCATATCCACTGGGCGAGCTCATTATGGGAGATTGATAGAATCACTCAAATAATCAGGAATAGATCTTACAAAGTATTTCAAAGTATCACATTTTTCTAGAGGGCAATTATTTTGCGGACTCTCTATCCAAGTTTGTTGTCCCATTTGTTGACAAGTTTGGTTCCAACATAGCGAAAAATTTGGAGCCGATATTCAATTTGCATTGATGAAGGGGCAAGGTGGTGTAGGCGAGATTTTCTGTGAACTCACCACGCACACTTGAGAGGATGATCAGACAGTGCATCGATGAAGATGACAGAGACAATGAAAGTATCGAGAGGTTTCCATATTTTTGGAGTTGAGGTGTCCATTTTGTTCCCATTGTGCTGGCAAATTGAGAAGGTAGGTGATAGGTGCATGATGAATATGAAGGAAAATTCAGTTTCAAAGCCTACAAACAACAAATGTCCTTCCGGGGACAAATTCCAGCAGTGGGTCATGGTAGGGGTAGGTAGGTGTGGGTGTGGGAGGAGGTGAAGATCTCTCTGCACAATGGCGGTTGGTGACATTTTTGCACTGCGTGGCAATCTGGTTTTTGCAATGTTGGTGGCTCCTAGACGACATGGTTTTGGCTCGTGAGCGACATTTTGTTTTGAATTTTGCTTTGTTTTGAGCTGATGCTATTTTTTTCTGTTTTGAACTTAGTAACTTGAAAACCTTTATTATTTTAATAAAAACTAAAAACAAAATTTATTGAAAAAAAAAGGAATTACAAAATATTAAAACATTAATATAAATAAAATATGGTTAAATTATATTGTTAACAATATGGTGTACTTATAATTTAATAATTGTGTGAAGACCTTGATAAAAAATAGAAAAATTTAGAAAATAAAAAATGGGCAATCAAATTAAGGTATTCAACATAAAAACAAAGTCCTGTCCTACATACATTCATCTGTGCCTTGTAGAACAATTTGTATATATTTGAAGATGTCTAGAAGAAGACATCTAAACATCAGTGAATTTTATTTATCAAGTCCATTACCAACTCTTGTTATTTTTAAGGATCTTATGAAGGGTTTTTTGGGAAGGTGGTATACTTTCTAATAAGAGCAAAAAAGACATTAAAGAGGGAAATGAAGCAAATTAGCGGGTAAGGAAAACACATGGAGTATGGTTACTAGGAGAGCTTAAAAAAAAGGGGAGCAATGGAGGTTTCCATGGATGCAAGAGATGTCAATTCCAGAGGCGGGATCAAAAGTTACTATGACTAAGCTTCAAGAACTTGAGAATTTAGAAAATGGGTCCCAAAGGTCCTTTTAGGTAAGAATTCATGAAGATTGTAAGTTGGAACTTTTGGGGCATCAATACCCCTGAGAAGTGTCGCTTGTTGAAGTAGTTGATTGTAATGGAATCTCTTGATGTTTTTATTCAAGAAACAAAAGTGGAATCATGTAAGTTTAAGGACATCCTATCCAGGGTTTGGAAGCAAGTTGGTGGTGTTGTAGTGGTTGCAAATGGTTTGAGTTTGGTTGGTAAGGTGGTGGATGAGTCTCCCTCTTGTCTTTATATTTTGATTAGTAACCTTAGGGATGGGAGATGTTTTCTTTTGGCTTCAAATCTATATGGACCAAATTTAGAGCAAGATAGAATGAGGACTTAGAATTATATGGGGGTTTAAGAAGGATTCATGAGACTGAGAGATTGTAGGTGAGATTTTAATGTTGTGCTCAACCCAAGTGAGAAGAAAGGAAGCATGAGTTTCTCCAATTCTGATTTTGCAGAGTTTAGGAAATTCATTGAGAACTTAGCTTTGGCAGATATTAGCCCTAAGTTGGGTTGATTTTCTTGGAATAATCAAAGAATTAATGAAGATAACATCTTGGGCCAGTTATGTTAGGGAAACAATCAAATTGAGATAAACAATAGTCTCCCCGATAAAAAATGGCTCTTGCAATTATCGCTCGATTTTATGCGGCATTTTCAAACTCCCTGACTCCCGCTCTTTCTTCATTGACACTCATTGTATCTCTGCCCCCCTTGACGTTTTCTCTTGGCGCTACTAGGGGCTTCTTGTGTCTGACGATTAGTGTTGTCCCTGTCCAACTACTCGCAGATTGGGAGTTGTCGGTCCCTAATTTGTCTGCTACAGCTTCCTTGTATCTGGTCCCTGAGGATGTGTCTTCTCCTCGCAGGGGATCTTTGGTGGGGTTCAGAGTATTTGTGTCTTCGGTGGAAAAGGCTTTGGCCCAATCCCCACTTTTGGGGAACGGATCTGGTCCCATTCTTGCATCTTTGCTACCTAGCTCTTCTTCTGCAACTCTTGGGGATTCTTATGTTGATCGCATGGCTAGTGGTTGGGATAAGGGTTCTGCCTTTGTTCCTAAGGTGAACCAAGTTGAGACAACCTTTTCCTGTTTGTAAATCTATAGCTATTTCTCTAGAGGAGGAGACTATTGCAGAGATCAACTTATCTTCTTTAGACCTCACGTCTAACGTGGTGATTTGTAGATTTAAGTGATTCTAGCCCAATCTTCTGGGGCTCCATGCTTGGATCACTAAGCACTAGGAACCTATCATCTCTGATGCGGTTCAGATTTACCCTATGGCTAAGGGTTTTTTCATTGCTAAATTTAATACTGATGTAGATGGAATGATTATTCTATGTGACCACTTTTTTAGTTTGGAGAATCGCTTCCCATTGATGATTAAACCTTGGCATCCAGATTTTAACCCCTCCTTTGAAACCTTTAGCAAGATGCCTTTGTGGGTGAGATTCCCCAATCTTCCACTTCATCTTTGGCTAGATTCAATTCTTGAGGTTGTGGGTGAGGAACTTAGAGATTTCCTAATGGTGGATGCCTAGTCATCTGATCTCCTTCATTCTATGTATGCTCATATCTTGGTGGATATTGATGCATCTAAGGGGTTACCTGTAGAGATCAAACTTTCATCTCCTTCAGGTAGCTAGATTCTTCCACTCGACTATGAAGGAATTCCCTTCAGGTGTAGAAGGTATTTTAAAATAGGGCATGTTGTGGCTAAGTGTGATATTGAGTTTGGGAAATCACAAAAGCCTTCTTCATGGTGGAACGATGCCTCTTCTCAGCATTACACTGTTCTCAAGAATTCCTCTCCAAAGGTTGAGATGGGTACTCCTGTTATCGAGACCCAAGCCTCTAATGTTGGCTTTGCTGGTTTTGATCTTGTGGCCCCTATGGAAGTTCCTACTATGCTCCCTACTGGGTCTTCCCCCTTACTTGATGGCTCAGACAAGTTTTCTACTGGCACTATAGTTTTTTATGGTTCTGACAAGGCTTCTCCTAGTATCGCTAATGTTATTCCTGTGCTAGATTGTGCTAGGGCTATTGTTGGTATGTCTTTTGAAAGTATTCCTTTGGCTATTGCTGGCTTTGTGGTAGTTTCTGGCACTGGTTCTCTCTTGGTTGGTCCCGCACTAGAGGTTGTCCCCTCTATGAGTGTTGGGTTCTCAAATTTGGGTTCTTTGAGCTAGCAGGAGGATAGTGCACTAAGGTTGGAGAAGGCTCGATCACGATTAAAGACAAACATCATACATGGTCCTCACCTTCTTTTGATATGACTCTTCATTCCCATCAGAAGGGGACTAAAGGAAAATCTTAATGATGGTTGGTTTTAGGCTTTGGGCTGCTAATTATCAATAGTATATCTTTGGTAGCGATTTTCAATGTGTGGCTTGGCGGCTGACCTTTTGTTTGGCTGGTTTGTAGTTTTCTTAGGGGAATTTTAATGCCCCATCTTAAGATTTAGCTTTGTTCAAGGTTTTAGGGCCCCTTCAAAGCCTATTTTTGCATTAATCAAAAACATCTTGGTCCATTTGGATAGGCTCTTTGTCAATTCTAAGTGGTTAGTGGATATAGACATTTTCGTGTCTTTGGTGATCCAGTTTGGTGGTCCTGATCACTAGCCCATTTCCTTGGAGCTCACTAGGAGGATCGAGCCTAAAGGGTTCCCCTTCAAAATAGAGTCTTTTTGGTATGATCACCAAAGTTTGAGAATGCTTTGTAAGGTTGGTGGAGTGAGGAGTTCAAATGAAATAGGCATTATATTCTATTTCAGAAAATTGCAAAGTAAGGAGACACGTTAAACCTTGGAAAAAAGAGGTTATTGGCAATCTGTTAAAAGGAGAAGATCGAGATTGGTGAAGAGTAAAGCTGGTTGAGAAGAGCATCACAGATACCAACTACTAACAAGAGCTAAATGAGAGGGAATGAACTTTATTAAGTGAACAAGAATGAGTTCTTAGGATGGCAGAGATTCTTCGGCAACAAAAATATAGAGTAAAGTGGATTTAATTAAGATTGTGGCTATCCAAAATGTTGGAGGTATTGTTATCATATAACATCAGAACACCTTTAGGCCATGTTAAAAAATTATTTCATAAACCAATCTTTAAGAAGATTTGGGGCCCACCATTCCATTAAAAGGAGAACTCAGTGTTAGAGTTTTAGGTGACTCTACAACCCCCCAGGATCGAATGCAAGACCAAGATAACTTCTACAAGAGATTGACAAGATAATTGCATTAAGATGAAAGAATGATATTATTGATAATGGACATGATTAAAATGTACATAATAGGCCTCCTTATATAGGAAAGACAATAATAAGAAGCTGATAAGCTATCACCTATACAAGGTGTAATCACTTGTCCACCAAATGTGGATCATCCTCCATTATGCAATGAAGTATGTGCAATAGGATTAGGATGATAATGTGATAAGAGCACTTAAAGTGGATCTCACACCTAAAGTGGAATCTCTCTTACACCATGTGCTTAATTAAGGTGCAAACTCCTAGGTGTCTTAATGACAAACTACTGTGCAATGCATTATCCTAAGTAAGATTAAGTAAAGTGTAATTAGGAATATTTAACTACACCAACACTCAGAGATATTAAGTATTCAAAATTCCATATAAATTGCCAATAAAGCTCACACCAAAATGTATAAATATTCATAATATAATATTGTTATTTCCTGGGTGAGGAATAGATGCAGAAGATTATTATTTCTGAAGCATACTCAGGATCTTACAATAATGGAGACTTCATAAATGTGCCCTTCTGAACCTCACATGCTAGTAGGAGAATCCACTCTAATACCATGTTGATTTTTCTGGTTTGCTCGATTATCCATGGGCAATCTTATTGCCCTCCCAGCCATAGACAATTCTCAATTGTCTCCCCCAAGCACAATCTGCTTATATTATTCAAAATATAAAATGGTTCCACTTAGAATGAGATAACATGACTCATAATATATATACAAGTGGTGCCCTTTCACTAAGGGAAACCACTCTTTAATATATATTAATATAATTATTTATTAAATAATTATATTAATAATATTAAATAGTTAATATAACATAATATTAGTATATAATTATATTATCATAATTATAATATAATTATAATATCTCACAATAATAATAATATAATGATTATATTTGTTAAGGTTTTAGGATCATTGCAAATGTAATAGCACTATCTCATTGTATGATTTTATGTGTTTTCCAAATGCAACAATCTCTTGCATTTATATTGAGAATGAGTCAAGAAGAGTGATGCAGGAGCATCCTGGGTGTAAGAGCAATCTTGCATCACCCAAAAATATTTTTGTTTTTGTACTCAATAAGGGCTATCTTGTGCAAAGTTACTATTTATGGAAACTTGCTATTTTTAGTAAGTTGGTCATCCGATCTCGGAATGTTCTGATTTCTTCCTTGGAGGTTCATTTTGGTCATATCAGCTTGCTAGTAAAGTTTCATTGACATATCAAGTCTAGCTTTGTAGATATTGAAGATTTTTGGTATTGGCAACAGGGTACAGAAACTTTGAACTCAGTTTTGAAGGCTTTAGAGGCCCCAAATGAGGTCAAAATTTTGGGTGATATGTGCTTGTGTGAGTCAAGCCTGTAGAGCGCTTCGTGGCCTTTCCAAAATGGGGTTATAATAGTCAATCAGGTCAACTGGTGATGACTTATGGTCTTCGGAAGTTGGGTCACCTGAAATAGTGAAAAATGATTTTCTTTCAAAAATTTTGTTTGGGTTTCAAAAGTTATTTTGAGCTGAATTTGATGTAATAAATTGTAAAATAAAATAATTCTAAGTTTGGTCGGCCTTGTTGGCTAAAATTCTGGAACCTTCCCAGGCGGTGGAAAATTGCCTATATAAGGAAGGCTGTAGTATTATCTTAGGCAGTTCAGGGTAGTTCGGGGCAATTCTGGGTAGTAGATCTGGGTATTGATTCGAGACTTTGTCCTACAAAATATTGTAAGGGAATGCCCATGTGGCTTTGCATATTGTAATTCTGAAAATTTGTAATTCCACATTTGTGGAGATAATAAGAAGCCCATTTTCTGTTCTTGCATATTGTTGTTGTTTCTCTATTTCTGTTATGTGTTTGTGGTATTAAGGGGAGCACCCTTCATCAAAAAGACATGTCCGTTCATGGGACATGTCTATTCATTATTATGTAATTAATATAATGATAATATATATATATATATATATAATATCTCTTGAGTATTATATTAATTTCTCTAATATTTACATAATAATATTTATTTTATCAATTCAACTATTTAGTTATTATGAGAATAATTATAATCTAATTTTATATATACATATATATCAATGTATATAGTAATATCAATTATTATACATGATATATATATGTGTGTGTGTGTGTGTGTGTGTATAATAAATAATTTCTCATAATAATCATATAGTCAATATTATTTATCTGAGCGATGCTACAAATATTGATGCAGGAGCATCTCAGGTCCTTGGCAATCCTGTGTCACCAAAAACATTTTGGAGTTTGTCTGTGTTGCTCAGTTTCTTATTTGACCAAGTTGGTCAGTTTCCTTTGGTTACCGAGTGTGGTCGGTTATCTCTTGGGCAGTTGGTTGTTTCATTGGCGCTCGACGTTGCTTGTCTGCTGCTCGGTTATCTTTTCTCACCGGCGGGTTTAGTTTTAGTTTATGTTGTGGCTGACTTGTGCATTTATGTTGGGTCACAGATTTAATGTTGGAATCCATCATTGGGAAGCGTGTGGTCCCAGATCTGATTGTTCCTTTAGTTGATTGTGGATCTGAAGGCCGACTCAGTTCGATTGACTCTTGTATAAATGTAGTTGTTTGGTTGTAGTTTATGAGGCAGTTTTGGTAGAAGATAGAAGAGATAAAGATTAGAGATTATTGGCAGATCCTCGCATGTCTGAGGACTTCTATAAATCATTGTAATATCTAGCCCTAATCGGGAATGCCTTACAGTCCGGCATGTATCATTCTATTTGATGAAGTATATGAAAGCTTATGCATTCTCTCTCTCACTGTTGTTGTTTATTTGCTTCCGCATGTGTTGAGCAGGCTTGGATCATTAGGGTGTGCCATTGTTTGGCCCCTATTGGCCTCTACCTTGCGTTAGGTGGTATCAGAGCAAGGTGAGATCTTGATCTAGGTCTGCGGATCTAGGTTTGCACGTTCCTCTTAAAGTCCTAGTTGATTGTTGTGGGGTAGCAAATTGCGATCTGACCTGCAATTGAAGAGGGTTGTCAAAATGGTTTGTGGGAGGCGAGATACAGATCCAGGATTGGAAAATATGTTAAGGTCAATTGCTGCTAGGTTAGAGATTGTTGAAACAACCCAAAGAAGAGGCAGACATCTTGAAGATGTTAGTGATGATGAAATTGAGGAAGAACAGGCGAATGCAGAACCTACACCTATTATGGATCAAGGTGAAGAAAGATTTTTGAAGGCTTTGACAAGTTTGAAGTCTACACCACATTTCAATCCTCTTGAGTATGGTGGAAAGCTAGATTCTGATGAATTGGTGGCCTGGATCACCAAGATGGAAAAGTACTTTGAGTATGAAAATATTCTTGAAGACAAGAAGGTGAAGATTGCAAGCACAAAGTTGAAAAGTCATGCATCCTTATGGTGGGAACATCTGCAGCTAGATAGGAAGAGGAAAGGAAAAGACAAAATCAAGGCATGGAATAAAATGGTGAATAAGTTGAAAGGAAATTTCTTACCTTGTGATTATCATATTAACCTAGTTTGGCGAATGCAAAGTTTAAGGCAGAAAGATAGCTCGGTAAAGGAATATACTGAGGAATTCTATAGATTAGATATCAAATCTGGACATGATGAAGATGATGTGGAAATAATTGGTAGATACCTAAATGGTTTGAGAGTTTCCATCCAAGAGGAAATTAGTATGGTCCAGTTGGAGAACATTGAAGAGGCTTATCAATTTGCATTGAAGGCCGAGGAGAAATTGAACAAAAGACATGAGAAAAGACAAAGAGGTCGAGGTGGTAGATTCCCTAGAGGAAGAGGTAGATCTAACGGTGAAAATGGTAGATCTGAACCAGAAAAGACAAATCTGCGCAAAGGCAAGACCAAGTGGAAAGGTGAAAGTTCATCTAGAGGTAGAGGCAATAACTACCAAGGTGGTTATAGCAGAGGAAGTTTTTGAGGAACTTGTTACAATTGTGGAGAAGAAGGACATAGATCTTTTGAGTGTACACATGCTAGTAAGAAGGTTGGTAGCAGTAGAAATGCCTTGGTGCAAGAAGAATCACTGAATGAACCTAAAAAAGAAAATAACTTGATGGTAAGGAGAGCACTATGGAATAAGAGCAAGAAGGAAGATCCAGCAAGGAAAAGTTTGGTCAAGACCAGATGTAGAGTTTCTGATAAAGTTTGGAAGGTAATCATTGACAGTGGTAGCTCAAAAAATCTGGCATCCAAAGAGATGGTCACAAAGTTGCAGTTGGAAAGGTTGGTACATCCAAAGCCCTATCAAATTTCATGGATCAAAGATGAGCATACACTCCTGGTAAGTGAACAATGTTATGTAAATTTGAAGATTGGAAAGTACTATGATGAGCTGTTATGTGATATCATGCCTATGGATTGTTGTCATATTATGTTGGGTAGACCTTGGCAATATGATAGACATGCTATATATGATGGGAGATTGCATAAATATACTATTGTGGCTGATGGAAAGAAACAAATCATGGTGGGGCACCAGAGATGTCTAGATCTTTTACTGCTATATCTTTTCATGCTCTTGTACAAGGTTTCAGGTCCTTTCAAAACCTACTTTTACGTAATCAAAAAAAATCTTTCTACCTTTGATGGAAGAACCTGTTAGTAATGTTTGCACATCTGTGAAATTTTGTTTGATGGAGGGAAGAAAGTGTGTTAACTCTTTGAAAAAGAATGATGTATGTTTTGTTGTGATTCCTAACAAATCGAGTAAGAAAATAGAGGATAATGTCCCTGAGGAGATTGATAAGTTACTCACCGAGTACAGTGATATCATTTTTGATAATGTACCTGATGGTTTGCCACCGGAAAGAAGCATTGATCATTGTATGGATCTAATCCCTAGAGCTAGTTTACCGAATAAGGCACCTCATTGGTTGACACCTACCAAGAATCAAGAATTGAACCGACAAATTCAAGAATTGCTGGAGAAAGGTTTGATCAGAGAAAGCTTGAGTCCTTGTGTAGTACCTGTTGTATTGGCACCGAAAAAGAATGGAGAGTGGAGAATGTGTACTAATTCCAGAGCAATCAATAAGATAACAATGAAGGATAGGTTTCCTATACTGAGAATGAATGACATAATGGACAGCTTGACTAGAGCAAAGTATTTCACCAAAATTGATTTGAAAAGTGGGTATCATCAAATCAAAATCAGAGAAGGTGATGAATGGAAGACTGCTTTCAAGACAAAAGAAGGTTTGTATGAGTGGTTGGTTATGCCTTTTGGTTTAACTAATGCATCAAGTACTTTTATGAGGTTGATGAATGAAGTTTTGAAGAAATTCTTGGGTAAGTTTGTGATTGTATATCTTGATGATATTCTGATATTCATTTAGACCATAGAAGAATATTTGTTGCATATTAGACAAGTTTTACAGAGATTGAAAGAAGAAAAGTTGCTGATAAATCTGAAAAAGTGTTCATTCATGAAAGAGGAGATTGTGTATTTGGGATTTGTTATTTCAGTTGATGCTTTGAAGATGGATCCTGAAAAGATTGAAGCTATTCTGAATTGGCCTACACCTGTGAATGCTAGTGAGGTAAGATCATTTCATGGATTGGCAAGTTTTTACCAAAAGTTCATGAGGAATTTCAGTTCAATTTGTAATGTTATGACTGAGACTATGAGAGGAGATAAAAGGGAATTCAAGTGGACACGTGGAGCTGACAGAAGTTTTGAGAATTTGAAGCAGAAGGTTGCTTTATTACCTATTTTGGCATTACCTGATTTTAGTAAGGTATTTCAAGTGGAATGTGATGCAAGTGGAAGTGCAATTGGAGCTATGTTGAGTCAAGAAGGTAAACCAATTGCTTTCTTTAGTGAAAAGTTGAATGATGCTAGAAGGAAATATTCTGTGTATGATCAAGAATTCTATGCTATTGTTCAAGCACTAAAGAAATGGAGACATTATTTGATATCGAGTGAATTTGTGTTGTATACTGATCATAAGGCTTTACAATATTTGGGTAGTCATAATAAGTTGAATTAGGTACATATGAAATGGGTTGAGTATTTGTAGAGTTACACATTTGTGATAAAGCATAAAAGTGGAGTCACTAACCGAGTTGTTGATGCATTGAGTAGAAGAAGATCTTTGATGACCGAGATGAAAATTGAAGTTCTTGGTTTTGATTAGATAAGAGATTCTTATGAGTTTGACCCTGATTTTTCTGAGCCGTGGAGAAAGTGCAGGGCACCTATTCAAGATCAACAAGATACTAAATGGGATGAATATTTTATTCAGGAAGGTATGTTGTTTAAAGGTATTCAGTTGTGTATACCGAGAGGAGTAATGAGAACTAATTTGATAAAGGAGAAACATAGTAGTGGTTTGGATGGACATTTTGGTATTGATAAAACATGGAATTTTCTTAAGGAGAAGTACTATTGGCCACAGTTGTATAAAGATGTTCAAAAATTTGTGAAAACTTGTGGAATTTGTCAAGTTGCAAAAGGAGTAAGTCAGAATATTGGATTGTATACACCGATTGTTGTACCTGAGAAACCTTGGATTGACATTAGTATGGACTTTGTTGTTGGCTTACCGAAGACAATAAGAGGTAATGATTCTATATTTGTTGTTGTGGATAGATTTTCTAAGATGGCACATTTTATACCATGTAGAAAGACATCAGATGCAGTACATGTAGCAGATCTCTTCTTTAAGGAAATTGTCAGATTGCATGGATTACTGAGGAGTATTATCTCTGACCGAGACAGTAAATTTGTTGGATACTTTTGGAAAACCCTGTGGAAGAAATTTGGCACTGAGTTGAAATATAGTTCTACATTTCACCTACAAACCGATGGACAGACTAAAGTTGTGAACAGAAGTTTGGGAAATCTTTTTAGATGTTTAGTTGGAGATGCACCGAGTAATTGGGATTCTTTATTGGCACAAGCAGAGTTTGCATACAATAATTCAGTGAATAGGAGTAATGGAAAGACACCATTTGAGATTGTGAATGGCACACAACCGAGAGGTATATTTGATTTGAGAGACATTGCTGATGAAAGTAAGAGAAGTGCTGAAGGAGTAAAATTTGCTGAGTACATGAAGACATTGCATGAAGATGTGAAGTTGAAGCTAGAAGACAGTAATCATAAATACAAAGATAGAGCTGATAGATCAAGAAGACATAAAACTTTTGATGTTGGTGATGAAGTAATCGTTCATTTGAAGAAAGGCCGATTTCCTATTGGAACATATGGGAAGCTGAAAATGAAAAAGTTTGGACCTTGCAAGATTCTGAAGAAATTTGATAGTGGAAATGCATATGAGATTGAGTTACCTGATGACATGGACATATCACCTATTTTCAACATTGCTGATTTATATGAATATCATGAACCTGATGAAGAAGTGATAGTACCAACAGAATATCCTAAGAAGCAGAATGAAGAAATTGAATAGATTTTGAAGGAAAGAGTTGGCAAGAGTACAAGGGGAAAATAGTATATGGAATATCTGGTAAAGTGGAAGAATAGACCGATGTAAGATAGCTCATGGATTTCTCAGTTTGAGTTGGATGCAGCTCAGACCAGACCTACCAAATGATTTGGAGAATCATTTCAAAATAACCCCAGGTGTCTAATGCAAGAGTATCTCGGGTCCTTGGCAATCCTATGTCACCAAAAACATTTTGGAGTTTGTCTGTGTTTCTCAGTTTCTTCTTTGACCGAGTTGGTCAGTAGTTGATTGGTTTGCTTTGGTTACTGAGTGTGGTCAGTTATCTCCTGGGCGGTCAGTTGTTTCACTGGCGCTCGACGTTGCTTGTCTGGTGCTTGGTTATCTTTCCTCACCAGTAGGTTTAGTTTTAGTTTCTGTTGTGGCCGACTTGTGCATTTATGTTGGGTCATGGATTTAATGTTGGAATCCATCATTGGGAAGCATGTGGTCCCAGATCTAATCGTTCCTTCCATTGATTATGGATCTAAAGGCCAACTTAGTTCAGTTGAATCTTGTATAAATGTAGTTGTTTGGTTGTAATTTAGGAGGCAGTTTTGGTAGAAGATAGAAGATAGAAAGATTAGAGATTATTGGCAAATCCTCGCATGTTTGAGGACTTCTGTAAATCATTGTAATATCTGGCCCTAACTGGGAAGGCCTTACAACTCTGCATGTATTATTCTATTTGATGAAGTATATGAAAGCTTATGCATTCTCTCTCTCACTATTGTTGTTTATTTGCTTCTACATGTGTTGAGCAGGCTTGGATCATTAGGATGTGCCATTGTTTGGCCCCTGCCTTGCATCAAACATCAACACTCCCTCTTAGCTAGGGAGGATAAATCAATCCAATATCAATACTTATGACACTTGACAACATCAATCATATGATGTAAGCAATAAAGGCATCATCCTCATGATGTAATCAATAGAAACATAGTCTCAATATGTGGATTGCCTCCATCAGCAATTCTATCTACAAGCTCTCAGGTGGATTGCCTCCATCGATGATTCTATCCACAAGCTCTCATGTGGATTGCCTCCATCAATGATTCTATCCACAAGATCTCATGTGGATTGCCTCCATCGATGATTCTATCCACAAACTCATGAGCTTTAGTGTGGATTGCCTCTATTAGCGATTCTATCCACAAGTTCCCATGTGGATTGCCTCAATCAGTGATTCTATCCAAAAGCTCTCGTGTGGATTGCCTCCATCGGCGATTCTATCCACAAACTCACAAGCTTTAGTGTGGATTGCCTCTATCGGTGATTCTATCCACAAACTCACAAGCTTTAGTGTGGGTTGCCTCTATCGATGATTCTATCCACAAGCTCTCGTGTAGATTGCCTCCATTAGTGATTCTATCCATAAACTCATGAGCTTTAGTGTGGATTGCCTCTATCGGCGATTCTATCCACAAGTTCCTAGGTGGATTTCCTCAATTGGCAATTCTATCCACAAGCTCTCGTGTGGATTGCCTCCATCAGCGATTCTATCCACAAACTCATGAGCTTTAGTGTGGATTTCCTCTATCGGTGATTCTATCCACAAGTTCCCAGGTGGATTGCCTCAATTGGCGATTCTATCCATAATCTCTCATGTGGATTGCCTCCATCGGATATTCTATCCACAAACTCATGAGCTTTAGTGTGGATTGCCTCTATCGGCGATTCTATCCACAAGTTCCCGAGTGGATTACCTCAATCGGTGATTCTATCCACTAGCTTCTCAAGCTTTAATGTGGATTGCCTCAATCAGTGATTCTATCCACAAGTTTTATCTATTATGATCGATTTTAGCTATCACAAGGTGTCTATCACAATAGAAGGTCAAGTTATTGTAAGATCATCACCTTACAATAACTTTTACAAATACAAGTGATAATCATTTGGAAGTCATCACTTCCTCATGATTTACACAGGGGACAAGCCCATAAAAAACATTCATGATTCATTAGTATAATAATCAATTATATCAAGTTTACCTCATAAATGTTTCACCTTCAATAGTGAACTCCCTCTCAATCAATATGATCAATATTGTCACAAGTTGACTGAACCATCTACTCCCTCTGAAGCTCAAATTTATCAACTTATTGACCTCTTTTGAAATATCAGACTCCCTTTGCATCTAGTCTCAATCATCAATTTGTTTGCAAGAAGCAAGTTCTTTCTCCCTTGAATGCAATTATCTTGTGCTTCTATCCTGAAGGTATGTCAGAGAGAGATTACAAATAGCTCACTAAACTATCTCAACCATAAATACCAATGATAGAAGCATACAATATTTTACTAACCAATAGTATAGCATGAATTACAAACTCAAAAATTATGTGCATTAATAAAACATGAAATACTTATCTTTTATAAATTTCAAGTATTTCATTCTGTAAGGTGAGCCCGTATAGAAAATATCATGCAAATTCACAGAATGGTGTCATTGTTCTCAAACATTACTATAATTATTCACATGACTTGTCTTTAAAATCCAAATGTTCTATGCACTATGAAAATCTTCAATTTGATCGGATCTCCCTTCAAGTGGTTAGGCTTTTAAAGAAGGAACCTCACTCTTTTACATATTTGTTTTTTGCATAGATCCGTACATAGTCGATCATAACTTTTGCATCTAGCATTTTTGCATCACAATAATTTTATCAATATACAAACACAACCTCGTGTTATTAATGTAGGCATGTGGATTCCGATCGCAACTACAACAAAATTGATATAAATTTGATTTTGCTTTATCACAATAAGTATTCTCTACTTTGGAGGAAATTAGATCTACTACCTTCGCCTTAGGTGCCAGGTCCAGACGATATTCATGCTAAGTTCTTTTTAAGATTTTGGATCTAGTGGGGGGGAATGTTTGGAAGGCTATAGATGATTATATGATTATGAAGGTTATGATGAAAACTTAGAATCAAATGTTTATTTCCTTGTTCCCAAGATGAAGGATCAAAGAGTTTGAATTATTTTAGGCCCATTTCCTTATGCAAAAAAATTTACAAGATTGTCACTACGGTTATGAAAAACCATCTCAATGATTGTTTGGAGAAAGTTATTTCTAAGGAACAAAGTGGGTATTTAAAGGGCGTGCAAATCTTAGATCATATTATTAGGACATAGGAAACAATCCATCCAGTCAAATTTATGAGGAAGGAATGTTGATCAAACTTTATTTGAACAAGGCATATGATAGAATATCTTGGTCGCGAAAGTTTTGCTTCATAGAGGAATGGTGCAATTGGGTGTATAGCTACATCTCTTGCGCTTCCTTCTTTGATTGGGTTTATAGCTACATTTCTTCCACTTCCTTCTTTGTTCTTGTCATTAGAGTTTCTTTTAGAGATTTTGATGCTTGGGATGCGCATGGAAAACCCTTATCCCCATTTATATTTCTCATTCTTGTTGAGTCATTAGGCAAAGAAATCAAGCTAGAAACTTATAGGGGCTCACTCTTGGGTTTGAGAGTTTCAGGTGGCTTTAAAAATGCCACTCACCTCCAATTTGTCGATGGTACTCTCATATTCGAAGAAGATACAAATAAGGAGTTGAAGAGTTTTATGAGGATTTTAACCCTTTTTTAAGAAGGCTATTGGTTAGGTGTCAATTTCTCCAGGTCTAGATTCTTTTCTCTAAAAAAGAATTATCTAGAAATATTGGTTATCTTGAACATAGTTTAAAGACTCAGACTCCACAAACCAAAAAAATTGACTCAAAATCAAACTCGCAAAGTGACTTGGCAAAAGGAAAGAATCACAGTTTTACATAAAAAATAAATTAACACATTTAAAGAACATAAGATCCATAATTGATACATTACACGTCATATGAATCTCAAAAACTCAATATATGAAATATCATCATAGTTGCAAACTTTAAAATATATAATAGAAGCATAGGTTTATAAATGTTTACAAAATTAGATATAATCATGTGTCCAAAGGTAAAAAACAAAAAACTAAAGACTACATCCTCCTCTTTCCTCTCCTAATAGAACTCTATTTTTGACGCCTTGAACTAGTAGGCATTGAGGTATCTAAAGGAGGAGTTGATTCTTCTTCTTCAACATCAAAGTCCTCTTCTTCATCATCCTCCATCTCACTAGAATTAGCCAATGTTGCTACTTCTTCTGCTACACCTTCTCTAAATCTGCAATATCTTCTTTAGTAAGGAGGACATGATCACCATCATCTTGTTCATTGGTGGTCCAATCAACATATGGATTGATCATTTTCATCCAAGTCAATGGATTAATGTGAAACACCCTCCACCTTTCTAGTGCGAAGGTGAAGGGTATACCAAACAAAGACAAGATCATTGAGTTTCTTCTAGGTCAACCTATTTCTCTTCTTTGTGTGAATGTTCTCAAATTTATTATGGCTATAGTGTAGGAACTGAAGATGGAGTGTTATTACATGGCACATGATGGCCCATGTAGCATTGAGCCTTCGATCAACATCCAAAGATGGACATAATCGATATGTATCTTCGATCAATGCCCTCGGCTAGCCAGATACTATGCCTTCGATTAATACCCTTGAGAAGAAAGTGCAACATGAAGAACACTCAATATACAAACACATAGAATGTAAATGTACAATATGGCATAGGGACAAAGGGCCACTACTCAGAGCTATTAAGGCTATAGTGTAGAGACTCAAGGTGGAGTGTCATTATGTGGCACATGGTGGCTTATATAGCATCGAGCCTTCAATCAACGTATACAAATACAAATAGCTAGACTTAGTTTGTATCTTCAATCAATGCCCTCGGGTAGCTAGATACGATGCCTTCGATCAATGTTATCAGATGACTAGGTAGTCAAGTTACTCTTATTCATGTGTTTTATCCAATTTAGTCTATTATGTTATCATTTCTTAAGAGCTCCTTCAAGTGGCTTGTATTGGTCACTTACAAGCCGGGATCCATGTAAGGAGCCAATCCACTCCACTACCCAAACAGTAGGCTCATCTCATTCTAAAAAGAGGCACAAAGCACAAGGCAAGGTAAGACTCTCAAAGTCATAAAACCATAAAGAAACATGGTAATCTCTATTGGTTTGAGACTAAGAGCACAGGTCACTCAAACCTTGGCTTAGGAGCATAGCTTAACTACATGCCTAGATGTGGTCTCGACATGCTACATCCACATATCACATGTGAACTCAAATCAAGCATGGAGTGTGACAACACAAAAAGAGAAAGAAACATCAATAACAATATTCAACCACAGAAGGCTCAAAAGCAAGCTTCCATCAAAATATAAGAAATACGTAATTGGTCATGGACCAAGAGTATGATCTCTCAAGATCTTGTCAAGTAGGCATAGCTCAACCATGCTCAAGGATGCAATCTCAAACACATGCATCAACAAATCCAATGCAACTCGAGGCAAGCATAAATAAAGCCAAGAAACTAAGGCAAGAAGATTGTGCACACGCACACTCTATTGGACTCATCATTAAGAGCACGAACCCCTAAATGATGTGACATAAAATACACATGGGATACTAACATCCCTAAATTCTCCAAGATGTGTCTCACATCCAACAATTACTCAAGAAGCTCAAAAAGGAAACATAGCCAAAAAGGCAACCATTTCCAACTGGTACACAAGGCACAAAAATAATTCAAATCCCAAAGTTTGGATCATGGTATTAAGTAATCAAAATTTCCTCTATTCATTCGGACTTCATAATCAAACTATAATCTTGGAGTAAAACCCATGCCCAAACACAAAAGATCCCAACATGGTGACAATCCTGAACGAGAGATCTCACAAAATGAGGTGCACACAAAGACACCCAAAATTGAAACTCGAATTATTGCAACAAAATTAAAACCCATTGGTTCTCATAATTCCAAAAGCCCCAAAATGCAATAAAATTCCAATTCTAACATCGTGGAAGAAAATGAAAATCCTAATAGTGATAAATTTTGATTTTCAAAATTCTAAAAAATATACAAACTTAATTGGGCATCAAATGCAACAAGAAACGTGGGGAAAACATAGATAACCATCCCACTATATGATTGCAAACATTAAACAACTTATTAAGTTGAGAAAAGAATTAATAAAAAGAGGCTAGACCTCAAGAATTAGTGAAAACCCAAAACAAGGAGATAAGAATCAATGTGACACTACAGTGAACAAAAACCTCGGCAAACCATAGAAAACTCAACATGATTCTAACGAGATGCTACCCACAAATATTAGACGCCCATAAAATTCCCAATGAGAAAAAGAGTGAATTTCTCCAAAGAGGATGGAGTAAATTTATAAAATCCCAAAATAGAGAAGTGAGAAAAATAAACTCAACTTCAAGATTATAAAGCCCTTTTTGATCAAGGTAATTTCCCAAATTAAATAAATAAACTAAAACAAATCACTTAAATCCAAAATCTTAGGGAATTAATTAATTAAATTCCCACAATTGAACTATGCCCAAGGCACAACTTGTCGGCAATAAATAATCAATAATTAGATATATCAATTAGTATATATATTAAAATATAATACAATTGAGACTGCTACTAAACACCTAAAATGCACAGACAATTTAATGGTCAAAACATTATGCAATGAAATCTAGGCTCTTGCCTACATGACAACCAGAAGGTAATAATGCAAATTAGATACACCATTCCATCCAGGAATGATATTGGCTCAGTATGCAAAATTGCCAATGTAACTATCTCCAATGCCATTGCCGAAGATAAAGACACACTCAAACCTAAAACTTAGACAAAATTATGTTTGGTACATGTTCATTGAAACATGCCCACACAAGTGCAACCGAACACAGTAAATATAGCCGAAGAACATGCATATAATAGTCAAAGTACGCCTAATTGAACAATGATGCTCTAGTGACATGATCATTCATATGTATCAGAATGTCATGGCACTGGTCACTCCATAATTAATCCTCAATGTACATATAAATAAACATTTCATTTAAATTAAATCATTCATATGATCATTTTATAACAATATGAACAAATAATAGTGAAAACTCTAAATGTATATCCATCAACATGATAAAACATAATATCAGTGAAAATCTGAGATAACATCATGATAACATATATATTGATCCTTGATTTGGATAACATCTAAACATGGTAAACAATTATAATCTGGCAACCACTAGCACATACAACAGTGAAAACCATCAAATCACATCACAAGTCATATAATCTTCAATGTCTCATAAATCAAATAAACTAGATACCATCATAACCTCAAAAGGTCTAGCATCCCAAATCATGTATGCAACAAACCGCATCACAATGGATCTCACAACCAGACATAAGGACAAGCAATTTTTTGATGCAACAACATGAATTAGATTGCCTTGAAGGTGACAACCTCTCATGTGTCTAACATGATGACACAATACAAGCATATATCCAGCCAACATAAGGTGAGCTCAACCAATCACATAAAGTAACAAGAAACATCCAGAGCCAACAAAACATCACAAGAGATTTCATCCAATTGCACAGAAGCACTTACACACATAAATATGAAAGAACATCCTTCGGGATGTCACACAGGAAGAAAATGGGAAAGGCACTGCACATCTCCTTTGTCATGGTTGACTTGTAACATCTTGTGTATCATAATTTATGTGTGACATTTATTATGTCAAAGTTTATTATATTTATATTTGTCATCTTCTTTGTCATGTTCTACGTGTGAGAGTGGGTTTTATCTAGAAGAATAGGGTGTAAGGGAAATTTATCTCATAGGTTCTATTTGGAAGAAGCGAATGTGATTGTATCATGTGGTTCATGTTAGTAAATTGTTGGGAAATAAGGTGTCTTAACCTTAGTGTTTGAGTATTTACTTATTATTACTTTTATGTTTTTCCATAGTTATTAAATATTTGTGCTCTATTGTAAGGGGCATGCATTTTTTGAGTTGGCATTTTGTCACATGTCGACACCTTTAAAAATAAGTAAGTAGTTGTCAAAAGATGCTCACTAAGTGGTCTAATATGGAAAGCCTATTAGTAAGGATGTTATGACAAATTCTATGACAATTGTAAGGGTTAAAATAAGGGGGAATCATTTTGGACATGATAATTAGTTATTATGGCATGCATAAGAGAATCCTTACATATAGGCTATTGATAATTTGGGATGCATGTAAGAGTATCTCCTAATTTTGGGGGACGCCTATGACAACTTGCTAGAGTATATGATTTTGTATAAGAAACTATGTTTGGCATGCAAAAATTATATGGATTTTTTCCATGGTATTTCAAAACCTTGTTTGGACTCATGGTGATGGTTTATGGTGGTATCTTGAGACCCCATAATCTATATACTGAGGGGTTGAGTTGGAGACAACATAAGATATCTTATGTGTACATAAATACTAATGGATTTGATACAAGATTGAACAAAGTTTATGTATTGTAATGTCTTTGAAGAATAATACAAATTAGCCCTATTTTGTTGGAGTTTTATACTTGAAAGGGTGTTCTCTACATATATCCATGTGTATGGCTTTTGAGTAGTGTGATTTCTCCATTAATTTCTGCAAGTTGATATTTCATATGTGCATGTTATATTAGATTTCCATATTGTGGTGGTTGCCTTCATTAACATTAATATCATGTTTTTCTATACTTGGGTTCCAATACCTTGAGATATTGTTTTCTTTAAGAAAGTTCGTTAAGATTTGAGTTTGATTATCTCATTGTAGGCACCTCATCACCATAGACTCCAATGCTCTTGTTGGTGGAAGGTCCACATATTGTTTATTTTATGATTGCCTTGTACCATCAGAGCAAGGAGATCTCTAAGTTAAGTCATATGGCTCATTATATTGACATACATGCTAGTTTTATATTTTGGTAGGGATGCTCTATGGTTGGTACCTATAGTTAATTTTCTATCCTTATGTGACATAGTGGTACTTGGGTACACAATAGAGTTGGGAGATGCTCTCTAGAGTTTTGTGGGGACTAGGTATTTATGTCATTTTTTTGGATCCCTTGTGTGGTTTTACTTATGTGAGAGTCATTGCTATTGTGATGTTGTAATTTGTGAGGTACTTGTCTTCTATATTTGTTTAGAGCACGTACTTCATGGGTAGTTGTTCTTTGTGTGCTTACTTTATGTGTGTTTGCATGTTTAAATTGTTAATATCAACATGTTTGGACACTTGCATTGTGCAAAGGTTAAGACACATGTAGTCCTAATTTGAGCATGCACTATTGATTAAGAACACATATAACATTTCATGGAAAAATATTTTGAAGTATGGTATGCAACTAGTAATTAATATGTATGTTGTAATGGTTTTGGATTTGTTACTAAGTCAAACCTTATAAGGTTGAATGAACTTACAATTTTAATTGATGGTCATACTTGGCTTGTCCATGTCCTTGCATTCATGTGTATTAGATATTGGAAGCAATGTGTTGTACAATATTGATTCTATTATTGTGAATATGCATAGTGAAATCTATTATTGTGTCTATTATTGAGAATATGCATAGTGAAATCTATTCAATGTAATTTGAATGTTTTAGATATATGGTTTCACATAGGCACGTGCACACACAAACACAAATATATGTATGATGTTTGTTATCAAAGAAATGAACTAAGAAAGTTGATTAGTAATAGTATATCATGTAACACATTTAGATTATGGAAGGTGCTTCTTCAACTTGACTAATAGATGAGGAGGAAAGGGGCATCCTCATGGTGGATTCAAACTCTTCCTTGACCAATAGTAAGATCATTGGATCTTGAAGATTTAGCTTGCAAAGTTGACCTTAGACTTCTTTAGATACTATTTATGGTGTACATTATTTTTAGACCACTTTTACGTGTGTGGTAGGTCACATGCCCTGTTACATTTTTATCATGAATGAGGATTGTAGTTTTGACCTCTTGTATATCTTGGTTATGGAATGATGTTATGTAATGATAAGAGACTCCCACAATCCATATTGTAGATAATGTTGCTCCTAGCTTAAATTGTGTGCAAATTTTTGAATCAACATTTTGGATCACGCTCTATGATCCATCATTGGGATGATAGAAATCCAAAGAAGACAATAAATATACTAGACAAGTACTTACGAGACTTTCATATTATTACAATTTACTTGAGAAGTACTTTCTTATTATACTACTTAAGTAAGAATTATATATATTATATGAATTCTTATTTGATATCACTTGCATATCTTTAATTTTTGTGATTGAAAGTTGGTAGAAGTTATTAGAAGGTATCTTGTACCATTCTTTTTACATTAAAATGTTTATTATGATTAATGCTTAAAAAATTTGAAGGTTGCATTTTTATGATGGTTACACCCCTACTAGTAGTTAGTGAACCCTTCCATCTTAGATAGGGATAAAAAGACAAACCCTTGTATGTAAAGTAGTATTAACATTCTTGTCATTTTATTAAGAAAATTTACTCTCAAAGTTAATATACGATAGTGACAAATACGAGGTGATAGTCCAAATCTTGGGTAATTTAACCAAGACAACAAAACTCATCAACCTACAGCGACCATATGCAGATGGCGAGGATACACCATGTATTCTTTAAAATGACATAGTCCACATGCAAGTGGACTGATAGAGATGGAGAGTACAAAATAGTCGCATATCGTTAGGTAGAAATATTTAGTCATAACAAATTTGTAACATAAAGTATGACCAATAGGGAAACTAACTATATATTGATCCACTAAGATAGAAATGATATTATTATCAGTGTCAATTTTTGCTTTTCAATTGAATTTAAGATCTTATCAGACTGACAGCGCCCATGATTGCATTGTTAGAAAGAAGCATGTAATGATGAAATGCATGAGATTCTGAGTCATCCCGTATGATGAAGTAAATAAAAGCACTTCAATAAAAGGCATGAGGATTCGAAGTCCACATTGTGCAATATTTCAGATTTCCAATCAAACATAACATTTGCTTGACATTTTTTATTCCATCTTTTCTACTCTACATTACTTTTATGGTTATCAAGTAACATAAAGTATGAACAATAGGGAAACTAGCTATTTAGTCATGGCAGATTTTATGCTCTTTGTGCTGTCTTTCATTCTGATGATGGATCACGGAGTGTGATCTGAAACGTAGATGCAAAAACTTACTTACACAATCAAATCCAGAAATACAAGCAACTAAACTTCATGAATTGTAGAAATCTCATGACATTAAACTAACTATTACCACATTTAACAAAGGTTGTTTGACATTCTCTATACAAGTTTAGAATGAAAACTTGAATGCTAGACACACTCCATAAGGATTATAATGTCAACTATAGAAATAATCATTTATCCAACATTTGCACCTCAATAAATTGTAAGTGTAGTTGATATTTATAAGACAGACTAAAACCAGTTATCATTGTTAATTATTAGCTAAAATGTTTATGGAGCTCACATCAAGTAATGTCAATCTGATTATAGGAAATGCAATAGATCATGCCTTGTAGAACACTAAAATATTATGCCTGAATTAAGTCCCTAAGAAATGCGGTCTCATGGAATGCCTTGTTTACGAGTATGTTCCAAAATGATGCATTCAAATGTTTTTTTTTGGCTTTTCTTATGATCTCTAGCATCTCAAAAGTGAAGCAATTAACTTATGGTAATAGCAGAGCCCTCAGATACAGAAATATTGATCCACTAAGATAGAAATGATATTATTATCAGTGTCAATTTTTGTTTTTCAATTGAATTCAAGATCTTATCAGACTGACAGCGCCCATGATTGCCTTGTTAGAAAGAAGCATGTAAAGATGAAATGCATGAGATTCTGAGTCATCCCGTATGATCAAGTAAAATAAAAGCACTTCAATAAAAGGCATGAGGATTCAAAGTCCACATTGTGCAATATTTCAGATTTCCAATCAAACATAACATCTACTTGACATTTTTAATTCCATCTTTTCCACTCTACGTTGCTTTCATGGTTATCAAGTAGCATCAAAATCACACAAAATGCATAGAAAGCAGCTGAAGTGTTTGATTTTCTGAAATAATTGTTGCGAGAGATGATAGGGAAAGCATAGATGGGATGATAAGAGAAAAAATGGATGTAGTACCTAATGGCGAGGTGATCATGGCGTCAAAGTTCTCTAGCTTATGCAAAATTGCATGCAAGCGAGACAATGTGGACTACCAAAAGCTTTTCCAAGCTAACCTGCCAATGACCTTCGATTTTCAGGGCACCCTCAATTTGAAATGTCTAATTTAATCTTTTAGAACATTCCTTTGTATAGCAGCTCCACTTTCTCAGGTGGTTTACCAACGTGCCCTTCTTTTCCTCTCAGGTGAAAGAGGGACGCCCCCTATCAAATGCAATGCCTTCATCCTTAAATGCAAACCCACCATAATCAGTATCATAGTAATTCTACCTTACATGAGCATAAGCAGCCTATACATTACTACATGCAGAATCAACTATTCATTTGAAAAATGTCCCCTATCCTTTATGTGATGATGGATGTCCAACCTTTATCCAATTTAAAATCTGGCCTTCGTGAACCACATTGTACACCAAAACCCTAAACCTCAAAGACATTCACCATATTCGAAACCTCTGCCTTCAGTGACACTCGAGCACACATGCAATCTCTAAGCCCCACAACCCTGATCCTCTAGTTTGTACATACAAATCAGATCCTTACGGCTTGAAGCTCAACTATATTCAAACCCATTTCCATTAAGAAGCACACAGAGTGTACGTGTTAGTAATAAGCCACACTTGGAACAATGATGAGCTGGCCAAAGAGTGGACAGTAGTTCAGTTGGTAGAGAGCTCCCGCAGCAAATGGAAGGTCTTGGGTTTGAGTCCTAACTGGTCCATATGAGCTGTAGCTCTGTAGCTCAACAGTATACGTAAACCCTAAATTTCGTAGGCAAATTCTAGCCTTCAATTACTAGAAAGTGCACCAGAACTCCAAAGCCCAAATTTTAACATATAAATCAAAATCCCCAGAGAGTGTACATGGAACTCTTCAAACTCTCATTTGAGTATCAGTTTTCAGGCACCAGTAAGAGCACCAAAATCGTAAACCAGGTCTACAGGCTTGGGAGAAAATGTCAATGAAAATCTTGTTTTCTGATGAGCTTCGTGACAAGCTAAAAATCTTCCATCTAACATGCAGTAGAAGTATAAGATACGACAAAGTACAATACTACAAAGCATGTAAAACTAATTAAGGCAAGCGATAACAACAATTGTCTATAGATTAAAGAATATATCCTTTTATATTGCTTGCAGAGACATTATGCATGCTAATAAAAACGTTGCATTGAATTTCCTAATGAAATTTCTTAATCAGATAGGTTACAATTACATACATTCAAAAAACAGGAATTCACAAGGAAGAACTTATTATTCTTGTTATTGTAGAGTAGGTGCTGGTGCTACAAGTAGAATAAATTTATGTCTAAGACCATTTTCTGCCTAGTTTATTCCTCATGGAATCTGTACATTACTCTTAGATTCCAAACTGAACCCAAACAATTGAATATTCCAAAATTCCAAAAGGGAACTTGATAAATGACCAGATGTTTATCTGTCCGTACAAAATCATCAGCAGCAGTAATAGAACAGAAAACAGCGTATACTTTGATAGATTTCTTTCTATATTAGGGTAACAACAGAGGATGTGTCAATAAGCACAGCTAGCATCAAACTTGTTTGTGCCAGCAGGGTGTGCACGCGAATCCAGGGTTACTCCATCGGGGACAGCAGCGAGTACAGATTGAAACCCTGAAATCCACAGCCAGACTTTAATCTAACATCATCTTGAAGTACACCTAAACCTTAGACCCCGAGTTGCAGAGGTGATTCTAAGCCCCAGGGTCGAAAAGCCTCCTACACCCACACCGAAACTTGATTTATAAAGATCATCAGGGAGTCCACAATGGAATTCTAAATCCCGCATCCAAATTCCAATCTTCAAGCACCATCAAGTGCACCAGTGAACTGACTGAAGTCGATTTTTTACATAGAATTAAAAACTCTAGGGTTTGTATATTTCCTAAATCTATATTCTGGGTTGCTCCAGTGAGAACGCTAGGCAGTGGACATTGAAGCCATCAAGAACCCTTAATGCCCACATTCAAATTGCAGTTCTCCGGCACCATGGAAAGGTGCTAAAACCCCAATAAACAATTTTACACATGTAAATCAAAGCTCTGTGATATGAAGATATGTGTCCATATTCAAAATCTCTGCACTAGAACACCTGGGAGTGCTCATGGAAACCCTAAACTCCACCTCAGAAAACTGGCTTTCAAGAACCCTACCCTGCTCCATTAAGAACCCCCACAGAGTATGCGACAAAACCTTTATCCCCATATCAAAATTTCAGACATCAGCACAAGAGAGATCAAAACATCCCAAACTCAAAATTATACAATCTATTAGAATCTTAGGGCCTATTCGAAAATCCAAGCGCCGATACCCAGAATCCAGTTTCTCCATACAATCCAAAATCCCAGAGCCTACGTCCACATCCCTTTATCACAGGTAACCAATCTGATATGCACCAAAACAAAAGCCTCAACAATGATAAAAAACAATGTAACAAAACCCCTACCTCTTCTTCCTCCACTACTTCTGTTTGATCCCACGCACATACCCTCTGCTCTCCTCATACTCTCCACCTCCTCCAATAAATCAAAACTATTCCCTTTCATCTTCAGCTCTTCAATACAATTACCCAACAATTTGGCATCTTTCTTTTCTCTTTCAACCACCCTCTCAGCCCTCTCTTCTATACCCATTTTGTGCCTCATCCCCAATATCATTACGAAGGATGCTACCACTGATTGCAAGCAAGGAATCCAGACCTTGCTGCAGGCGTTTAGACTATCTCCTGCAGTAGTGTATAGCAGAATTAAGGTCACTGCATGGTATAAGAAATAGAAAATGTATAACTGCGTGGTTTGTTTTCGTGTGGCATCTAGGTAGGCTTCTTTAAGGGCAATTCTTCTGCATATGGCTGCTTCTTCCTTCATCCATTGTTTTAACAGAAGCTTGTGTTGGCAATTCCCTGCAATTTCTTGCAAAGTATTCCTCTCTACTTTGGGATCCATTCCAGGAGGCGGGAAATTTTGCAGAGGTTGGTTTCTTGGGAATTTGATTCAACTGAAAACGAAGGTAATGCGGGAATTCAGTTGTCTCATTTATTAGAGACTTAACGGCCATATTCGTGGTAAATGCGTCACGGGGATATTTTAAGAAACCCACCTTCAAGAAAAGATATAAAATCTTGTCATTCAATTTTTAAAAACGAATAATTTTATTGGCAAAATTTTCAATTTTTTTTAAATATCGATTATCTCCAAAATTAATTTTTTTCTTATAAAATATTGACAATCTCAAAAAAAGAAAAGAAAAAGAATTATTGTAGTAAATTATTAGGCTATGTATGAAAATCTTTAATAGGTTTAACCAGTTGATTCTATAATATTTAGTTGGTACTATTTTTTTTAAATATAATCTATTTCTCATTATATTGTGTGAGATATTTTTTAAATTCTAATAGTACCCAAAATTTCTTCAAAACTATTGATTCCATGGAGATCAACAATCCAATGGAAATTTCAACCCCATAAGCATTACTAAATAGGAACATTTCTACCTCATAGAATATAATGAGGATCATTGAATATTTTATATCAATGGTGATAACTAAATATTGGTATCTAATAATTATATATATTATTGGCGAGTTAAATTAGATTTCTATATTAACTTACATAATTTAGGCGAGTCAATTCTAATCATGTATTAAATATTGTGGAAAATCTTTGAGCTTAAATTTTTAATAAAATAAATTATTTGACAATTTAAATTTTCTCAAATAGAATTTTGTAAAAATGTGGTGATTTAGATTACCTCAAATCTTGAATTATTAGTCGAATTTAAATTCTCAAATTTAAAAAAATAGCCAATTAATAAATATTAGCCGGTGAAAAAATTGAAATGTGTTTTAAAAATTACGGGGAATAAGGTTTTATTTGAAATACCAAAAAAATGTTCCTCCTATATCAAAGGATTACTTAATTAAATAAATAAAATGTTGGAGTTTTGATTCCACTACTATTAGGGAGAGCACGAGCAACGAGAAAGGGTTAGAGAGCATGCTTGACTTGGTAGTTGTTCAGGTTGAAGATCATTCATAGCTGGCTAGAATTTTTAGACTCAAAATAGATTTTGAAAGTTTCTATATCAAGCAACAGTTGTGAGGGGGCAGATATTGTTTACTTAATGTGTTGGTTGTCTGAGTCAAATGTATTGATTTGTAGGACTAAGCAAGTCATATTCCATATTAGATGTTGCATTCAAACCTACAACTTACCTCTATGGACATAAATGGTGTTTATGGGCCATTTTTGGGATTTCATTGGTTAGATTTGTAGACACCTAAAATTGTCCTTTCACACTAATATTAATTTTTATTAATAATTGCCCTTAATATTATGGTTAATTTTATTAACTGACTATAATCGTTATATTCTTCTATTTATTTAATTAAATGAATTTATTTTCTTTTGTATTTAAATTTTATTTAAATACTATAATATATTAAATTCAATTTAATATATTATCCCTCCATTTCCCTTTATAAAATAAATTTTATTTATTTTATTCCTCCACTAGCCTAAAGTTCTTCTAAACCATGATTAAATTAAATTTATTTTAATTTAATTTCTTTTCCTTTTTACCCATGTTTAGTTTTTTCTAATATTCCTCTAATCATGTGCACAATGACCTTTTCCAAGGTGGCCACCTCCCCATCTCTTTTCTCCACCAATCATTTTTAAATTCTCTTTTTCCCTCTCAAATGAAGTTTGACTTTTGCCACTTCACCTTTTTCAAACCATACCTAACATCCTTTTGCCTCTTCATCTTAGTCACTCCTCTTTTGCCTCTTAATCTTGGTCATCCATTATTTTGTCTATTAATCTCCATCGTCCAATTCTTTTCATTTTCTATAAAAGGAGGCCTCACTCCTCATTTCAAGCCAAAATTTTTTTTTTCTTCTTAATCTCTTAGCTCTTGCATCTTCTACAATTCTTAATCATTTTAGTTCTTTTCTTCATTATAATATAATCTTGTTCTTAGTTTCTTAATCTTGTTTCATTCATCGTAGATCTTAATCTTGTTTGCATTATCATTATCTTGAATCAATCTTGCATCAATCTTAATCTTTATCATTTGTGAAGCTTGGGACAAGTTTCTTATACTCGTTCTCAATCCCTTCACCATATTCTAGTTTTGTATTAGTATTGCATTTCATTTGTGTTGGGAGAGCATATCCACATAATCTCAAAGAGAAAATCAAACAAGGCTTTGGGTGCCCTTGTTTTAGCTCATCAGAGGTTGTAATGAAAATTACTTATTTTGTTGCATTTGAAATTACTAAAATCTAATGTGATTGTTTGGTGTTTTGGTGTTTTGTATTTGCAGCAAATACGTCTATATTTTCATTGCATACAAGGTCCTAAGAAGTTAATTTACTATATTTGATATAGAAGCTTGGAGCAGAGATGATGTGTAAATTTGGATGTGGTGCATGCAACAAAGAGAAAATTTCTAATATAGTTCCTCTTAGTTTTAATATTGAGGGGGTGGTGGCAAAGGAGAGGGAGATGGAGGGGAACATGTAATTTGAACACAAAGAAAAATATTTTGTGCACCTATATAGGAGGACAAAAATGCAAGCATCACTACCCATGTGATGTTGACCACAAAATCAAGATAAATGGTAGTGTTGAAGTGAAATGACCTAAAAATGAATAAAGGGGCATGAACTAGAGAGTAGGAACATAAATTAAAATGATTAGAGTAGTCATAAATCACATTTGTAAAAAGAGGGCAATAAACTAGGTGTAAAATAAGGAGGGAAGTGCAAAGTGTGCACTTTTCATCTTACATACATTTTACCCTCACTTTAGTGTACACACGAGCTACAATAGACCAAGAATGATAAATTAAATAAAAATAACATTATTATATTTGACAAAAGGGGTATAGAAAGGATAATATGAAACATATGTCCATCTCTACCAAAGCGTCACCTTTGAGTATACAAACCACTCATGAAAAAAGAAATTAGAATGTACAACAAAGATTACAAATAAATTCACAACATTTAAAGAGATTCCAGTTTTAAACTATTAAAAGTGATATATAGAGAAATCATGGAGTTGGAACTAGTGACTAGTAACAAGGTTGTGTAGAATATGAGTGTAAAGGAGTTGGCACAAAATAATTTTGAAAATGGATGTGAAGGAGATTACAAAAGGAATTGGGATGATTGCGAAGGAGATTGCACAAAAAAACTATAAATCGTTATAAAATGATCAAGTACACAAGAAATTACTATTTTTTACAAAGGAGCCTACACAAACTAACCAATGTAAGATGATATTTGACTAAAGTAGTTATAGTTTACAAAATTATATGCATCATCCCCAAATTAATTGCATGGAGGTAATCAGTTAGAGGAAAGGGGAGACGCGGATAAGAGAAGGAAAGGAAAATGATATTAGGAAATAAAAGCACAACATAAAAGGGATGAGCACTAGAAAGTATAAGAGAGGATAAAAGAAAATTTATAGCCCCCTAAAAAGTATAAGAGAGGATAAAAGAGAGGATGAACACTAGAAAGTATAAGAGAGGATAAAAGAAAATGAATACCCCCCAAGTCACCCTAATGGTTTTCCACTTAAAAGAGAGAAAGGAATATGACCTACATGTAGGAGGAGAGGATTAGATTGATGGAGGAAAGATAGGAAACTATTATTGAAATTTTACAGGAGAAGTGGTAGTAGTATTGAATTGATGAAAGAGAAGGAATTTTCAAGATAAATTGGTAAAATAAACAAAAGAGTGGGGAAAGGTAAAGGTGAACAAAAAATTATTTAAATGGGGATGTATAATGTAGTAATATTAGTGGGGGAATAGATAAAGTGAGTGAAAAATAAAAGAGAAGTAAAAATTAGAAAATAGGGTTCAAAAGTTCAATAAAATAAATGAAAAGGTTAGAAACAAGGTAGGGGTATAACGAGTGCGAGGAGAAGAAGGAAAGATGCCTTGAAGACCCACAAGAGTGGAGTATGTATGAGCCTATATTCTCATTAGCTAAGTGATGGAATATATATATACAAATTTTTTTGGCAAATGATCTTTTGTAAATTTTGATTTTATTTTGAAAGAGGCAAAATTTAAGTCAAACAACATAGGAATATTTTATTGAAGGGAGATTGCACATTTGTAACCATAAAAGTTTCTCTTATAGTTACATTAGTAGATTCATGGGGGTATTGTTGGAAATATGTCATTGATGTCGACATACTTTTGTGACTTATATGGTTATTGGTTTGAAATTTTAGTGATTATGTTTTGGTCCATGTATCTCAACGAATATATATATATATATATATATATATATATATATATATATATATATATATATATATATATATATATATATGGGTGTTTAGTTTGTACAATATGTTTTAGTGTACCATATAATTATATATTCAAGTTTGTATGTGCTTTAGATCTTCTAATAGAGAGATACATGGTTCGATAGTTCAATTTGCTGGTCGCTTTATTCCTTGGGAATAAAATAGGTTATCATGATATTTGCATTTCATCAACTAGATGATTTGAGGACAAGGATAAGCATTGGATGTATGTGTAAATTCTAGTTGATATCAAATATTTTTATAGTTTCACTGGCCTGTGAAGGTAAAACATATGGAGTATTTATGGTGGAAACATGTAAAGAACTATTAATAGGCAAAGCATGTTTGGCCAACTTGAAATATGTTCATATCAGTATATATGTTTGGTGTGCTTCTTTTAAGTGATACAGGATATGGATGTGGATGTGAACATAGCAAAGGAATATACAATAATACATGTGACTAAGTTAGATGTAAATTATAGAAGAGCTAATGAAGTGCATGAAGTTTATTTTCTAAACCCCAAAGGTACTAACTTCATGCACATTTTAGAAATAATTGTAATAGTTATTTTTGTCTATCTATTCTCTATTGGGCAGTGCGACCTCCGATAGTGAGACTTCATCAATTGGGAAGTGAGCCTTAAAGTGAGAACTTATAATATATTATAACTATTTATACTATATTAAAAGTTAACCCTCCATGGTTTTTCCCATTGTGGGTTTTCCAGGATAAAAATATGGTGTTCTTTTGTGTGTGTGATATCTCTAGTTTAGTTGTTCATTTGATTACATGTTTATTTTTGTAACATGGATATTAAGTAGAATCTGCAAAGAATTAATGATGTAGGAGTACCATTGGGTTGTTGGCAATCTTGCATCAACAAAAAATAAAACATTTTTCCTTCAATTTGTTCCTCTTTAGTTTAGTTTAGTTCACTTTCTATATTCCTTTTGGCATCCTTCTGAGTTGGCTCATGTTTGATCTTCCTTTGGGTTTTCACCTAGATTTGATTCTTCTTAGTAGAGTTATCTTTGATCTTTTAGGTTCAACCTATTTCTTCATCACATTCTCAGCTAGTTGGAGTTTTCGATCCTTCGAACCTTTTTCCTTCGTTTGCGATCCTATTTGGCTCATTGTTTGATGTTCATGGACTCTTGGATGATATCCCTTTTGTTTTGTGCTTCATCTCAAATCTTGGTTGAGGAGTTCTTCATGATTTAGGTCCTGGCCTATTTTTCACATTACATTCTCCCACCTTGCGGATCGTGATTCTTCTTGGATGACTTAGAGGCATTGCAAACATCATATATATTGTTGTATTTGTTCCTCAAGTTGGAAGCTCTTACAATTGATGATTATATAGATCCACATAAAGGATAAATCTAGATAATATCTATAATCATGCCTTTATGATGCTTCTATAAGCCTGCATGTTGTTGGCCAATTGTAATTGAGTTTCTGATAATGTGAACATCTAATCTTGTATTCTCTCTAATCCTTGTTTTAGATTATATTGTGTTGGATATTTTTGCATGGTTTATAATATTCTCATTGAGGACCCTCCTATTGTGGTTGCATCAAGTGGTATGAAAGTGGGTTTTTATTCCCGAGATAGAAAATCTTCATTCCTGAGATATAGGTTAAGGGTTGCCCACACATGTGTGAGCAACACTTGGGATGTGTGCTTAGGGAATAATGGTGGAAGAGGAGACATAGGCTTCATTAAGAGGTTGTAAGAGCCATTAATGAGGGTGTAAGGGGCCATTAATGAGTCTGTAAGTCTCATTAATGAGGGGGGTTGACCAGAAGTCAAAGGATGAGGGTTTAGACTAAGAGGGTTAGGAATCACCCTCTAAGCAGGTTTAGGATGAGATTAGGAAAGGGTAGATAGGTTTAGGGTTTTCTAGAAGTTTCTAGGGTTTTAGGGTTTAAATAAATATTTAATTTATTTAAGGATTATGACATAATTTATTAAATGTTAATTAATAAATTGGAGGGAAAATCATTCAAATTGGATTCAAATACTTTTTGGGAGGGTTTCTTTAATTAAAAGTCTTTAATTAAAATAGGAGAAGGGATAATGACAATAAAAACTAATTAATTAATTAATTAATGATGATGTCATGAGGGGTTTTTTGCAAAATAAAATACTTTTATTTGGCAAAGTGATTTTAGGTGTCTACATTTTGCCCCTCTTTGATGTGATGCCACAAGTGCCATGGTGTCAAAGACAAGAAAATAAGATGCCCCAGGCTAGAATAGAAGATAAGGGGTTGTGCCCCCTTGAGAAAATAACGGAAAGAGGAAACTTTGGGGAATTTTTTTGAAAAGGATGCAAGCAGGAAGGAGGATAAATAGATGACCTTCCAAGAGAAAAGATGCATGAATGCAATATGAGGTGAGATGCAGGATGTAGGATGAAGCTATATGAAGGATGCAAGATTAATCTATATGCGGGGATAGGAATTTGGGGAGCTCATTGTGTTGGATATTTTTGAGAGCACAACCTAGTTTGATATAGAAATGCTAGAGACCTGTCAAGGTTACTGGGAACTTAAGGCCTTGTCACTAGTGTTGCATAGGACTGACACAAAAAAAAAGCATGCAAAGGGTTGCCCCAACATCACACATAAATCCTAGAGGAGGCATGGTGGAAACAATGCTGGAGAAACCACAAACATACAACTAACTTACAAGCATAAGAAAAAGATCAAAAGACCTTGCCCCATATTGCCCTCATTCGTAGCACACCGTGATATAAAGGATCGTGGTGACTTTGAGGAGAGGAACACCGAGAAGCCATAAAAGATAAAGAAGATCCAAAGGAAAAAATCCAAGATTAGAATGATAACTCCAAAAGATATCCTTTTCCAAGGAGATAGATTGATTGCAATTGATGGGGGGAAGATTAGGTCAGAATGTGAGGAAGGATACATCCTACACAGATCCAATTGATTGATGGAAGATTAGGTCAAATAGGAGGAAGGATACATCCTCAAGGACAGGTTTGATGAAGAGAATGTTGTGTTGTCATTGGAAAATGATGAATCAAGGATAGTCATATGATCAAGGATAGTCGACAAAAGATGTTGTTGAAGTACAAGGCTGGGTGAGACAAGATATCTGATCATAGTTGCTGCAGGACTGATGAGGTTATGTACAACAAGAGATAATGATATGTACAAGGAAGCTCAAAAGATTAAAAAAATATCCAAAGGAAAAAATGAAATAACAAGTATCTCACACACCTTTTTCCATAGTAGGATGATGGATGATGATTGATTCGATGAGGATTGATGGTGGAGGATGGTGGAGGATTACTAAGTGTCAAAAATGAGTTGCTGACATAGGATCAGAGAGGATAGGATTTGTCAACCTAAGATAGACTGATGATCTTCGAAAGATGGGATTCTTCTCAATGCACACCAATCTCTTTCTCGAGATGATGAGGCTTACAAAGACAAGTATACGATGCCCCAGACAATGCTTAGTCAAAGGGTGGTGCTGGGATGATTCTGATTTAGGATAAGGATTGAGCAACTCAAAAGACATGACACAAAGCGGATAGTGGATAACTAGATAAGGATTCCTATGACAAGAGATAGGTAAGACACTCGAACCTCAAAAGGACCAAGGGATGATTGCTGAAGCACGTAGCTGGATAGGTCATGATGACTCAAGGGCTAATTGATGTAGAGGATGGGACCTAAAGACACATATGTAGAAATGAGCTTAGGAAAAGACATGAATGACGTTAGGGTACAAGACTCAAGATAAGATATACAAGGGATTGGGGATGAAGCCAATGATGCAAAGATATGCAAGATGATGCCCCAGTTGGGCTGGAAAGACAAGATGGACTAATGGTGGATAGGCTTGATGATGGATGATGTTGTTAGGAATGGGAACACTGAGAGGGGGGGTGAATCAGTGTTCTATATTATTAAATTTGAAACTTGAATCTTTAATAAATTACTTATTTACTGAACTAAATATTAATGCATGTAAAGTAATCAACACATAACACATAACTCTAGATATGGTTATAGGGAAACCTTAGCAAAAGGAAAAACCCCAGTGGGAATTAATACCCACTAATAACTGTACTTGTGTATTATGAACCTGTTAATGTTCCTTAGCCTTGTTAGGAGCTGTCATTACAAAGATTAAGTACAAAGACCTTGTCAAGGGTCAGACCTTGTTATGATTATTTTACAATTAACCCTATTAGGGGTGAGGAAACACTATCTTAGAGCTCACTGCTCAAGTGGTGAAGGCTACAACCTTCTGGATCTTAGATACACACTATATCTGCAAGGTGAACTGTTGTTGTGACATTGCTTGTCTGATTAGTTCCTTATGTGCACTAATGATTTAGCCTCGTAAAGCTCTACAACATTCTAACTACTCTTTGCATAATTCTTCTCTACTTCTATCAACTCTTTATCCCATACCATACTCAAATACAAAGGCGCGTGTCTTATTTATATGCGCAAACAAAACTATTCGCTAGGTCGGCATTCAACCTATTACATACAATGCTTCCAAATGAATTGACTCAAGCGTGTTTACATACAATTATATTAACATGTCTATAACCTAAATACAATAGGGGCATAGCCTTTACAAAATAATATTATAAGTGCCAACCAAATTACTAACAGTCGGTTGCATACTATGTTCTACTCTGCCACTCACTATCTGTGTCGCTTCAACTCGCTATATCTTCTTCATACCAACACATTTGATCATGTGTTCTTAACTGTAGCTTACTAACATATCCAAAGGCTGATATTCAAGGGCGCATGCCAAAACTTGATTATAAGCATGTGCGTTGATGCTCTGTTCATCTATTGCTCTGTTGACTGTCCAGTCTTCCATACTTAGCCATTTTCCTGATCCTCTAAGTTATGCACTGACTCCAAAACTTCATATGAATTTTTTGCCACAATGAAAACACTAAATCATAGTCATATACATCAGTATAGTCAAATTTCCAACAATCTCCCCCTTTTTCATTAATGGCAACAAAGGAATATGGTGAAGTTACTAAACTAAGTCTTACACAAAAACTTTCTAACATATACTCTATCTTATATCTCCCTTTTACTCTACTCCCCTTTACATCATATATACTGCTTCATATTCTCTCGTCTACTATATATTCTCCTCCCCCTTTGACATTAATGAAAAAGGTGCTAAAAAATGTATCTACAAGTACTTACAAAGTGAGTATATCTAGATATGCAATCTTCAAGTTCTGGATCTCTTGCTGCCAAAATGCTTTTAGTGCATTTACAGTCTGAAGATGGGTGCACAAAGCATAAGTAAACTTCTCCATCTTCTCCAATTCTGAACTTGGTCCTTGACCATATGTCACCATCATGGCATCAATCTCTTTGATATTTTGATTTAGCACATCTAAAGAGGGCACAAGAGCATTTCTTAGCTAAGTTTGCCTTGCCCTTATCTTAGCCATTTCTTTTTCTATTTTATCTATTTTGTCTAATTGTCCTTGATAGACATTATTGCACATATTTACATCTTGTGAGGGATCCAACATTTATTTACTCACAGCTATCATCATAGTTTCAGCTTCTTGGATTTTCTTGGAAAGGTATGCAGTAAGCTTATCTTTATTCATACAATCTGCTATTATCTTTCTTTCCTTAGCTACAAAATATTTTAGTATGGCTTGACCAACCTTTAGTGAGCTGAGGTCAAGTGTAAAGTTACTGATCAATTCACTTAACCTCCTTTTAAGATATTTTTCTTCTGCAACCTTGGATGCATATTCTTCTAGGCTAGAGAAATTTGTTTTGAAACATGTCAAGATGGTGATGACATCCTCCACTACATGTACATTGGACACTTTCTTGTCCTTAGGCAGTAAGCTATTCAGGATGTTGACTGATTCAACAAACAATGGATTCCTCATAACTTGTTTCTCCTTGGCCTTTTCCATTTCTAGCACACTGATCTTAATCAGGTCTTCTTCTCCCCATGAATCTAAGCTTGTTGTGTTAGGAGTCATACTTGACAATAATGAAATTGAGGGCTTAGGGGTAAGGAGTGAACTTTGACTAAAATCCATTACCTCAGTCTTTATAATCACTAGAATTTCAATAGAGGGCTCCTGTGTAGGTTCATCTTTCTTTTCTTCATCCTCTTCTTCTTCCTGTCCAGTTAGATCTTCAATCTACACATCTTTTTGTTGCTTAAGTGAATTATCACCACATAGTATTTTAGCTTATTCTATACTTACAAAGGCTTCTTCAAACTTTTCCAAGTCATTATCTATGGCTACCATTGATATTTTCACATCATCAGTCATAATCGTATCATCTTTTGTTCCAGTCATGGGTGCAGACTCCATTGCATCAGTAGACATTAACACTATGGGTGCTGAATCCTACGGACCTGTTATAGGTACATTAGGGATCTCAACTTATTTGACTTGCTCAATAGGAACTTGGGTTGCAGGAGCGGATGATGGATGCATGCGTTGTTCCAAAAATATCTTCTCAAATTCTTTTTTTGTTTCCTTGGCAACCAATTCATAGTCCTTATTCATGATCTGCAAGGTTCTTAGCTTGGTTCTAAGGTGAGGCTTCACTAGTTCCAACAATAGTGTCTTCTCCTCAACTGAACATACTGGAAGGTTATCATCTAAGGTCTTTTCCCTTATTCTAAAATCTTCTTCTATTTCTTGTCTCTTCAAGTAATCAAGTATGTCCCATGCTTGGTCAGGAATTATTGTCTTAAGTTCCAAGACTGTGTTCTTGAACTTAATCATATGTTTGATTATCATGCTATGGATCTCAGATTTGTCTATCTCATGATATCTATCATAAAACTTAGCAATTTGATCAATCCTTCCTTCATCTACCACTCTTGTTCTCAACACTTCTAGATTTGGTAGGAAACCTACCTCAGGAGGTGGTTGAATATTTCTGCCTTGGCTTCTTGTGGCTCTTGCTAATGGATGGCTTGTGATAGTCTTCTTTTTCCTCTTAGGTATCTTTCTTGTCTCATGAGATGCTTCAGTGGACTCTAGATCAACAGTAGGAGTGGGTGCAGGAGTGTTATCTTTAGTTTTCTTCTTTTTCTCCTTAGGATCATCAACCTTCTATGTTTTCACTTCACTAGAGGGTGCACTCTCAAGTTTCATTGTAATATTGGCTTCCCTTTCCTTATCAAGGTCTTCTTGAGTAACCCCATGGATTTTTAGTATTTCAGAGGTGATCTTTGATGCTTTCCTCTTGGTCGCTGCACTGTACAAGACTGAATCTACTTGTCTTGTTTTCTCCTCATAGTTCCCCATATTGGCCCATTAGGATCCTTGGGTACTGATAGTAGAACTTGTGCATATGCTTCCAAAACCTATTCCTCCACTTCATAACCAAGTGGATGAATCCACTTAGTTCTAGGTTCTACTGCTTCCATGCATGTGATGTCTGTCTCTACCATGAAGCAAATACTATCCTTATACTTTTCCACAATACTCTCAGGTATCCTATACCTCCTCTACATCTTTATTCTAAATGTTTTGATTTCAAGTTCCACAAAATCTTTGAAGGTACTATCAGATGATGCCTTGAGTGAAATTTGAGGCATTGTAGGCAGACTCCTATCTAGATAAAGATTTGATACTTTTCCAACTATATGGAAGTACATATAGATTATCAGTTATCCAAACCTGAATATCTTGCTCTTGTCATGCTTGATAGCCTTGATATTATCCATCAATTATGTGCACAAGATCTCACACAAGTTGAATTCACCATTTTCCTTCACTATTCTAATAGCTGCCAAAATAGTGGTTGTGGACACACTGTTTACCCTATTTGCATGCTGGAATCTATATCCAAGTATCATAGACATGAGCTTGATATCCTTTTCTTCAATTGGCTCAATTGTCATCCTACACATATCACTCCAGGATTTGTAGGCTTGTTCTACTTATTTTCTTACATCCTTGCCACTTGGAAGAATGGCACCAGTCTTGGGTAGTCCTGTCATCTCATAAATGAGATCAGTAGTTATTCTCATAGGGACTTCTCCTATCCAAAACAAGTCATGATGAATTCTTCTCAACAAAATCTTGATCCATTCGGATTCATAAAATTCATATGCAGTCACATACTCTATGATAGGGTTGTTTTCTAAGTGCACAAACTCATCAATGAATGTTTTTTCTGGATTCATCATGGTTTCCATGTGCGACTTGATTCTATCCAATCCTACTGGTTCATTTTTATAGTAGATATATGCATGTATATCCTCTAAATGCATTACTCCTATTGGGGTTTTAGAAAATGCTCTTTCCAAATCATCTAGGATAGACTTGAATGGATGATTATTAAATATGTACCTCTTTCTTTTAGCAACATCAAACACAATTGGAGTAGCCATAACTTACTTGTTTAGTCACTTCAAATAAGTTTCCAAGGGTTTCTAAATTGTCACGACTGAGCTAGGGTTCTGCAACAATAGAGACACTTCTTTGTTGGTAATCTGACTGCAATTATTCACAACTTGTTTGCTTGAACTCCTATGATCTTCAAATGCTCAAACTTGAATGCAAATGTGTGAATAATGGATCTTTGGTGACTTTAAATCAACTTTCTATCATTAATGTTTTCCGCGTAAACACAGAATGCAACAGAGAATTTCAATCTCCATTTTTGTTATCAATCAGGAAGTGTGCTCTTAGATACTGCATCAACTAGTCTCCAAACAATTATATACAAAGGCACATACTCTGAGAGTGAGTATGCCAACTACGTAGGGGTCTAGAGCTAATCTAGCTCCCCCTATGACCATGAGGGTCATTCATCCGGATGTAGAGGGTGCATCCATTGCATATGCATCCAATACATACTCATCATTCTTATCCTTATTTGCTTCTATCCAAATCAAGCTTGCTTCTTCTATAGCTTTCACAAACTTGACTTCTCCTGATTCATCCAGAATTGACCCTTGAGACTTATTGGGGATTCCTTGTCTTTGCGCTTTTGATTTGCAAAAATTTGAGATGTGTCCAACCTTGTTACAAGAGTGAAAAATAACTGGAGGCCTTATATTCCTCAGTGCATTGATGTGAGTTACCATACTGCACTGTCTAGTTGTATGACCATTATAATTGTGTATCTGTCATGTAGTGTTCTGAGGAATTCTAACATTCTTCTATGGATGACTTCTCTGATTATGCTGAGTCTAATTTCTTTGATTTGATCTACAATTCATAGCTCTATGACCAAACTTATTGCATGAATAACATTAACCATTGAAAGGTCTTACCTCTTTACAATCTCTTGCTATGTGACCATGCTTGTTACAGGCATAACAAGTTTTGTTTACCGACTTGTGCTCATCTTTAGATGGTTCTATTTTAGATTCAATATGATCTTCAGTCTTCTTGGCTTTTGTAGATTCTTCTAGTGCTTTCATTCTTCCTCGCATATCATTGATTTGATTTTGTGCTTCATTGAATCCAATACTAGAGGTATCTCCTATAATCTTCTGTGCATACAATTGTGATTCTATTAGATCCTTTCTTGTGTACAATTTGTCAATATGATTCTTTGCTTAGTCAATTTAGATTCTACTTTCTTCTTGATGTTCTCTAACTCCAATATTTTCATGTTTGCTTGCCTCAGTTCTTCATCCAACTTCTTGTTTTCTTTGACCTATTCTTCATAGAATTCTTGATTGTTAAATAGCTTTTCATCCCATTCTTCAATATGATCCTTCAAAGATGTGTTTTCCTCATTTATCTTGTTGACCATTTTCCCTAAATCACTATTTGAACAATCCTTAAAATCTTTTCTTAGTTTCTTGATGAATACTTGAGAACCACTAACCTTTAATTTCAATTCTTCAATTTCTTTCTCAGATTTTTCAAGGTCTTCAAGATTCTTCTTCAGATGTTTCACTTCTTCCGAATCCATGATCTCCTCAAGTGGTTAAACTTGTCTTTAGAGGACCAAAGCTCTGATACCAATTGTTAGGAATGGGAACACTGAGAGGGGGGGGGGGGGGGGAGGGTGAATCAATGTTCTATATTATTAAATATAAAACTTGAATCTTAACTGAATTGCTTATTTACTGAAATGAATATTAATGCATGTAAAGTAATCAACACATAACACATAACTCCATATATGGTTAGGGGGAAACCTTGGCCAAAGAAAAAGCCCCGGTGGGAATTAATACCCACTAATAATTGTACTTGTGTATTATGAACTTGTTAATGTTCCTTAGTCCTGTTAGGAGCTGTTATTACAAAGCTTAAGTACAAAGACCTTGTCAAGGGTCAGACCCTATTAGGAGTCTTTTATAATTAACCTTGTTAGGGGTGAGGACACACTTTCCTAGAGCTCACTACTCAAGTGGTGAAGGCTACAACCTTCTGGATCTCAGATACACACTATATATGCAAGGTGAACTGTTGTTGTGACATTGCTTGTCTGATCAGTTCCTTATGTGTGCTGATGCTTTAGCCTCTTGTAAAGCTCTACAATATTCTAACTAATCTTCACATACTTCTTCTCTACTTCTATCAACTCTGATCTCATACCATACTCAAATACAAAGGTGCATGTCTTATTTATATGCACAAACAAAACTATTCACTAGGTTAGCCTTCAACCTATTACATACAATGCTCTTCCAAATGAATTGGCTCACGCATGTTTACATACAATGATATTAACATGTCTATAACCTAAATACAATAGGTGCATAGACTTTACAAAATAATATTATAAGCGCTAACCAAATTACTAACAGTTGGCTGCATACTCTATTCTGCTCTGCTAGTCACTGTGTGTCACTTCAACTCATTGTATCTTCTTCATACCAACTCATCTGATCACACATTCTTAAATGTAGCTTACTAACATATCCAAAGGCTTATCTTCAAGGGCACATGCCAAAACTCGATCATAAGCATGTGCGTTGATGCTCTGTTCATCTGGTGCTTTGCTGATTGTCTAGTCTTCCATACTTAGCCATTTTCCTGATCTTCTAAGTTATGCGCTGACTCCAAAACTTCATATGACTTTGTTGCCATAATGAAAACACTAAATCATAGTCATATACATCAGTATAGTCAACTTGCCAACATATGTGTCTTGAAATGACACAGATTTGGGAAGGACGCATCCCAACGATGATGATTGGATTGAGATCAAGGCTTGCCACAAGAATAGGAACAAGACTATAGATGTGATAGGATGGGTTGGCTTGATGTTGGATGTTGGATAGCTAGAGGATATGGATAGGATCTACAGATGTTGGAAGATTTCTGGGAAAATTAGGTTATGGATGAATGACATTGGATTTCACGAGGGTAGCCTATAGCTACATACCAATGATAAGGGAAGATACCAGGTGATGGAAAGATGGAGGAAATGCTGAGGGATTTGGATAGAGGAATGACTTAGGATTCAGATAGAGGAACTCCTAAGGGATGGGATAGAAGAATATTGAGGGATTTTGATGGAATATTTTCTTAGGATTTGGATAGAGGAATGTTGAGGATTGGATAGAGGAATGCTGAGGGATTTGGATAGAGGATTGTTAAGGATTTGGATAGAGAGGAATGATTAGGATCTGGATAGAGGATTACTGAGGGATTTGGATGGAGGAATGCTTAGGATTTGGATGGAGGAATGCTTAGGATTTGGATAGAGGAATGCTTAAGGATTTGGATGGGGGAAGATATGGATTGGAAGATAAGACAAAAAGAGGATGAGGAAGGTAGATGGAAGCTAGATAGTTGGTGGATGAAGATACATGGCTGAAAGATGTGATGGGGAAATGGATGCCAAAAAGGTGCCCAAAAGCATGTATACCTGGTGGTCTTTGTTTATGTATCAAGATCTCAAGGAGGATGATGAAGGAGCTGAAGAGACAAGTGAGATGGAGGAGATGTTGGATAGGATGTGCCAGAAGGAAATGCCCCCAATTGTAGAGAGGAATTGGATGGAGGGATTATGTATGATGCTTTTTTGCCTAGTTTTCATCATGGTACTTGTCCAAGGTGCTTGAATTGCCAAGTTTTCACCATTGGACAAATGTTTTTCTCTTTTCTTTTCTTCTTTTTTGATATTTTTCTCTTGATTTTTTCCAATTTTTATGGATTTTCTAATTTTTTGCTGACTTTTTTATATGTCGATGACTTTTTGATTTGACTGCATGTCGGTACAACCTTATTGGGATGGCAAGATTATGCAAAGGCATGGATGAGATGGGGTAGATGGGAAATATGCATGGTATGAGAGATATGATGGTAGAAAGTGCTTGGATGGAATGATGGAAAGTGACTATGATAGGGGGATGTTGTCAGGACCAACATTGGCACATGTTGCGAGGTAGGTGGATGAAGTGGATGTGATGTGGATGAAAGATGTGGATAGGATGGAGGATTTGTGATAGGATATTTTTGGTAGGGACCCAAAATAGATGTAGGAGATGGAGAAGAGGAATGAGTAGTTGGTATATTAGCAACCTTGGATGCCATTGTGGATATTTCTTTTAGATGCATTGCATCTTTTTGCTTTGGGATCCACATAGTTTTCACTTTTGCTTTGGTGGGCCTTTGTGGCCATTAGGATGCATTGGATTTTGCTTTTTCTTTAATGGGCCTTTGTGGCCATTGGGATGCATTGGATTTTTTTTTTTCTTTAATGGGACTTTGTGGCCATTAGGATGCAGTGGCTTTTGCTTTTTATTTGGTGGGCCTTTGTGGCCATTGGGATATAGTGAATCTCCTGATTGGATTTTTTTTTGCTTGAGCATGTCTTTTAGAGTGGACATGGAAATCCTTAGATAGTTTCAGATATTTACCTCCATGCATCTTGGATATGGAATCTAAATTATTGTGAGGAGCATTGGAAGGAATATGTGGAGGTGCGTGGGATGGAGGAAATGTGGATGCAAATATGGAAGAAGATTGGCAGATAGGAGATGTGGGAATGTGCCTTTGTTGATCCTGAATAGGGATGTTTAGATTTTGGATGAAGGATTGAGTGTGATAAGACGAGGAATGATATTTTGGGATGTAAGGGCCCAAAATGGATTTGGTATGTGGAGGATATGCAATGGTAGATTCTGTGCTATAGGAATCCAAAATGGATTTAGAGGATGAAGGAGGAATGTGATAGGTTGTCTTAGGTTGCAATGATGGAGGAGGAGGAATGGTGTTGTATTCTTTGGAGGGATGATGAGGAGATGCAATGGTGTTTTTGGAAGGATGCTTGAATCTGCCTTTAGCTGTACCAACATTTCTAGAGGAAGTGCCTTTAGATGTGTGACCAATACCACATGATTTTGGGTGTTTCTTATCCTGAATGGGATCCATATTTCCTTGTTCTTGGGCACCTAGGCCTTTTCCTTGATAATTCCATTTCTTGAGAATTTTATCCAAACAAGGATACTTTTGACTTGGGTAATAAGATAAACATCCAGTATTAGGTTCTAGGGTGGGGGATATGAAATTGATTTCTTCTTCTTCGAGTGGGCTTTCCTTGAAAAATGTAAGTGGACCAAGGGGATAGAGTGATGGAATTGGGATAGTTTGGATTGGAGGATCATCAAGTGGAAAGGATGGGATGATAGGATCTTGATTGGAATTGGAGGATGGTGATGGTGATGGATCTTGAGACAAAGGAATTGGGATGGGAGGATCTTGGATTAGAGGAATTGGAATGGTAGGATCTTGATTTGGAGGAATTGGGATGGTAGGATCTTGAATTCAAGCAATTGGGATGATAGGATCTTGATTTAAGTCGATGGATATTTCAACATACTTTTGGAAAAGATCTTGACTTGATGGGATTGCTGCAAATGGTGTGATGGGGGATGTATGGATGGACTCTTTAGATGGTATGAATAAAAGGATGGGATTTTATGCAATTTTGATGGTGGGAAGAAGGGTGAACTCATGAGGCTTATTGGATGTGGTTTGGATAATGCTAGGAGATGGAAATGTGTATGGGGATTGGATGGAGTCAACAAATAGGAAGGACACAATGATGCTAGGAGATGGAAGGGGATCAATAATGCTAGGAGATGGAAGAGGATCAATAGATGGGATAATTGAAAGAAGAATGATAGGTATAGGAGGTTGATGGGACTCATTACTGATGGCTTCACATGAAGGATTGAGATGGCATGGCTCATTGACATTAGGAGGATTTTTTGCTGGATTTCTTGTGAAAATCCTTGGAGACTTCCATGATGGAGGCTGAGGTAAAGGATTGGAGTGTATAGAAGATAGAGAGCTAGGATAGTCCACATATGAAGGAGGGGTGTGTAAGATATAAAATATGTGGTGGGGTCCTAGAACAATGACTTGCACATAAAAGAGACCCCAAAACTGATATTTTATACATATATGAAATTATAATGATATGGAAAGTAAATATAGAATACTAATGTTGAAATGAAGAAATAAAGGTCCTTACCTCTGAAAAAGAATCGGCTAAAAACCCTGTCAGACGGTCTTAGAAATTATTGATTTTCACCTTCTTAAACTGAAACTGTAAGATCTCCAAAACCCAAAAATCTTTTTCTTTTCTGAGAAAGGTCGTCATTGACTTAGGTAGACAAAGTTGACCTTGACCTAAGGTCAACCTTGACCTACACTGCTCTGATGGAAATTCTATTCGCAGATCCTGAAGGATGAAAAGGGTATCCAGATCTGCACTGTAATTCACCGTCCTACACTTGTACCTACAAGAAAAATGGTTTTGTTTGTTGGGGGGAGGATTTTGCCTTAGTCAAACCCCAATTTAGGAAGTAACCTTGAAATTGAATTGAAATAGTTGTAGTAAAAAAAGTAAATGGAACAATTCACCTTGCTTATGTTGAAAACCCTTGTGGAGGATTCAAATCCTTGAATCCATAAGTATGAATGCTCCAAATGAATGTAGAATTGAATGTAGGATGTCTCATATCAATTGTCTTAGATCTTCACCACCAATCTTGAATGGATCTTGGAATAGGAAGAGGCTTGGATGAATGTGGATGGAGAAATCTTCAACAAGAGGGCTCCATAGAGATTGAATCCTTCAATGGCTAACAATGGATCTCCTTGATGAATTGGATCTTGAATGGTTGAATGATTGAATATGAATGAATTCTTGAATTTTTTCCTTCTCCTTATTTCTTGCTTGAGTGATTGAGAGATTATGAAGATGAGATGGAGAAAATGAGAGGAGGAGGCTCCCTTTTGTAGTGATCTAGGGGACAAACTTCTAGAGAGGCCACATAGAAAACAATAATTAAGGGCCCATGGAACAAAAATCTAGAGAGATGCACATGGAGAGGAAATTAAATTAAAGTCTTAACACAAGACTCTAGAAGGGGACCATCCTTAATATAGAAATAAAAATAATTATTTAAGAGCCTTGTCACAAAATTTGAGGTAAAGCCAACCCCAAAGTTAATTTGAGCATTAGGCACAAAACTTGAGAAAGGCTAATCTCAAATAATAAATGAGGAATCCTACACAAATCTCAAGAAAGGTCCACCTCAAATATTAATTTGAGAATTTGACACTTAACTCAAGAAATAGTGGCCCTAAAGAGGGAAAATACAAATTTTTTGATGAAACCCTGAAACTGGAACCTAACCCCGAGGATCCTGGACCCTAGGGTCAAGGTCGAGGTTGACTTTGACCTAGGTCAAGGTCAAGGTTGAATTTGACCTAGGTCAGAGTTGAGGTTGACCTTGACCCTGAGGTTGAGAATCTCAGGTTTCCAATTCAAGATGCCAAAATTATGTCAGGAAGAAGTGGAAAATAGGGCAAAATAGGGAAAAATCCAGATCCAAGCCAGGGACCCATTCAAGGTGCTTGACATGAACCCAAACCACTTAATCAAAGGGATAAACATTCTTAACATGGAACTACTTCCATTTTAAGATGATACATTAAGCCCCCACTTTAGCAAGAGTATTGACTCGATGCAAACTCTTGGTAAAGGAGATCACAAAGAAAAAGATAATCTTATTGGAATCAAAGGGACAAAGGAATCCTCAAGCCCCCATGGACTTGAGTCTTTGTCAACTCCAAGATTACAATAAGAGAGACATCACTAGAAAAAAGAGAGACAAGGTAAGAGAGGAGTGGCTAGCTCACCCAGTAAGATGTGTGTATCTCACTGTGAACCATAAAAAGGATAGGATGGCCCACCAAGTAAACACTTGATAGTCACCCCATAAAGTTTTGTGCCTTCTGGTGGCTTTGTGCATGTATGTAGTCCATCTTTTGATGGATTTTATGAAGTACCCATGGATCCATATCCTCATATCACCATAGAATACATTTGTAAAATGCATATCTCTTCAAGATTTAGCAACTTATGTGTGTTACATTTGGAGGATTTATCATATTTGTAATTGGAAATGCATGTCTCTTCAGGATTTAGAAACTTATGTGCGTTACCTTCCAAGGATTTAGCATATTTGAAATTGGAAATGCATGTCTCTTCAGGATTTAGCAACTTATGTGTGTTACCTTCTGAGATTTAGCATGCTGCAAAAAAAAGGTTAGAACAAAAATGCATAATATAGAGTAAGGGAGGCCATATATATGCCCCCTCCTTAAGATGGAAAAAACATACTATTTTGACATGTTAAGGAAAGAAAAGAACAAGGATAAAGCCTTCTTCAACATCAAGACAATATCCATAGACAACACCCAGTCCAAGCCAAGAAGGTCACTGCTCCTATGTGGCCATGGAAGGGATGAATGCAAAGAAATATCATGCAAGAATGGAAAAAGTAACCCTTGCGAGGGATAGCACACTATTCAGTTTCCAAGGTGAGAGATTTATCAACCATGGAAACCCAATGTCAAACAATGAAATAGATTATGATCAAGGACATAGATCCTCAATGCAAATAAAAATTTTCATGTATGATTGGATATTTAGTACTCGGTTGATCTTCAATAGGTGTTCTACACTTTCTCCATGGCTCAAAAGAATAAGGATCAAATTCATAAGAATCTCTCATGTCATTAAAGCCAAGAACTTCAATTTTCATCATAGTCATCAAAGATCTTCTTCTACCTAATGCATTAGCAACTTAGTTAGTGACTCCACTCTTATGCTTTATCAAAAATGTATAACTCTACAAATACTCAACCCATTTCATGTCTTTGATTCAACTTATTATGACTACCCAAATACTGTAAAGCCTTATGATCGGTATACAACACAAATTCACTTGGTATCAAATAATGTCTCTATTTCTTTAGTGCTTGAACAATAGAATAGAATTTTTGATCATACATAGAATATTTCCCTTTTTCATCATTCAACTTTTCACTACAGAAAGCAACATGTTTACCTTCTTGACTCAACACAACTCCAATTGTACTACCACTTACATCACATTCCACTTGAAATACCTTATTGAAATTAGGCAATGCCAAAACAGGCAATTCAGCAACCTTCTACTTCAGAGTCTCAAAACTTTTATCAGCTCCATGTGTCCACTTGAATCCTCTTTTATCTCCTCTCATAGTTTGAGTCATAGAATTACAAATTGAACTGAAATTCCTAATGAACTTTCGGTAAAAACTTTCCAAACCATGAAATGATCTTACCTCACTAGCATTCTCAGGTGTAGGCCAATTGAAAATAGCTTCAACCTTTTCAGGATCCATTTTCAAACCATCAGCCGAAATCACAAATCCCAAATACACAATCTCCTCTTTCATGAATGAACACTTTTTAAGATTTATCAGCAACTTTTCTTCTTTCAATCTCTGCAAAACTTGTCTAACATGCAACAAATTTTCTTCTTTGATTTTACTGTATATCAAAATATCATCAAGATATACAATCACAAACTAACCCGAGAATTTCTTTGAAACTTCATTCATCAACCTCATAAAAGTACTTGATGCATTAGTTAAACCAAAAGGCATAACCAACCATTCATACAAACCTTCTTTTGTCTTGAAAGAAGTCTTCCATTCATCACCTTCTCTGATTCTGATATGATGATACCCACTTTTCAAATCAATTTTGGTAAAATACTTTGCTCTAGTCAAGCTATCCATTATGTCATCCATTCTTGGAATAGGAAACCTATATTTCACTATTATCTTATTGATTTCTCTTGAATCAATACACATTCTCCATTCTCCATTCTTCTTAGGTGCCAATACAACAAGTACTGCACAAGGACTCAAACTTTCTCTGATCAAACCTTTCTGCAACAATTCTTGAATCTGTCAGTTCAATTCTTGATTCTTGGTAGGTGTCAATCGATGAGGTGCCTTATTCGGTAAACTAGCTCTAGGGATTAGATCCAGATCAATACTTCTCTTCGGTGGCAAACCATTAGGTACATTATTAGAAATGATTGCACTGTACTTGGTGAGTAACTTATCAATCTCCTTGGGGACACTATCCTCTATTTTCATACTTGGTTTGTTAGGAATCACAACAAAACATACATCATTCTTCTTCAAATGCTTAACAAACTTTCTTCCTTCCATCAAGCAAACTTTCATAGATGTGAAACCATTACTAATGGGTTCTTCAATCAAAGGTAACAAGATTTGTCTTCTCCCATCAGCCCAAATAGTATATTTATGCAATCTCCCATCATATATAGCATGTCTATCATATTTCTAAGGTCTACCCAACAAAATATGACAACAATTCATAGGCATGATATCACATAACACCTTATCATAGTACTTTCCAATTTTCAAATTCACATAACATTGTTCAATTACCAAGAGTGTATGCTCATCTTTGATCCATGAAATTTGATAGGGCTTCAAATGTTTGAACCTTTTCAACTACAACTTTGTGACCATTTCCTCAAATGCCAGATTCTCTAAGCTACCACTGTCAATGATTATCGTTCAAAATTTATCATAAAATCTACATCTGGTCTTGAACAAACTTTTCCTTACCGAATCTTCCTTTTTACTTTCATTCCAAAGTGCTCTCCTTACCATCAAGTTATTTTCCTTCTCAGGTTCATTCAGTGAATCTTCTTACACCAAAGCATTTCTACTGCTACCAGCCTTCTTACTTGCATGTGTACACTCAAATGATCTATTTCCTTCTTCTCCACAATTGTAACAAGTTCCTCGAAAACCACCTCAGTAGTTACTACCTCTGCCTCTAGATGAACTTTCACCTTTCCACTTGGTCTTGCCTTTATCCAGAGTTGTCTTTTTAGGTTTAGATCTACTATTTTCACCATGAGATCTACCTCTTCCTCTAGGGAATCTATCACCTCTACCTCTTTGCCTTTTCTCATGTCTCTTATTTAATTTCTCCTCATCTTTCAATACAAATTGATAAGCCTCTTCAATTTTCTCCAATTTAACCAAACTGATTTCTTCTTGGATGAAAACTCTCAAACCATTCAAGTATCTAGCAATTCTCTCCACATCATCTTCATCATGTCCAAATCTGATATCTAATCTATAGAATTCCTTAGTATATTCTTTTACTGAGCTATCTTTCTACCTTAAACTTTGCATTCACCGAACTAGGTTAATCTAATAATCACAAGGTAAGAACTTTCCTTTCAATGTATTCACCATTTTACTCCATACCTTGATTTTGTCTTTGCCTTTCCTCTTTCTATCCAACTACAGATGTTCCCACCATAAGGATGCATGGCTCTTCAACTTTGTGCTTGCAATTTTCACCTTCTTTTCCTCAGGTACATTTTCATATTCAAAATACTTTTCCATCTCAATGATCCAATCCACCAATTCATCAGAATATAATTTTTCACTATACTCAGGAGGATTAAAGTGTGGTGTAGACTTCAGACTTGTCAAAGCTTTCAAGAATCTTTCCTCACCCCGATCCATCATAGGTGTGGGTTCTACATCACCTTGTTCTACCTCAATTTCATAATCACTAATATCTTCAAGATGTCTTCCTCTTCTCTGGGTTGTTTCAACAACTTCCAATCTAGCAAAAAGTTATCTCAACATGTCTACCAATCCTGGATCTGCATCTCACCTCCCATGAACCATCTTGAAAACCCTCTACAATTGAAAGTCAGATCACAATCTACTACCCCACAACAATTCAACTAGGGCTTCATAAGAAGGAACCTTCAAACCTAGATTCGCAAACCTAGATCTAGATCTCACCTCTCTCTGATACCACCTGACACAAGAGAAGGATGGGGAGAGGGGCCAAAGGCACACCCTAACTAGATCCACCTTGTAGAATAACATGCAAAAGCAACAACACACAAAAATGAGAGAGAGAATGTGAATACTTTCATATATTATCTTCAAATTTATTCATACATGTCAGGTTGTAAGGCCTTCCCGGTTTAGGCCAGATATTACAATCAAGTATAGATTTCCTCCAACATGTGAGGATCTGTCAACAATCTCTAATTTTCTATCTTCTATCTCCTATCTCCCAAAACTTCCCTCACACTCTAACCAAACAACTACATTTATACAAGAGGCTACCAAGCCAAATCGACCTTCAGATCCATAATCAACAGAAGGAATGACCAGATCTAGGTCCAAATGCTTCCCAATGATGGATACTAACATTAAATCTGTGACCCAAATTAAATGCACAAGTTAGACTCAAAGAAATCCAAAATAAACAACTCGATAAGCAAGGAAACTAAGTGCTAGATAAGCATCAATGAGCACCAGGGAAATTCATTGAGCGCTAGAGAGATAACCAACCAATACCAGTGAACAAAGGAAACTGAGAAACACCGAACCAACTCGGTCAAAGTAGGAACTGAGCAACATAGACAAACTCAAATATGTTTTTAGTGACACAGGATTGCCAAGGACTCGAGATGCTCCTGCATCAATGGATGTCCACAACCTCCACATGTTCTTCCCAAGTATGTGCCACCACAAATTGCATTGTTGGAATTTATGTGGCAGCTGATGAATCAGAGAAGGATAAGTTGAAGGTGGCCCTCAATGCCTTGTCTGACATTCTGCAACATAGACTTGAAGTGATAAAAGGAAAGATGGATTTAGTCCATAATTCATATGTCATGTTGCATAAGACAAATGAGAATGTAAATGATGATGCGGCTACTTTAGAGCCATTGTTCAACATATAGTCTAGTAGAGGTGTAGCACTATTTGAGAAACTTGAAATATTGTAGTCACATAGGCCTGATACCCCAGAATCTATTGGAGAAGTGGGAGAGAAAATTGAACTTATTGGTGCAACTTGGGACCTCTTCAAAGGAAAAACCAATCAAGTCAAAGCTAAAATGAATATGCCCTAATTTTAGAAAATATTTGCTTCCAACTCACAAGGGTGATGGTGACATCATAGGTGTTGAGGAATGGAAATCAAATATGGATTAGTTGTTGACAAGCCAGAAAGCCTTTCTGAATAATGATGGCACTTTGGCCATAAGAAGATTCAACAACATCCTAGATGATGTTCTCAAGATGGAGAATGATTGCACCAAGTTTTTTGTTGATGCCAAGGCTATCTAGATGGGACAAATAGGTGAAGCTACTGTAGAGTTTGAAGGAGTACACCTGGCCTCCTAAGGAGGAGGTTGCATCGTGGGATAGAAGCACAAATCCTAAGAAGAAAAAGAAAGTTGCCATTGATTTGGAAGAAATGGAGGAGGACTAGGTGATATTTGGAACTTGATCATTAAGCACATGGAGGGTAGCTATCATGAAGAGGATAGTGTATATTAGCCAGTTGAGGCAGTCACTATCCATGTAGCAACTTATGAAACTACCTTGAACATATGCAGATGAAGGTGCCACTTGTTGAAGATTTGAAATGATTGGATAGATATTCCTCTAGTCTAATTTCCTAATTTTGTAATGATTTGTAACTATTTTTGTCTTTTAGTGCTTTTTCTTCTCCTAGCCATCTGAAGCTTGTTGCATCCTGTTTCTTCCAGGATTCCAAGATGGCTAGTCAGTGCTATTTATAGTTGGTAGTAACATTTTGTTAGGGATGGTAAAAATTGTAACTAAATAGAATATAAAATTTTGATCTCCAGTCTTTTTTGGCATTTTGCCATTGTTAATATACTGACACTGAAGAATTTTAATGAGAATACACTAGAATTCCATCTCAAATTTGTGTATGTCTTCTTGTTATAAGCTTGAATTCTCATATGTTAATGTTGCAAAGAAAAAGTAATGTATGGTTTACAAAGTATATTGTGGAGTTGTGTTTGAGTTCCTTTTCAAGGGAGGGGCAAATTGTTAAGGGCAATTTTAGATAATTTATAGTTTTTGTGAGAATTTGATGTCTGAGTGTGAGAGTGAGAGGAACAATTTCCAAAGCATTTGTTCTAGGTTCTGGGTGTGTTTGAATTAATTTTTATGTTGATGTATGTTGTATATGACTCTATGCCCTAGAATAAGATACTAGCCTATTCTTAATAGGCAATTCTTCATCATCAATCAAATTATAAATGATATAGTCTTTCAATCAATGTTTCAAATATATTAATGAATAGTATTTGTGTTAAATAGATACAAATAGGTTTATCGATTCCTTTCAAGAAGTGAATCCATGGGTATACCTACCTGAGAATCAAGGCTCAAAGTGTAAGAGGATCATTCTTTTGATCCTTGTTAATTGGTCCCTTTTCCTTGACAAATTTGGAGTCAGTTTAGAGAGTCAGTGAAATTGGTTTGTCAAATAAATTGTAAATCTGCAAGTAGTACAGAAAAGGTAACCAACAAAATGGCAACTCTACTGGGGAATGTCACAGTACAAAGTATTTGAACCTCTTGCAATTCATTAGGTATAAAACATTCTTAGGCACCTCTGGTAAAAATTTTAAGAAGAAATTGGTTCGGTGCTTCTCTTTTATTTTCGGCTCCCCGTGTTTCTTCTGTTCTGGTGGAGATTTTCTTTTAGATTCTCAAGGTTTGTCTCTAAATTTCTTTCATTAACGTGGGTGGAAACTCAAAGGGTTTGAACTAGTGTGTATACAAGTCACAAATCATGAACAAAATAAAGAATACAAGGGCTTTTATCAAGAGACACCTAGAGATTAATCTAGAAATGTTACCTTGGTCAGGAAAGATAAGTTGGCATAGAAAAGGTGGAGAATCCACCAGTGCATTTGTGAGAGGACAAAATAATGCTAAAGATGGGGCATTACATACATCTACCAATGAAGATGGCTCACCATACAAGAGTTCAAATTATGACAGTGGTCTATCTGGAGACAATTTCTATGACACCCCAGAAGTGTTATTTCAAGGTAAAGTAGTCCTCCCTACAAATCAAAATACAAAAGAAGGAAATAAGAATTATGTGCCAAACATGCATCAAAACTGAGTTAATTTGGAAAGGCAATCAGTGGAACCAAGGAGGGTCCACTTTCCATATCAACAAGTTACTGATATGGATGTATCATCAAGCTCTAATAATGTTATAGTAGGCCCAACTTATTTGGGTGCTCTAAGATTGCAGTTAGAAGAGTAAGATACAATTTACAAGAGGTTACAAAAGGAGACAGAGAGAGAGAGGCTGAGATCATAAATGCATTGATGGAGAGAGATTCTCTACTTAGACAAATTAATGAATTAAAGGAGAGAAACAAGATATTTTCTTATGCTCCTAAGTCTTTGCACCCTGATCTTTTTGGTGACCTTCCTACCCTGAGAAGAGTGAAAGAACAATTGTTGCAGAACTAGGAGTTTGAATAAGAGGGCCCTATAGTTAGATAGGTCTAGAGTTATGCTCCTTAGCCTAGGGAGACAATCACAAAAAAAAATACCAGACCTGCTATTGTTGTAAATGAAAAAGGAAAGAAAAAGATGGTTGGGATTAATATAAATGAGCCTATGGTTATACCAAAGATCCCACCACCTATTTCAAGTTTTGACATAGAAATGAAAAGGATAAAGAAGGAAGGAGATGATCTATTGGAAAGTGATGTTTTGGAGCACTAGGGATCACTTGATTGTTGTCATTTATGGCAACACTTATGTTGGAGTGATCACATGTTGAGAAGTTTTCCATTGGAGTCTCAGTCATGAAAATGACTAAGTCCATAATCACGATAGTAGGGAACAGTGCTATAGTTTTGAATAGTGATGAAGATATATAAGGTATTATGGCTTGCAAAGTTAATTGAAGATATTTTTGGATGTATAAATGCTTCAGTTAAGAGCACATGAGTTTTGGTTATCAGATCAGTGAGATACAGTGTTCAGAAGGTATGTGAAGATAGTAAATCAGTATAATAGGGTATATGAATAGTTACGAAGATCAAGGAGAGTATAGTGGATATGGTAACATTGTAAGTTAGGTGAATGGATTATATTGCCGACTCTTTGGTAATATAAGATCGCTGACTCCACAATTATCATTTACATAATTTTTGTATGATATTTATGAAGCCGACTTGATGGCAAATTTTATACAAGTATAGAGTGCTTTTGTGAAAGTGAAGAATGTAGGTGATTATGATATGAAGAAAGATTTTGAATATGAGAGAAGAGATCAGATGCAAGATCAGTAAGAGACAAAGCTATAACTAGAACTATCTAAGAAAGATAAGTTCTTGTATTGTTCACATTTGGAGAACTCTTTTGAGATAGTTTTTTATTGTAAGAGTAGTGTGCTCGCCACCTTTAACCAGGTGTTCTATATACCCCTAATAGGGTTTTGTAATCTTTTAACAAGGAAATGTACTATGTAATCATCAGCTTCTAATAGGGCTAGATCTCCTAACATGGATACAATATTTTAGTGCATAGTTGTGGGTATCATCCCTACTGAGGTTTTTCCCTTAATAGTGTTTCCTTGAGAAAAAATCATGGTGTCATGAGTTATGTATTGTGCTTATATTTTCTTTTCATTTCAACATTGTTTTTCTTTATCTATAATTGGTTGAAGTTTAAATTAAAGTTCAGTAATATTGATTCACCCCCCCTCTTAGTATTACCTAATCCTAACAATTGGTATCATAGCTATTGGCCCTTAGAGAAAAATCCTAATAGCTTAAGGGAGATCAGAATGGATTTGAAAAGTTTGCAAGAGAAATTTGAAGCAATGCTTGAAGATTTGGACAAAGAAAAGGCTGAAAATGGTATACTGAAATTCAAATTAAGAAGAGCAGAAGGTTTCATCAGAAAACTAAAGGAACGACTGGAAGCTTCAAGAAATCAGAAACAAGATCTTATGGACAAGATCGAAGAAGATTCACACAATGATACATTAGATCAAGTGAAAAGCCTAAAGCAAGAAAAAGAAGAGATCAATCTTTTGATAATAAAAGATATTGAACATGAAAAGGATGCTAGGAACAAAGTTGAAGAATCACTAAAAGAAGCAAATGAGAAAATAAGACAAATGAAGATTGAACTTGACCAGTACAAAGATAAATATTAGGAACTAGAAATATAATCAGATCATTAAAGGTGAACTCACTCAAGCCAAATTACGCATTGAGAAATTGCACATAAGTAGTGACAAGATTGATGAACAAAGAGCAAGACAAAATCCTAAAGGAGATATGATTGGAGTTGGATTCAATGAAGCAAAAATTTCTAAAACCAATGATGAAGCAAGTGAAGAAAAAACTAAAGAAAGAACTACCCATGAAGAAACACATGAAGCAAAGACTGAAAGACCTACTTTTGAGAGACCTAGAGATCAAACTAGACCTTTCAGAGGTGGATGCTTTGAATGCAACAAAGCTGGCCATGTGAAAAGAGATTGCAGAAGTAGAGGTAACTCTAAGCCCTTTCCTAGCTACTTTTTTAACTATTATGAATATGGACACAAGAAAGTAGATTGTAGAAAACCATATCAATCTAGGTATAAACAAGATTATGTCAGAGAAGAAACAAGAGCCAAGATCACATGTCAAAAATGCAATAACTTTGGGCATACAGCAAGGTACTGTAAGTTATAGAATAATCAAGATAGGAGACCTCCTACTTGTTACAAATGTAACAACCTAGGACACATAGCGAGTTTTGTAGATATAATGGAGAAGACAATAGAAGAGAACCAAGAAGATCTAGTGAACCAAAAGGACCACCTCTTGTGGTTATAAGAAAGAATACTGGTGATAGTGGTAAGAGTCTTAGTGAGTACATGAATGAGTTTGAGGATCATTTCAAGAAATCAAAGAGCAAGGAGGATGAAAAGTTATCGAAGGTGAAATTTTTAAACAAGGCATTAGTTCAGGGAGAGAAAATTGATGACACTATGTCTTCGCATGATGAGTTCTTTGAGGCATCGACCTAGAAGGTCGCATGGCCTTAAGGGGAGCATTGGATGCAAAGAAAAGAATATATCTAGCCTCTGTATATGTGGAGTAAGCTCATGTGAGCTTAGGTATGGTTTGTGTAGACACTTTGGAGTCTATGTATGAGAGCATAGGACTTGGAGATTCCTTTTGTGTGTTTGCGAGTTTTTGTGTTGATAGAACGACATGCAAGGTTGAGCTACTTATGTTTAATGAATATACTCAACTTGAAATGTATAAAATGACTTGAAAGACTTCATTTCTACACCATTTATTGATCAGTGATTAAGGTGAGCAGAGTTGAGAAGATTATCAATCATCTAGAAGAGTGATTGCATGATCGCGCGAAGAAAATTCTGAATTCAAGTGTGTTTAAGGTATTTAGACCTAATATCATAAATAAGTTATGGATGCACCTATGGTTTATGATGTTGTGGATAGACCTAGGTATAAATTTAAGAGACATCCTTTCAAATCATGTGAGGATGATCCTAATGGAGCCTTTTCACAAACCCCCGCAGGCATATTGCACGTAGAAGATATTAGGGCATACATACACTGCAAGTATGAGATCATTGGGGATGTAAACATCTATTGTAAGTTGGATAACATGATAGAAGAAGAGGGATCCATGGTTGAATAGTTCAAGCATCTATAGGATCAATCCATCATCAAGCTAACCCTACTCATAGAATTCGCAGAAATTGAATGGTTTAAGATCATTCTTAGTAGAGTTCATGATCAGTTTATCTAGATTGGAGAAAAACTAGTAAATATTTGTGCACAGATGATCCATGAAATTACAAGCCTTGACAATGAAGGAGCCCTACCTATATCAGAAAAGAATTTAAGGAAACTAGCAAAAACCCTAACCCACTCCAAGTGGGACAAGAGGGCGATGACAGTTAATGACATCTTTCAACAAGATGTTAGGTTGGTAGCAATGTTGTTGGGTTATAAGTCATTTCAAAGTTGCAGACCAAACTCTGTATCATCTGGTGTTGTCATGATGGCCTACATGATGGTCAAGGAAAATAAGAAGTATAACCTTTGTGAATTACTTGCACATCAGTTCCTTGATAATGTAAAAGTGATAAAGAAAGATAGGAATAAAGAATTTAGGTTTGGGTCCTTGTTAGTTCACATGTATATTCATATTATTCATAAGTTTCTTGGAATGCACCCTAGGGCATGGAAGGATAATGTACCCACTGGAATTCAAATTTTAGAGTACTACCGAAGAAAAGATAAGAATTGGGTTGATGGTGAACTATTTTCCATGTCAAAGATACTACAGAGGTAGATGAAAGAAAGGTATAGGATACCAGAAAATACAGTGGAAAAATATGAGGACACTCTATTTCATGGTTGAAACTGATTGTGTCTACTTTGAGGTAGTTGAGCCAAGGACGAAGTGGTGTTATCCTATGGGATATGAATTAAGTGCTAAGATTCTAACCATGCAGGTAGAGCATGTAGTGGTAGCATAAATAGACCCTACCCAAGAAAGATGAGGAACACATAGGGAGAGGTATGAAAAATTCATAGAAGAGAAAGAGAAGGTAACAAGGAAAAGGAAAGTCAGAAAAATTGTTGAAGATATCATTGTGAAGGTAGGAATCACTAAAAGGCAGTTGATAGACATGAGAAATAAGATGGAAGCATCTTCAAGCATGGCCATTGACACTTATGTTCCTTCAGAAGAAGAAAAGACAATAACTCCTACTGTTGATATTGTAGACTTATCAGTTTCACAAGGAGGCAGTACAAGAAGTTGTGCCTGCAATCATTTCCAGAAGAACTACAAGGTCTAGCAAGAAGGATAGTCATAAGGAGAAAGAAGTAGAAGTGAAAAGGAAGAAGAAAGAGGAAAAGGTTCTTGAGAAAGAAGAGGAAAAAGTAGCACTGAAAGATCCATGAACCATGTGGAAACTTGATCTTAAGTCACTATAGAAAAGAGTGATTAAAGATGGAAACTTGATAACTATGGAAAAATACTATGAAAGGTATGATGCTAAAAACCAAGCAATCATTGAAGATACTATCATTGAGTATCTGCTAGCCTTTAAGAAGAATCTATTGGAGATTGAAGGAAGCATTCCCAAAGACCTATATAGTAAACTAGAAATTAGGAAATAGTTAGCAAAATCAGAGGATGAAAACATAAGGAACAAGACAATTGAAGATATGTTACCGATTGTATCTATACAAGAGAGAGAGAATCATAAATGCACTAAAACCCCTACTAAGGACAAAGGACAGACTAGTCAAAATTATGGTTAGGAAATATGATGAGGTAATTGAGGACACCCAAAAGGAATTAGATCAAGTTCTAATGTATGATATGCCAAAGAAGACCTTGCCTCCCAAGGCTACCAAGCCTATATCTTTGGGTTTAGGATAAAGTTCCAAGGTAGTGGAAGAAAGTGTTCAAGATAGCATGCAACCATATTTCTTTTTCACTGGTGTGCCTGTGACCCTTGACACTTCACAGGATGTTAATGATCCATTTTTGGATAATGTGGTTAGTGCGATGGAAGTTGGAGATCAAGAACAGATAGAGGAAAATAAATCAGAAGAGAAACAAGAAGAAAAAGTATAGGAGAAAGAAATTCTACTGAAAGAATAGAAGGTAGAACAGATCAAATCTGAGAAAGTTTTCGAGGTTAGTTTGGATACCTCCTTATTGTTGGAAAGTATGGCCAAATTAGTAAGTTTTCTATGTGGACAATATGGATGAGGATGAGATGATGAGGCTATCATTTATGGCTTTTGCTAAAGCTAAAGAAAGATCAGTTCAGAAAGGTGACCAAAGAGTTAAGGTAATGGCCAGGGTGGTAGAAATAGTGAACAAGCTACTCCCCTCACCGATTATCTTTCAAGAGAAGGTTGAAGTTGAAAACCTTGGTATAGTATTAGATAGCTTTGATAATCACTTTGATTCATTGCTAAAGACTTCAGAAGACAAGGCTGAGAAGAACTTTTTGGAAAATAAATTGAGAGAAGTCTGCCAGTCACTTGATGAAATCATAGAAATACCTAAATGTGACCTAAGGACCTTGGACCCCGAAGCACTTAGAAAATATGGGGAGTTATGCACAAGGAAGGAAGCTTAGGAGAAGCTGAAGAAAGAGAGCAAGAGCAAACAAATACTCAAAGATGTGAGAGACATCTTGCAGCAAGTTGTACCTGAGGTCCAGATTAATGAAGAAACACCTATATTGGACCAACTTGCCACCCTTGCCAACTAAATAAATACCCCAGATATTGATGTTGAGAAGAAAATTGAAGAAAGGGTAGAGGAAAAGATACAAAATAAGTTAGCAAAGAAGATCAGCCAAGAAGTGGCAATAAATAAATTCAAGCTTTTTGAGGTAATCACCAACCTACAAACCCTTAGAAAATAGTTCAAATGTTATTTAAGCTATGCATTATGGAAAATTTCACTGTTGAGGTTAGTGACAAGATTAAAAAGCTAGATGTTGAAATCCTAGCTAGTGCAAATGCATCCTTAATTGAGCCAAATGCTTTTCATAAGCATATTCTAAAAGTTCAAGAACTCAGGCAGTTAAGAGCAGTCTTGAGGAAGCAAGAAGATAAGATAAGTGACCAATCACCGAGCTTCAAGAAGAGTTGCTTCCTCACCTCAAAATAATGGAGTGACACATTGTCAAGGCACAAGCCTTAGTTACAACACGTGAGATTTCAGTGTTGGAGAACATTGTAGACACCTAAAATTGTCCATTCAAACTAATGTTAAATTTATTAATATTTGCCCTTAGCATTATGGTTAATTTTATTAATTAACTATAATCATTATATTCTTCTATTTATTTAATTAAATTTTATTTAATTAAATAAATTCATTTTCCCTTTGTATTTAAATTTTATTTAAATACTATAGCATATTTAGTTTAACGTAATATATTATCTCTCCATTTCCTTTATAAAATGAATTCTATTTATTTATTCCTCCACTAGCCTAAAGTTCCTCTAAACCATGATAAAATTAAATTTATTTTAATTTAATGTCTTTTCCCTTTTTCCTATGCTTACCTTTTTCTAATATTCCTCTAATCTAGATTTAAAGGTGGATTACCTCTAATCATGTGCACAATCACCTTGTCCAAGCTAGCCACCTCCCCATCTCTTTTCTCCACCAATCATTTTCAAATCCTTTTTTCCCTCTCAAGTGAAGTTTAACTTTTTCCACTTCACCTTTTTCAAATCCCACCTAATATCTTTTTGTCTCTTAATCCTAGCCACTCATTTTTTTTTGCCTCTTCATCTTAGCCACTTCCCTTTTGTCTCTTAATCTTGGTCATCCATTATTTTGCCTCTTAATCTCCACCATCCAATTCTTTTCATTTTCTATAAAAGGAGGCTTCACTCCTCATTTTAGGTCTAGATTCTTTTTCTTCTTAATCTCTTAGCTCTTGCATCTTCTAGCATTTTTAATCATTGTAGTTCTTTTCTTCATTACAATCTAATCCTGTTCTTAGTTTCTTAATCTTGTTTCATTTATCTTAGATCTTAATCTTGTTGCATTATCATTATCATAGTCTCAATTTTAATCTTCATCACTTGTGAAACTTTGGGCAAGTTCCTCATACTTCTCTCAACTCCTTCACCATCATCTAGCTTGTATCTCCTAGTTTTGCATTAGTTTTGCATTTCATTTTTGTTGGGAGAGCATACCCACAAATAATCTCAAAGAGAAAATCAAACAAGGCTTTGGGTGCCCTTGTTTTAGCTCATTGGAGGTTGTAGTGAAGATTACTTATTTTGTTGCATTTGAAATGACTAACATCTAATGTGATTTTATTTGGTGTTTTGGTGTTTTTCATTTGCAGCAAATAGGTCTATATTTTCATTGCATACATTTTGGCATGCCTAGTGGGACCCACATCCCTATTGTAACTACACTTTTGAAGATTTTTTATGCTAATGCTTGTGTAGGTTGAGTTGAAGACAAAACCCTAGGGTTTTTTAAAATATTTGATCATATCTTTCAAACGGTTAGGAGTTTTGGTCTGAATTGTTTTTTGGAGGTGGGGGATTATCATAATATGTTTGAGTCCAAAACTTAGATTTTTATGATCAGTTTTCCGCGAGGTATAATTTTTTTATAATTTTTAATGAAAATTAATTTATGGTCGCAAATCACCGTATTGTTTGGAAATTTTTACATTTTCAGAAAGGGCTGACAATTTTACACATGGCATGTTCTTTGTGTTTTTTAATTTTGATGCACAAATATGGCTCAAAAATTCAATCTTTGAAAACTGGTCTATTTTGATAAATCAAGTCCCTAGGGCACAAATTAGGAATTTTTCCAAAAATTTTACATTTTTGGAAAGCTCTCTATTTTTTAGCAGGGGTCTATGTTTTGCATTTCTATTTTTGTGGCCGAAATCATATCAAAAATTTTTGATCTTGTTGACTAGGTCAAATGCAAAAAAAAAAATTGTGATGAGTTTGCACTTTATTTGCACATTGTTCAATGCATGGTTGAATTTTCTTGTAAGTTTCTGATATTTTCAATCTTCTAGTAGTGGTTTTGCAGAATGGTTGACCGAGATTAAGACATCTTGAGACTACTAATCAATTTGTTTTGTAGAACATTGTTTGAAGATCTTGAAAAGATTTGAGACTACTAATTCATTGGTTTTGTAGGTTGCCTTGGAGGTTCAAGCAAACATTATGTCTACTTTAAGTTGATTTTTACAGGTACCTAGTTTAATTAAGAATTTTTATTTCTTGTGATTTAATTGGGTAGTAGGAGAGTATTCTCTTTCCTCTTTAAGGGGAAATCATAAATCTAGACCTACTTAATTTGGTCATTAGAAAGGAATCTTGGGTAAATGAACATATGCTTGATGTGTTTGGGATAAAATATGGAGTAGGAGAGTATGCTCTTTTCCTTGTGGAAAATCAGAAATCTTGACCTCCATTAGCTATCCATCTTACTTTTCTTGCATTTACCTTTAGAGAGCCTACCAAGAGAGTAATCTTTTGGGAATGACCCAAGTGGGGAACAAGTGAACCTAGCTACTCCACCCCACTATAATCAAAAGCTTCCTTCAACCTAAAGAGAGGGAAGATGTGGCTATTTCTACTTCTAATGCTTCTTCATGTGTAGGGCCTAGTTTCCTAAATCTTGCTAAGCAAGACTACATTTGAATAGGCACTTTTTTACAAGGTAAGTACATTCAACTTGTGTAGGGCCAAGAGGTCTAAATATTTCTTGTGAGACTATACATTTTGGGTTCTTGTAGGGATATAGGCCTCAATTCCTCTTGTGGAACTACAAAGTATAGTCATGAATGGAGGACCTTACTAGACACCTAAGGACTTAGAAGCTAACCATTTTAGCCATATGACTTCCTTGGTGCAAGGATTGATCCAAGTGGACTTACCCAGATCACCCCAAGATACTCACCATATGTGCTCCCTTGGATGCTGAAGCTTGAATATGGCAATGTGGAAAGACATGTACCACAAGCATTGTTATTTTCTAATTGATCCATAACTTGCATAGTCCTAGGAAAGGCCATTCAACCACTTAATTTTAGGGCTCAGAGCATCAAGTTGTGGGCAAAGGTTGGAACACTTCCCTTTTGACCTTAGGTAGTGTGTGCTTGATGTGTCTTCAATTGTACTAGACCCATGAAAATCTTTTTGGACATGCTCATTGCATTATTTCTTTCTATGTTCTAATTCAATCCATATATCCCCTATCATTCAATTCAATCACATCATCCATTCAACTTGTCTTCAAACATCCCTAATCTATCCTTTCACTTCATCCATTCTTAATCCAAATTTTTATCCACACCATCTTCTAATCTTCCACATTTGGCTTAGGAGCACCATCATAATCTTTGGACTTTCATAATCATCTAAATAAAAATCAAATCAAATCAAATCAAATCCAACTTTGAGGCCCTACCCTCTAAATCAATCAAATCCATCATCCAATCATATCAAAATCCTTAAGGCCCTGCCCTTTTAAATAAAAATCCAAACTTGCTCCTAGTCTTAAGTTCATATTTCATCCATCATCAAATCTTTCAATATTAATTCCAATCTTCCTCTACATCATCTTCCTCTAATCCAATTCAAAATCTCTAATTCAACTATCATGAATATGGATTGGTTTCACAAAATGGTTGAGGATTTTCAAATGCCAAATCCCAATCCTCAAGTCATATCCAATCCCAATCCATATCACATTATTTATTCTTTCTCTACCTTTGACAAGGGAAATCCACCTCATTATCCTTCATCCACACATAATTCCTTCCATCACCACTAGCATGCCTCTAACATACCCAATCTTTCCCAAGAGATTAAAGAACTTAGAAATACCATTCTAAGCTTACAAAATGGGGGTCAAAAGAAAAAAAATTTATTTAAAGACATGTGTCCTCCCTTGTTTCTCCAAATCCATAATCCTCATCCACCATCAAACCCCAATCCTCCATCTAACCCTCAACTTCCACACAATCCTAATACTCTTAAACCCACATCATTACTATCCTCTAAAGCTTCACAATCACCCAAAGCTAGACAATACACTACCCTTGCAGACCCTCTTGATGTCATATTCCACCTACTTGTTGACCAAAACATGATGGTGTTTCTGAACACTATTCCCTTTGATGAGAGTCAACCCAAACCTACTTGGTATAAGAGAAATGAATACTGTGATTATCATCGCATCAAGGGTCATGATATCAAGAAGTGCTTAAAATTTAAAAACTTTGTCCAAGACCTCATTGACAAAGGAGAGATTGAATTTGAATATCCCAACCCCTCCATAAAATCACCCTCACAATTCCACACATGTCAAGACATTGTCCAAAATTATGCTAATAAATATCCCTCTCATCATGTATATCCAAGCATTCCTCCACTCCTTGATTCACTTATTTTGCAAAATCCACCTATCCCTCTTGATCCACCTCATGGTTTCATTCCTAATTGTTGGTGTAATTAAATATTCCTAATTACACTTAACTTAATCTTACTTAGGATAATGCATTGCATAGTAGTTAGTGATTGAGACACCTAGGAGTGTGCACCTCATTCTTGCACATGGTGTAGGAGAATTTCCACTTTAGGTGTGATAGTTGTCATCACATACCTCTTTGTGTGTGAGATCCACCTTTCATGCTCTTATCACATTATCATCCTAATCCATTGCACATACTTTATTGCATAATGGAGGATGATCCACATTTGGTGGACATGTGATTACACCTAGCATAGGTAATAGCTTATTAGCTCCTTATCATTGTCTCTTATATCATTTTCTATATAAGGAGGCCTATTATGTACATTTTAATCATGTCCATGATCAATAATATCATTCTTGCATCTTAATGCAATTATCTTGCCAATCTCTTGTGGAAGTTATCTTGGTCTTGCATTCAATCTTCGGGGTGTTGTAGAGTCACCTAAAACTCTAACATGGTATCAGAGCTCTCAAGGTGTGAAGACCTCTTCTCAAGAAGTGAAATATTGGCTTGATTCAATTGTGGGTGTAGAATAAATGTATTTGGACATCACCATTGCATAGTCTATTTGGAGAAAATTTGGGGTTTTGTATTTTGTGGCTTTCTATTGTAGGTTAATATTGGTGCTTGCTGGTGCAAATCAGAGGTTGCCATCATATTAAGGAGGTCCAAAAACCCCTAAATTGAATTTTATTTCATCCAAAGTAGACACCTGAGACCAAATCTAGAGTTATTTCAATTTTGGAAGTGCGGTGGCGGCAATTCAGAAAAAATAATTTTAGAGGTGATTTTCAAACAACGATATCTCAGTCATCCGGACTCCTTTTTTTGAGCAATTTTTTTTGTTTTGGAGTAGAATTTCATGATCTACATAATGGTTCAGGTGGTTTCTGATCTCTATTCCTGAATTTTTCTGAAAATCACAAATCTCAATTTTTGCAACTTCCAAGCCCTCATTTGAGCTCATATGAACTCCTTTTTAGGTGCAATTTTTTTTGAAAGCGCATAATTTTTTCTATATTTTCTAGATCTGGAATCACATTTTAGTGACTGTGACCAGAAACTATACTTTCATAAATTGGCTTAGTTTTTTCATTTGTAATGCATAAGCCTTAGCTTGGTTTTTTGCATAATGATCTAAGTCTATTATAGCCTGATTTTGGAGTATAATAATTTGTTGATCTCAATTTGTAATGAGAGAAGTGTATCATTAATGTAATCATAGGTTATGAAACACATCTTGTAGTAGTACTTTTGACTAAGGATAATTATGAGTCATGGGCAAAAGGAATCATCACACATTGTAGATGGCTTAATATCTTGCCTCATCTTTATGGACTCATTCCTGAGCCAAAGTCATAGGGGAAGCAATATGTTTGGGGAGAAAAGAATGCTGATATTATAAATTTGATTATTGGTAGCATCAATTTGTGTCTCTTCTATGACATCTACCCCAAATTTAGAGGTGTTTAATGTCCACACATAATTTGGACAATCATTTGGGATATTTTTGGTGATCCACGTGTTCCTACATTCCTAGATGATGTTGCTTCAGATTGCCTCATTCCTCTTGATGGTGCAGATAATATTCCCTATGATGATTATACTTTAGATGCAATTGAAGAATTTGCAGCAATTGAGAGTGAGGATGATCCAGTGGCTCCTTTTGTAGCTCTTACTTCTCTAGTTGAGATTACACAATCATCTCTTGTTGGTGATTCCAGTGAGTCATTGCAAGAGATATCTATTTGTCTTCTTGATTGAGATTCTTACTTGCTAGATATTGGTTCATTATTTGTGGAGTCTAATATTTTAGATTTGGGAGACATACTTGAGGGGCTTTATCTTCTCTTTGATGAAAGTTTCATCACAGTTGGAGATACTTCTTCACATTCTTTGGAGATTGACATTCTTGATTCTTCTTCTTCACTTGGTTTGTCACATGATGTGATAGATTCTTTGAGATTGGAGAGGCCTATTTAGTCTTCAAAGATGCATATTTGGAGACCTTCTTCCTTCTTTCATTTGGATATGGATTGGTTCATGGCATCATCATCATACTTCATTTGGATTCCACTTCCTAGTTCCTATCCAGAATGGGAACCACACCTTCATTTGTACTTGGTATATATTCTTCCCAAGGGGAGAAATGTTGTTTTTAGTCATTGGAATATACTTTGTCTTCAAGCACTCACCATTTTTGTTGGAGATTCTTCATTATGGGGGGATATCATGTCTCCAACTATCCTTCTTATGGGGGGATAATTCTTTGTATATACATGATGTATGTAGTTCTTGGGGGGTCTTGAGCACTCCATCCATCCATGCATCTTGTTTTCTTCTCTCTTTATGGGGGAGGGTTTTCCAATGAGGTTTTTCCTCTTTCTCCACTTTATGAGAGTTATGCATTTCATGTATTGCATTTTGTACATGGGTACCTAACATGGCCTAGTAGCCGGGACCCATCTTGCATTGTGATTTTAAGTCCATTCCCCTAAGTTTCACTTAAGGGGGGGTGTTGGTGTAATTAAATATTCCTAATTACACTTAACTTAATCTTACTTAGGATAATGCATTGCATAGTAGTTAGTGATTGAGACACCTAGGAGTGTGCACCTCATTCTTGCACATGGTGTAGGAGAATTTCCACTTTAGGTGTGATAGTTGTCATCACATACCTCTTTTTGTGTGAGATCCACCTTTCGTGCTCTTATCACATCATCATCCTAATCCATTGCACATACTTTATTTCATAATGGAGGATGATCCACATTTGGTGGATATGTGATTACACCTAGCATAGGTAATAGCTTATCATTGTCTTTTATCTCCTTTCCTATATAAGGAGGCCTATTATGTACATTTTAATCATGTCCATGATCAATAATATCATTCTTGCATCTTAATGCAATTGTCTTGCCAATCTCTTGTGGAAGTTATCTTGGTCTTGCATTCGATCATGGGGGTGTTGTAGAGTCACCTAAAACTCTAACACTAATCAAGATCAAGGCATTCCTTCCACTCTATTCCATGATATCCTTCCATCTCAATATCCTACCATCCCTTCCACTCCACCACATAATCCTCCCCAAAGTCAAGATCAAAGTACCCCTTCATCTCCATGTCATGATTCCAATCCCTCTCAAGATCCCATTATTCCCCCTAATTCCCCTTATGATCCTAATTCTCCACAAGATCCCAATTTCCTTCTTGATACTCCATCTCAAGATCCTAATGCTTCACAATATCCTATTCCTCCCCAAGCTCATATTATTCCTATTCAGGAGCCTCTCAAGGACCAAGGAAACCCTACACTTGATGGCCTTGGTGATATTGGTCACTCTACAGATGTTCATATCCCTCCTACACCTTATATACCTCCATTCAAGTGTAAACATATTCCTTCATTATCTTCCAAATCCATCTTGGGCCCCTATATCCTTAAAGGAAATCCTTCATCCCATTCATCCATTTTGGGTCCTTATATCCCAACTCTAAACCCTTCATCCCTTCCATCCATTTTAGGTCCTTATGTTCCTCCATCCACTATACCTCTCTCTCCTAGATCATCATTTATTTCTTCCACCATACCTCAAGATCAACAAATACATGCATCCTTGAGAGATTTCTATCCATCCATCCATCAAAAATCATTATATGAGCCTCATTCTTCCACAATTCCCAAGTCTTTTGGAAGCAATTTGGATGCACAACATAAAAATTAGAAATACAATAATCCACTTGCATATGAAGATCACCATGTCTTATCTAATCAACATGTGGCTACAAAGAAAAGGGAAATACTCAATAGACCACAAGGTCCTTTGAGAAAAAAATAAAATCAAAGAAAATATGGGTTCCTACATCCATCATGGAAGAATTGCAGTCAAAAGCACATAAACATAAAGAAAAATCAAAAGCTATGTGGAGTCCTAAGTCTCTCTTAAAGGACTAGAATACAAAAGAAAAATCAAAGTTGACATTCAAGCTTCCAAAGACTTCCACTCTGTATTCTTCCAAATATCTTACATTCTCTCCTCCATCTATTTTGGGTCCTTGTGTCCCAAAATCTACATCACTTTCTACATCAAAACCTCATGCTAACCAATTCATTCTCCCTTCATCTATCCACTACACTTCAAGGTGTGTGTTGATGCTGATCTTTCCATCATTTCCACCTACTCCCACACAAACCTTTCAATACCATATCCAATACCCAACTCCTATATATACTCTCTATCCTTCCATATCATATCCTACCATTCCTCTTACCCCATATTACGCACAAATCCTTATCCATCATCTACATTATCCTCCATATCTTTCCCCTACCATCACCATTACCAACATCTTTGAGCTAATCTTTTAGCAGCCTTGGACAATCATAGCCTATCTTTCTGAAGGAACATTATTGAAAGAGCATCATGCTTGAATTCCTCAAAAAAAAAAAAAAAAAAAAAATGTCCAATGGTGAAAACTTGGTAATCAGGTGCCTTGGGCAAGTACCATGATGAAAACCTGGCAAACAAGCATCATGTGTAATCCCTCCCTCTATTTTTTCTTCATACTTGGGGTAAATTCCTTATCACTATCCATCCATCATATCTTCCCTCTCATTTACATATCATATCTTTCCCATTCATTATCCACATCCCCTTGCACTCTATACTTGGGGGAAAGCTCTATCCATTCCATAATATCTTCCACATTCCTTATCCCCCATCCATTGTCCTATCTAAGTTCCTTATCATTAGTTTTCCCATCTTTGACCTTGACTATCCTATGCATCCCCTCTATCCATATGTACATTTCATAACCCTTACTCCTTATCCATCCATTTTCCTTCATAATTCTATTCACTTTCACATATTTGATCTTGACATCCCTATCGTCCATCTCATAGTCCTTATCATATTTATTCCCTTGATCCATCATTCATAATACTCTTTGAGTCCATATGCCTTCCCATGTATTTGATCTTGATTATCCTATACATTTCCTCCATCCATTATCTATTATCCAATTCCATCGATATCCTCCATATCTATTATCCCCTATCCTCTTCATACACTCCATCTCATATCCCTTATTCAAATCCATCTCACTTTCATGTCCTTTCACTTTCTTAAAAACTTGAGGAACTAAAATACAAAGAAAATATCCCTACATGCATTGGACAATGCACAAGCCTTCATCCACTTCATACATCCTTTATCCACCATCCCTCCATCCTTCATCCTCCACACCATATCACTTTCCTCCCCATCATCCCTATCTCCTATCACCATCCTCCCATCCTATACATTGTTTTCCTCCATCTTTCCATCTTTCATTCTCCTCCTTCTAGTGTGGGGCATGTAACTCATTTTCCGCATAGTTCTTGGATCTCCATCTCTATATCCCTCATCCTATAGTCTTCCATATCCTACCTTTACCTATCCATTCATTCCATTTATCTCCTATCTAATCCCTCCCTTCCATCCATTCATTTTCTAACCAAAAATCTCTTCATCCTTATGTCCTCTATCATTCCTTGGTTATCCATTGTCATTGGTCTCAATCCACTTGTCATTTTCTCTATCACATCCTATACAATCCCTTGATCATCCTTTCATCTTATTCAAACCATTTGGTCTATCAAATTTGTTTATCTTCTAATCCAATCTATTTATTCCCCTTCCATGATTTTCAATCTCATCTTATCCAATCATCTTCTCTCCCAATTCTATTTTATCCAATCCTCTCATCCAAATAAATTTAAAAAATCCAAAAATCCAAAAACAATATAAAATGATCCAAAAAATTTTTTTTTTAAAAATGATATATGATCTTGAAAAAAATCAAAAAAATTAAAAAATCCTTATAATTCAAAAAGATCCCAAGTCAGACCAATCAAGTGCAATCAATACTAATCCATGCAATCCAATCTTGCAATCTAGCACATTAATCTTTAATCAAGCCATCGTCTTAAACCAAATCAGCTGATAATCAATTGATCAATTTCAAATCCAATCATCATCATGGGATGTATCCTTCCCAATCCTTGAGGCCCTGCCCTCCCAATCATTCAATTAGTCAATCAATCAATCAATTGGTTTTCATCTTGACTAGGGGCAATATTTTGGTTTGCTTTTGGTTTTTTGTGCATGCTTCCTTTTGCTTGTATGTATTAGTATTTTTTTCATCTATTATGGTCTATGCATCCTATTGTCATAGGGGCATCATGATCTTCCATATCATGGCGTCATAAGACATATGTTTGTATTTGACCTTTTTGATCACATACTTGACACATGGTCATCTTGGCTCCTCATACCTTGGTGCATAATGCCAAGAACAATATCAAAATAGGATATGCTCTCCCATGTTAACACAATGATAGTTTGCATTTAGGTTCATTTTGCATTGGAGGCCTTCTTTTAATCACTTCCACTATCCTCACCCTTCCTTTTCGAGAAAATTGTCAAAATTAATTTTTTGCTCAATTTTCTCGAGGGGCACCAGCCTCATCCTCTTCCTCTTCCTATCATTGCTTAGGCACAACCCTTGGGGCATCTTATTTTCTTCTTCTTTAACGCGATGCCGATTTCGACACCACATCAAAGAGGGGCAAAATGTAGACACCTAAAATTATCCATTCACACTAATGTTAATTTTTATTAATATTTGCCCTTAACGTTATGGTTAATTTTATTAATTAACTATAATCATTATATTCTTCTATTTATTTAATTAAATTTACTTTAATTAAATAAATTTATTTTCCCTTTGTATTTAAATTTTATTTAAATACTACGACACATTAAATTCAATTTAATATATTATCCCTCCATTTCCCTTTATAAAATGAATTCTATTTATTTTATTCCTCCACTAGCCTAAAGTTCTTCTAAACCATGATAAAATTAAATTTATTTTAATTTAATTTCTTTTCCCTTTTTCCTATGCTTACCTTTTTCTAATATTCCTCTAATCTAGATTTAAAGGTGGATTATCTCTAATCATGTGCACAATCACCTTTTCCAAGGTAGCCACCTCCCCATCTCTTTTCTCCACCAATCATTTTTAAATCCCTTTTTTCCTCTCAAGTTAATTTTCACTTTTGCCACTTCACCTTTTTCAAATCCTACCTAACATCTTTTTGCCTCTTAATCCTAGCCACTCATTTCTTTTTGCCTCTTCATCTTAGCCACTTCCCTTTTGCCTCTTAATCTTGGTCATCCATTATTTTTCCTCTTAATCTCCACCATCCAATTCTTTTCATTTTCTATAAAAGGAGGCTTCACTCCTCATTTTAGGTCTAGGTTCTTTTTCTTCTTAGTTCTTGCATCTTCTAGCATTCTTAATCATTGTAGTTCTTTTCTTCATTGCAATCTAATCATGTTCTTAGTTTCTTAATCTTGTTTCATTTATCTTAGATCTTAATCTTTTTGCATTATCATTATCATAGTCTCAAATTTAATATTCATCACTTGTGAAGATTGGGACAAGTTCCTCATACTTTCTCTCAACTCCTTCACCATCATCTAGCTTGCATCTCCTAGTTTTGTATTAGTTTTTCATTTCATTTATGTTCGGAGAGCATACCCATAAATAATCTCAAAGAGAAAATCAAACAAGGCTATGGGTGCCCTTGTTTTAGCTCATTGGAGGTTGTAGTGAAGATTACGTATTTTGTTGCATTTGAAATGACTAACATCTAATATGATTTTTTTTGGTGTTTTGGTATTTTTTATTTGTAGCAAATAGGTCTATATTTTCATTACATACAAACATATTTGACATGCATGGACAAGTCGGTATTGAGCACATTTCTCTCACCAACTTGAAAGAGGAATGGGAAAACCTCTTAGATTCTCTAATGAAAACCCATAAACACATTTTTGACAAAATGTAAGTACAAATTTTGATTTTGGCATTAATCTCAAAAAGGGAGAAGTATAATGTATATGCCAAATGTATAAATATATGCTAAGTGTACTACATACATACTAGGAGCATGCACCGAGGGTCATTTTTTGTTTTGAGTTTTTGAGTAAATTTGTATGAAGAGTAAGTTTTGTCATGTATATATGAAGTGTAAGAACAGTTTGAGATATATCAGTTTGTATACATTACAAGTTTTGATACTAATGCCAAAGGGGGAGATTGTTATCTCTATTTGAACATTAGATGTTGTCATTAGTATCAAATTGGATTAGTCAGTTATCTAAGTTGATAAGTCGGTAAAAGAAGGAACAACAAGCCATAATATGCTAGTCGATTAAACAAGCAAGCCTTCATACTGAACAATCACAAGGCAGTACTAAGAGCTAAAAGGAAACACGTTTAACTAGGCACCAGAGCACATTTACCAAGCATCAAAGTAAACCGAGCACTGAGTGTTAGTAAACACTGAGCAACATACACACTGAGCACCAATGTATTCACCAAATAGAAAAGGTTGAATTTACCGAGTTATCTAGGAAACAACATAGTAATCAAGAATGGCACATCTATCTATACAAATGGTTACATAGATTTATAAAATGTTTTACCAAGATCAAAGCTTATTTATTATGGATGTAATCATTAAATGTTGTGATGATTCCTATGTAATAGTAAGATCTAGGTTAATTTTGTACACCATAGATCTTGGGTTTTCTAAGATATTGTAAACCTAATTAGGTCATGGAAATCATAGTTGTTTACTATATATTTATAATTGTTGTCATTTTGAAAAATCATCGATCATATACGAAGAAGGAGATCTTGAAGCAATAGCCACTTTCTATCAGAATTCAGACAAGGTTTGCATGACAGAACAGTTATTAGACATCAAATTTAGTTTATTCAAAAATAGTCAAGGCTACCGAACATAACAGAGAATAGTTCAATACACATCAAGGTGATATTTTTTAAGTTTATCATTGATCTGATTCAAACAAAGTTAGTTGTCATTTACAGATACTTTCTGTTATTCTCTAATCATTGTAATAGAGATTATAAAATCTCCTAACAGAGTAGACTTAACAGTCTGTTTGTAAATCTCTTAACTGAGTGCACACTCAAGTAGTGTTGTTTAAATCCTTTCATAAGGTAGAGCTATTCAATCTGATTGTTACTCCTAATAGGATAAGATCACCAGAAGTGATCAACCCTTGTAGCCTTAACCGGTATACTTTATTATCTGCAGTAGTGAAGAATTTGTGGGTGTCATCCCCACTGCAGTTTTTACCTTCTAACAAGAGTTTCTGCGCAACCAAAATATTGGTGTTATGTGTTACATTTCATTATTGATCTATTGTTTGATTCCATGCATTTGAGTGAATGTTGCATACAATGGATTCAGTTGGTTAGTTACTACTATTTGTAGATTGAGCATTCAGTTAATAGTTTTTTAGTGTATTGATTCACCCCTCCCCTCTCAATCCCTTATCTTTCCATCCCAACATAAAAGACATTCTCAAGAAAAGAAAAATCCAATCAAGAAATCCAATGCATCCCAATAGCCACAAAGGTCCATCAAAGAAAAGGAGAAATCCAATGCATCCCAATGGCCACAAAGGCCCATCAAAAAAAAAGTGAAACCCAATGCATCCCAATGGCCACAAAGGCCCATCAAAGAAAAGGAGAAATCCAATGCATCCCAATGGCCACAAAGGCCCATCAAAGAAAAGGAGAAATCCAATGCATCCCAATGGCCACAAAGGCCCATCAAAGCAAAAGAAAAATCCAATGCATCCCAATGGCCACAAAGGCCCACCAAAGCTAAAACAAATACTATGTGGATCCCAAAGCAAAAAGATGCAATGCATCTAAAAGAAATATCCACAATAGCATTCAAAGTTTCTAATCCACCAACTACTCATTCTTCTTCTCCATCTTCTAAATATATTTTGGGTCCCTCTGATCCAAGATCTCCTAGCACAAATCCTCCATCATTTCCACCTTTATCTTCCAAAACCTATCCTCTTCATCTGCCTTCCATGCAACATGTTTTGGTCATGACAACATCCCCCTATCATGATCACTTTCCATCTTTCCATCCAGACACTTTCTACCACCATATCTCCCATCTCCCCCATCCCATCCATGCCTTTTCATAATTCATCCATTCTAATAAATTTGTACCAACATCCAAATAAATCAAAAGGTCAGAAACAAATCAGAAGATCAACAAAAAATAAAAAAGTCAGTAGCAAATTAGAAAGACAAAAACAAATCAAAAAGATCAGCAGAAAGTTAGCAGCAAATCAAAAAATCATAAAAATTGGAAAAATCAAGAAAAAAATCAAAAAAGAAAAAAAAAAGAGAAAAGTATTCCTCTAATGGTGAAAACTTGGCAATTCAAGCATCTTGGACAAGTACCGTGATGAAAACCTAGAAAATAGGCGTCATGCATAACTCCCCCCAGTTCCTCTTTCAATTGGGGGCAATTCCCTTCTATCACATCTTATCTAGAATCTAATCCATCCCATTTGTCTCTCACTTCCTCCATCCTCCCTTGGATCTTGATATAGAAATAGAGACCACCAGGTGTACATGCTTTTGGGCACCTTTCTACATTCATTACCTATCTTCTTCCATCCAATCGTACCTCCCACCAAATGCCTCTAAATGCATGAACTATCCTAAGCGGGGACATCTTATTCCTTGGAGACCCATCCAAATCCTTATCTTCCATCTCCCAATCCAAATCTTCCTCCAAACCCATCTAAAACATTTCCTCCATCAAAATCCTTCAGCATTTCTTTCATCCAAAGAAATCCATTAGTAAATCATTTATCCCAATCCCTCAGTATTCCTCCATCCAAATATCTCAAGCATTTCCTCTATCTAGATCCCTCAACAGTTCCTCTAGCATCCTCATCCCTTAGCATTCCTCTATCCTAATCTGTCAGCAATTCCTCCAGCATTCATCCCCAGCAATCCTCCATCCAAATCCCTCAACAATCTTCTAAATCCAAAACAATCCTTCAACATTTCCTCCATCTTTCCATCACTTGGTACTTCCCTTGTCATTGGTATCTAGCTATAGGCTATCCCCATGCAATCTAATTCCATCCATCCATATCCAAACATTCTCCCAACAATCTTCTAGCATCTTCCAACCCTATCCATATCCTATGTCCATCCAACATCTAATCAAACCATCTAATCACATCCTTAGTCTTGTGGCAAGCCTTAATCTCAATCCAATCATCATCATTGGGATGTGTCCTTCCCAAATCCATGTCATTCTAGATCAAATCATCCATCATCAAGCCTATCAACCATCAGTCTATCTTGGCTTTTCAGCCCAATTGGGGCATCATCTTGCATATCTTTGCAGCTTCGGCTTCATCCCCAGATCCCTTGTGCATCCTATCCTAAGCCTTGTACCCTAGCGTCAATCGTGTCTCCACCTAAGATCATTTTTATATATGTGTCTTTAGGTCTCATCCTCTACATTAGTTAGCCCTTGTGTCATCGTGACCTATTGAGCCAAGCACTTCAGCAATCATCCCTTGGTCCTTTTAAGGTTCAAGTGTCTCACCTATCTCTTGTCATATAAATCCTTATCTGGTTATCCACCACCTGCTTCGTGCCATATCCTTTGAGTTTCTCAATTCTTATCCTAAACTAGAATCATCCCAAAACTAACCTTTGACTAAGCATTGTCTAGGGCATCTTGCACTTGTCTTTGTAGGCCTCATTATCTCGAACAAAAGGTTGGCATACACTGGCAAGAATCTCATCTTCCAAAGATCATTAGTCTATCTTAGGTTTACAAATCCAATCCTATCTTATGTGATCCTACATCAGGAAGCAACAGCTCATTGCTAACAATTAGTAATCCTCCACCATCATCCACCATCAATCCTCAATGAATCAATCATCCTCTATCACCCTACCTATGGCAAAAGGTTTTGTGAGATACTTATTATTTCATTTGGTTCTTTTGAATCTTTGCTTATCTTTTGAGCTCTCCTATAAATAGCTTCCCATCCTTTGTACATATCATCACATTTTTTTGTACATATCCTCGTCAGTCCTACAACAACATTTGATCAGATATCTTGTCCCACCCAACCTTGTACTTCAGCAACAATCTTTTGTCAACTATCCTTGATCATATTGACTATCTCTAAACTTCATCATTTGCCAATCAGCAACACAACATTCTCCCCATCAACATGGGTCTGCACAGACGTATGCTTTTGTATTTTCTAGCTTAAGACCAATCATAGGTCTGCACAGAGGTATCCTTCTATATTGTCTAACCTAATCTTCCACCAATTAACCCAGGTCCGTGTTGATGTATCCTTCTTCACATTCAGACCAAATCTCCCCCCATCAATCAACTTATCAAAATCTTTCCTTGGAAAATGATGTCTTTTGGAGTTATCATTCTGACCTTGGATTTTTTCCTTTGGGTTTTGTTAATCTTTTATGGCTTCTCATTATCTTCTACTCAAAGTTTCCATGATCCTTTATATCATGGTGTGCTCTAAATGCGAACAATCTGGGGCAAGGTCTTTTGATCTTTTTCTTTTTCCTGTGAGTCAGTTGTGTGTTTTTGGTTTCTCCAGCATCATTTCCACCATGCCTCCTGTAGGTTTCATGTGTGATGCTGGGGTAACCTTTTGCATGCTTGTCTTTTTGTGTTAGTCCTATGCAACGCTGGTGACAAGGCCTTATGTTCTTTCGTAACCTTGGCAGGTCTCTATCATTGCTATATCAAACTAGGTTGTGCTCTCAAAATTATCCAATTCATGGAGCTCCCCAAATCCCCCATCCAACATCATATAGATTAATCTTGCATCTTGCATATAGCTTCATCTTTCATCTCACATCATATTGCACTCATGCATCTTAGATCTTATAAGTTTGGTTGTTTATTCTTCCCTTCCCTTCTTTTCTTTGTTCTTTTCGAGAAAATTCCATGTCTCCTCTTTGCATTATTTTCTCGAGGGGGCACAACCCCTTATCCTCTGAATTCTAACCTAGAGAATCTTATCTTCTTGTCTTTGATGTCATTCCACTTGCGGCATCGCATCACAGAGGGTCAAAATGTAGACACCTAAAATCCCTTTGTTAAAATAAAAATATTTTATTTTACAAGAACCCCTGATGACATCATCATTAATTAATTAATTATTGTTCCATTGTTCTCTCTTATTTTCATTAAAGAAATTTAATTAAGACATCCCTTCCAAAACCACTTAAATCAAATTTAAGTGATTTTACTCCTATTTATTAACCAATAATTGATAAATATTGTCGCAAACCTTAAATAAATTTTATATTTATTTAAATCCCTAAAACCCTAGAATATTTTAGGAAACCCTAAACCTTCCTAAACTTTCCTAAACCCTTCATAAACCAGCTTAGGAGGTGATTCCTACATTTCTTAGCCTAAACTAGTCTTCTTTGACTTTTGGTCAAACCCCCTCATTAATAAGCCTTACAAACTCATTAATGGCTCCTTACATCCTCATTAAGGCTCTTACAAGCCTCATGATGAAGCCCATGTCTTCTCTTCCACCCTTGTTCCCTAGGCACACTTCCCTAGTGTTGCTCACACATGTGTGAGCAACCTTAACCAAGGTCAATCTAACCTTACCCCTAACCATACCTCAGACTCTACCCCAAACCCTGACTCTGACCCTAACTCTCCTTCCTAACCCAGGCCCTTAGGAAAATCCTATAAATAGTCTCTCTTCCAAGAGAAAATCATTAGCTTAGTTTTTATCTTCATGCATTTTTATAATGGTAAAATACATCTAGATCATCATAGCCTTTAGCATAAAAAATTAGATTAACTCTATTTTGTGCTTTCATAGATCATCCTATAATACCTTAATGGATTGAATCTAGTTCTTTATTAATCCTTTCTAATCATTTCACCATCATATCACATATTCATTTGGATAAAATCAATCTATCTTCAACATTCTTTCATTAATCTATATTTCTATCTCTATTAGGATCCTTGAGGCTCTAGGGGCAAAATAGCTATTCTACACCTAATTTTGTGCCACTATGGGGTTCTCATGGTCCCTGATCCATCCCAATCCTTCTTAATCAACATTAGGGACAAGCTCCATGTGTTTTGAGAGCACAACCACATCCCTAAATCAAGAACAAATCAAACGGTGATAGGGTGCTCCTGTTTAAGTTCTATCTGAATGACTTAGCAAATAGATTTTACTATATGTTATGAATATTCTCTTAGACTAATGTTTGAATGTCTATGCTTGTTCCAAATAGGTTAGGTTTTCTCTTATCACACATCCATAGGCATACTATCACATAGAATTGAAAGTCATCATTATAAGATCCAATCTTAAATTTCACCAAACAATATTCACTTATTAGTACCTTATGATCATCTTGAATCCATATTAATTGATAGGGCTTAGGGTTCTTCAAACTCTACAATTTCAACTTTCTCACCAACTCCTCTGAGGCTAAATTATCTGAACTACCACTGTTAATGATAACTTTGAAACATTTACCTTTAATCTTACATCTTGTTTGGAACAAACTCTTGCTCTACAATGGTTCTTGATCCATCTCATTCTAACATGGAGATATCCTTATCATCAAAGCGTATCCATCTTCATGTTATTTTAGGGGTTTGATAGTTTCTTCCTCATTAAAAGATTCTCTTCTATTATTCTCTATCTTTTTATTTGAATTTCCTTATCTACATTAAAAATCTCTATGCCCTTCTCCTCCACTCTTAAAGAAAGTTCATCTAAACATCTTCTTATCATTTCTCTTATAAACATTATGTCCACCATTTCTATGAAAGTTTATATCATCCCTTTAGAGTGAATTATCCTATTTTCCTTCTATCTTACCTTTGTTCTATTTTGTAAAAGATATTCCTCCCCTAGTGAATTTTCTACCTCTCTGAAACCTTCCTCCTCTTCCTCTTTGTCTCTACTCATGTCTTTTTTTCAACTTCTCCTCAGCCTTCAAGGAATATTGATAAGTCTCTTCCACATTGTGTATCTTGATTAAACTGATCTCATCTTGTATAGACATCCTCAAACCATTAAGATACCTTGAAACTCATTCAAAATCATCCTTAGTATGTCTAGATCTGATATCCAACTTGTAGAATTCCTTAGTATACTCCTTCACACTAGATTCCTTCTACTTTAGGTTTTTCAACTTTCAAAATAGATTCACCTGATAATCTCCAAGCAAGAATTTCACCTTTAACTTATATACCATCCTATCCCAATATTTAATCTTTTCTTTACCTCTTCTTTATCTACATGTTTGTAAATGTTCCCACCATAGTGATGCATGACCTCTCAACTTTATGCAAGCATACTTCACCTTCTTATCCCCACTTGTACCTGTAGACACCTAAAAACCCTTTGCCAGATAGAAATATTTTATTTTGCAAAAAACCCCTAATGACATAATCATTTATTAATTAATTAGTTTTTATTGGCATTATCCCTTCTCCTATTTTAATTAAAGAATTTTAATTAAATAAACCCTCCCAAAAAGCATTTGAATCCAATTTGAATGATTTCCCCTCCAATTTATTAATTAACATTTAATAAATTGTGTCACAATCCTTAAATAAATTAAATATTTATTTAAACCCTAGAAACTTCTAGAAAACCCTAAACTGATCTACCCTTTCCTAATCCCATCATAAACCTTATTAGAGGGTGATTCCTAACCCTCTTAGTCTAAACCCTCATCATTTGACTTATGGTCAACCCCCCTCATTAATGAGCCTTACAGACTCATTAATGGCCCCTTACCACCTCATTATTGACTCGTACAGTCTCTTAATGAATCTTATGTCTCCTCTTCCACCATTTTTCCCTAAGCACACATCCCAAGTGTTTCTCACACATGTGTGAGCAACCCTTAACCCTTATCCCCTTAGCCATACCTCTAACCATACCCCAAACTCTACCTCTAACCATACCCCTAATTCTGACCCTCCTTCCTAACCAAAGCCCTTAGGAAAATCCTATAAATACCCTCACTTCCAAGAGAAAATTCTTATCTTATTTTTTATCATTAATGCATTGTTATCATGTCAATTTGCATCTAGATTACCTTAGCATATCTCCTAATTGTTAGATTTTTTCATGTTTTTCATGCTTCTAAATCATGTCCTAGCTTAAATCTTAATGGATTAAAATGGCTTATTTCATTTCTTTTCATATAATTTTCATCATATCACTCTCATATTTGGTTAAAATAAACTTAGCATAAGCATTGTTGCATCAAAACCATTTTGGCTTCACTAGGTTCCTTGGGGCTCTAGGGGCAAATTAGGTTCACCATACCTGATTCTGTGCCACTATGGGGTATCCTTGGTCCCTAAATTATCCTAAACCTTCCTAATCTACATTTGGGACATTCTCCTAATTTTTTGAGAGCACACCCACATCCCTAATCCAATAGAAAATCAAATGGTGAGAGGGTGCTCCCGTTTAAGCTCTATCTGAGGTGTCATTGCAAATAGTTTTACTATATGTTAGGAATATTATATTTATACTAATTTTTTAATGTATACACTTGTTCTTAACAGGTTAGGTTTTCTCTGATCACATTTTGGTGTGCCTGAGGGGACTCCACAACGCTTCACAACTACCTTGTTTAGGGTTTTTGAGCTAAAAAACCCACTTTTTTGAAAAATCTTGTCCTGTTCAATGTGAAATCTCATAAAATTAAACTCCCTAGGGTTTTTTTCTTGTATTGGAACTTATGTAAACTTGTACCAGAGGTTCCCATTACTCGTATGGGACTTTTATGTGTATTTTAGGCCTTTTTAAAGCCTTTTGGCCCTGTTTACTCGTACTAGGAGTCAAAGTGACTTGTATGAGCCCTCATCTTGACTTGTATGAGTAAAATCCTCAAAATACCCTTCCCTTTTTACTCAAATTGGAAATAGAGGGCATTTGTAAGACCTTAAACCTGGGCCTAGTTAATTTTTAGGGTTCATTGCACCCGCCTAGTGCCTCTAAACTGTAAATTTGTAGTTTCTAACTCCATGTTTTTGTAGGAACTCATTGGAAGCAATAAGATCACCAAAAAATCAAAGCATAAGGCTCATTTACTATCTTTCATATTTAGGAACTAAAACACTTCATTTCTTGGGCTTAAAATGAACTCTAATTCACTCTCGAATGCCTAGAAATCAAGAAATTTGTGCATCTTTCCTAAATGAATCAAAAATAATCCTAATCAATCCTAAATAAATCAAAATCACTTGTAATGTTTCATTTTTGGATAAAAAGAACTTCATTCATTAAAATATAAGTGATTTAGGGTTTTCATGCAATCTAGGAACACTTCAAGTTTTGGATGTTTAAAAAGCACTAAAAAACTGCCTATCAATCCTAATCAATTCCTAATCAATCCTAATCCATCATAAATTTTCCTGAATCAATATTAATGCATTTTTATTGGCTAAAACAAATTTATTTTGCAAAATCTTAAGTTTTTCCAAAGCTTTATGCATTCCTAAGGCAATCTAGGAACACCTCATTTTGGCTCTAAAAATGAACCTTAAAACACCAAATCTTGAATGTTCCTAAAGAAATAAATCAAAGTCAATATCAAAAGTCATTACATTAGAGTCCTAAAGAAAAAAACAATCTTGAATGGCCAAATTGAAAATAAATCAATTTCATTTCTCAAATCAAAGTTCAAATAGGATCCTAAAAGGCAAAACTCAATATTGAATGCAAAAGGGAAAAAACTTGCAAAATCTTTCAAAATGGCTTTTTTTTGTTTTCAAGGAAAAGAAAAAATCCTAAACAAGTGTGTTTCCAAGTTTTCATTAAAAAAAAATACTTAATCAATTTAGAATTGAACTCCTTTTTGATGTGCTTCTAGGAGTTTCTTTCAATTCTGCAAATCCTATTTAGACTAAGCGATGTAAAACAAACTAAACTAGGACAAGTTCATTTGTTCTATTTCTAGTGAGGCCTATCCAAAGAGAAAAGTGCTCCTTCTTTGGAGAATGACCTCAAAAATGGTACTTCCCCGACTAGTATAGAAATAAAGCATTGAGAAAACTCTTGCTTCATCCCCTCAAGCTTGAGCGATGTGTGTTGATGGTAGCCCAAGGTAGGTGAATATCCCTACTATTTTGGCATGGTCAACTAGCCTCTTCAGTGAGTCACACATGTACAAACCAATTGGGAGGATGCCATAGACCAAATCAGACACCTATTAATCAGAGGCTTCCCGATATACTCTTGAAGGTATCAAAATCTCTGTGCAAGAACCAATCCAAATGGTTTCTCAGATCACCTAAAGATTACTCACCATCTGTATTCCTTTGGGGATACCAAGCTATGAGAAAAGATTTTGATAGTAGCATGTCTTTGGGTAGTTCTTGTTTGATGTGTTTTCAAAGTTTCAGACTCTGTGCAAAAACAACTGTTGAAACATACACAAACGGAGAGTTCTACACTAAAATGTTTTTCCATGTCACTCCAATCCTCCAAAATAAAGAAGTTATCCAAATTTGCACAATCATGTCATCCTAGTCTCCTAATCACAGTCTTCCTATCATCCAACATTTACTTTGTCCAGCATTGTCCTTCTTTCCTCCTATCCTAGGTTAGCAGAGTCATCTTGGTCATCCCCCATCCCCTTTCTACCTTCTTCTAAAGTCAGTATTTCCTCCTATCCTGAGCCAAATCCAATCATAGTCTGAGCTTTTCAGTCATCCAAATCCAATCCTTAGTCTTCCTTCTTTCTTCATCCCTCATCCCCATCCAACTCATCCGCAAGTCAGCATGTCTCAAATCTATTATGATAAGTTTGGTTTGCATGTCTTTTCTCCCACTCCATCCTATCCTAATGATGATGAAAGTCTTGTTGATCATGATGAGTACTTTAAAAACCTTATCAAGCTTGTTCCAAACACCTTCCAGAATCCAATCATTTCTCCAAACTATCCTATCATGCCTTCATGCATATCCTCTAGTTCTCCTTATCCTACCTTTGACAAGGGAAATCCATTATCCTATTCATCCACACCTTCTTCCTATATTGAACCTACATATCCTCTATATACATCCTGCATACCTCCATCTCCTTCCATGGTCATATCCCAATCACCATCCTTTCACATCAACACTACCAACTACATCCCTTATCCAAATCCTACATCTCCTTATCCCCCAACCCATTTTCAAAACCAAGATCCTAGTCTTCCAATCCATTACCCTGATCCCCCATCCTATCTTGATCCACCATCCACTATATCCTATCTCAATCCAGCATCTTCCATTCTTACCTTCTTTACCACAAATCCCCTTCTATAAGAAGAATACATCCCTCAATCAAATTCATATCCCATATCTCAATCCATCACCCCTACCTCATCAACCAACCAATCTAGTTCACAAGATTCCTCTATGCCTACTTATGTGAACTATCTAGCCATGCCATCCTACACCTCCTCTTCTACGTTGTCATCCCCTCAAGAAAATTCACAATCTTCCACCCTGTATCATCTTAAAATGGAAGACGTTCCATGTTAAGAACATTTATCCCTCTGAGTAAGTGGTTTGGGGTCATGTCAAGCGCCTTGAATGGGTTCCTGGCTTGGATCTGGCTTTTTCCCCTATTCTGCCCTATTTTCCACTTCTTCCTAACATAATTATGGCATAACTAAATTACAAACCTGAGATTCTTGACCTCAGGGTCAAGGTCGACCTCTTAGGTCAAAGTCAACCTTGACCTTGACCCTAGGGTCCGGAATCCTTGGGGTTAGGTTCCAATTTTGGGGTTTCATCAAAATTTTGTCTTTTCCCTCTTCAAGGCCACTATTTCTTGAGTTAAGTGTTGAATTCTCAATTAATATTTGAGGTGGACCTTTCTTGAGCTTTGTGTAGGATTACTAATTTATTATTTGAGATTATCCTTTCTCAAATTTTGTGCCTAATGCTCAAATTAACTTTGGGGTTGGCTTTACCTCGAATTTTGTGACAAGGCTCTTAAATAATTATTTTTATTTCTATATTAAGAATGGTCCCCTTCTAGATTTTTGTGTCAAGACTTTAATTTAATTTCCTCTCCATGTGCATCTCTCTAGAGTTTTGTGCTAGTGGCCCTTAATTATTATTTTCTATGTGGCCTCTCTAGAAGTTTGTGCCCTAGATCACTATAAAAGGGAGCCTCCTCCTCTCATTTTCTCCATATCATCTTCATAATCTCTCAAGCACTCAAGAAAGAAATAAGGAGAAATAAAAAATTCAAGCATTCATTCATATTCAAGCATTCAAGCATTCAAGATCCAATTCATCAAGGAGATCCATTGTTAGCCATTGAAGGATTCAATCTCTATGGAGCCCTCTTGTTGAAGATTTCTCCATCCAAATTCATCTAAGCCTCTTCCTATTCCAAGATCCATTCAAGATTGGTGGTGAAGATCTAATACAATTGATATGAGACATCCTACATTCAATTCTACATTCATTTGGAACATTCATACTTGTGGATTCAAGGATTTGAATCCTCCACTAGGGTTTTCAACATAAGCAAGGTGAATTGTTCCATTTACTTTGTTTACTACAACAATTTCAATTCAATTTCAAGGTTAATTCCTAAATTGGGGTTTGACTAAGGCAAACCCCTCCCCCCCAACAAACAAAACCATTTTTATTGCTAGTACAGGTGTGGGATGATGAATTACAGTGCAGATCTAGATACCCTTTTCATCAAAATTTCAAGATCCGCGAAAAGAATTTATGTCAGAGCAATGTATGTCAAGGTTGACTCTGTCTACCTAGGTCAATGAAAACCTTGCTCAGAAAAGAAAAATATTTATGGGTTTTGTAGATCTTACAATTTCAGTTTAGAAAGGCAAAAATTAGTAGTTTCTGAGACCGTCTGACAGGGTTTTTAGCCAATTGTTTTTTGGAGGTAAGTACTTGTATTTCTTCATTTCAACATTATTCTTCAATATTTACTTTCCATATCATTATAATTTCATGTATGTATAAAATATCAATTTTTGGGTCTCTTTTATGTGCAAACCATTGTTCTAGGACCCCACCACATAGTTTATATCTTACATTTTGGTGAACCCACAATAGACAACTCTTTCTTTTATGGTATTAGATATCCCTTTGTATTACCTTGTGTGTTCACCTTCATCTTACATTTTGGTGAACCCATGATAGACAACTCTTTCTTTTATGGTGTTAGATATCCCTTTGTATTACCTTGTGTGTTCACCTTCATCTGCCATTTTGGTGAACCCGCAATAGAGAACTCTTTCTTTTATGGTGTTAGATCTCCCTTTGTATTACCTTGTGTGTTCACCTTCATCTTACATTTTGGTGAGCCCATGATAGACAACTCTTTCTTTTATGGTGTTAGATCTCCCTTTGTATTACCTTGTGTGTTCACCTTCATCATACATTTTGGTGAACCCGAAAAGCCTTATCCCTTTCTTTTATGGAATTAGATGCCCTATTGTGTTTGTGGCATTCAATTTCCTTTTCATGCTTATAAATTTCATTTGAATGCATTTGGATATATCTAGATCTATTTTCTATGCATTTCTTTATTTGTTATCATGTTGCACAAGTTGTTTCAAGTGTTTTCCAAAAATTCTTCTATAACTTTTGGGATTACACAACATCTTCCTCTTACCTTACCATTGCATGGTGTTACACCTAGAAAGAATTTATCTAGTGCATGTGATGTTGTTGTGTCCTCTCTTGTATTACCTTGTAAGGATATATTAGAGAAAGAAGATGACTTTAATCTATCTCTCCATCATATTTCTCTTTATGGAGTTGAGTTGAGGATTCATGTTAATTCTTCTCCTAATGAGCCTACTTTAGAATATGATTTACCTTCTTTCCCCTCTAGCGATCAAGCTTTAGTGATTTATGGCAATCCTACAATGTTCTTTATTGGTAGGGATGATAATCCTCCTATTTGGGATGAACCTTTGGATTTGGATGTTGATTACTCTCTTCCTCATGAAACCATTGTGGATGATCCCTTAGATAAAGGCATTGATTTATCCCCTCCTCATAAAGAATCTTTGATACAAGAGGGTGATTTATTAATGGACGACCTATCAATACATGATGGTGATTCTTTTTCAAAAACACACTCACCTTATGCAGACATTTAAGCGAAAGAATATGATATTATAGATGTTTTACCTCCATTTGGGATTCATTCTAGTGATGAGGCATTAGCAGAGAATGATATGAATTCCTTTAATACTCTCCCTCTTAGTGATGATCTTATGGAGAATCAAGATCCTATCTCATCTCCTCCTAGGATGTCTTCTTTGCTTCCTTTTTGTGAATCTATTTGTAGTGTTGGGGTAACTAACATGGTTTATCCCAAACCCTTGTTGACTATCAAAGGTTATCCTTGCATCACTATCAAAGGTAAACCTATGGAGTCTTTAGAGTCTTTCAATGACCAAGATTCAATAGCTCACACCTATTGTACAAGGAATAACCCTCAACCTAATCTGGTGGTTTCTACTTCTTTACCACATTCTCAACCCATTCTTCCTCCTCCACCCCATCTTCCTAGCAAGGAGTATGATTTGATAAACCAATTTCAAAATACTCCTGCCAAGATTTCTCTATGGGAGCTTCTTCAAAATTCACCTACCTACTATGAAGCCTTGCAAAAAGCTCTAGAAACTCTTCCTACTCCACCTCCTAATCAAGAGAACATCAATAACTTCTTACAATGCATGCATGTTACCCCGGGTTCTCCTCATGACATTGTATTTACTCAAAAGGATTTACCTTCTAAAGAAGTTCAAAATCAATATGATGCTCTTATGGTTGCTATTAATATCAATAAGAGTATCATTTGTAGGACCTTGATTGATAATGGATATGGGCTTAATGTTTGTAGCATGGACATGCTCAAAGAGATTAAAGCCGATCTTTCAACTATTCAACCTGACAATGTTCCTATATGTGGCTTTGATAACATTGCTAAGAACACTTTAGGCATCATTACCTTACCTATCAAAGTAGGTTCGGTCATCCTGAATACACCTATTCATGTTATGCCTGGACCTCTCAATTATAACCTTCTTTTGGGTATACCTTGGTTACATGAGATGCATGATATTCCTTCCACCCTTCATTGAAAAGTCAAGTTTATACATAACAATATGATGTATACACTTCATGCGGATGATGCACCAAATCCTTGTTTTAATAGTCAAACCTATAATACTCCTATTCCTAATAGTAATCTTTCTTCCTCTAATGCTCTTCTTGGCAATGATTGGGGAACCTTGGATTTTAATCCTACCTTTATTGGAGAGTATAAGGTTTCTGATCTTAATTTTATGAAGCAATAAAGAGAGTTTGAACAATGAGTTTTTGCTCCTAATTCTAATACCCTTCATAATAACTTTGTCACTACTTCTACCCACAATGAACCTATCAAACCTAATAGTGATAACATAGTGACTACTGAAGTTCATTGACTCCTTATGATATGGCTTCTCATTATGGTCCTGGTTATCATTTCCTAGTTAAACAAGGATTCATTGGTCAAGGATGTGCTAAGCATAAATAGGGAATTAAAATGCCCTTACACACTAGGGAGCATGAGCATTCTTATGGATTGGGATTTAATCCTCAACAACAAATCAATGTTAACAACATCTCAAATAACACTTCAAAACATGATGAAACTATGAAGGAATTTGACCAAGAAGTTATTTGCCTAAAGTCCTTCATGCTAAGATGATTACTAGACCTAAACACAAAAAGAAATGTAGTCCACACATGAAGACTCTTCAGTTTTATTTATATCATAGATTTCATGATCACTCTACTAATGAATGTCAAGCTTTACATTATAGGATTAGGCAGCTCATTGATAGTAAGGTTATTTATATATCATGTGGCAATGAGTTGTATTTCAATCCTATTTTCTCTCAATAAAATTTGTGTTCCTATTATAGAGCTCCACATTATGTAAACAATGTTAACCTAATCCTTGGGGGCTCATTGTCTTGTATAGTGTTGTGAGAATTATAATAGGTTCACTTCCATCCTTGTTCCTATGCTTGGGGGGCAAGGATGTCATCTCCTTCTTTTTTGTCTTTCTGGGATTCACCTCTTTCCTTCGTTAAGTAGTATCTATCTATTATGTGAATGGGATGAATGTTTTATGCAAGGAGGTATGTTGTTTAAAGGTATTTAGTTTATGTATACCGAGAGGACCAATGAGAACTAATTTGATAAAGGAGAAACATAGTAGTGGTTTGGCTGGACATTTTGGTGTTGATAAGAGATTGAATTTTCTTAAGGAGAAATACTTTTGGCCATAGTTGTATAAAGATGTTTAGAAATTTGTGAAAATGTGTGGAGTTTGTCAAGTTGCAAAAGGAGTAAGTCAGAATACTGGATTGTATACATCGATTGTTGTACCTGAGAAACCTTGGATTGACAACAGTATGAATTTTGTTCTTGGCTTACAGAAGATAGTAAGAGGTAATGATTCTATATTTGTTGTTGTGGATAGATTTTCTAAAATGGACCATTTTATACCTTGTAGAAAGACATCAGATGTAGTACATGTAGCAGATCTTTTCTTTAAGAAAATTGTCAGATTGCATGGATTACCGAGGAGTATTATCTCTTACAGAGATAGTAAATTTGTTGGATACTTTTGGATGACTCTTTGGAGAAACTTTGGCACTAAGTTGAAATATAGTTCTACATTTCACCCACAAACCAATGGACAGACAAAAGTTGTGAATAGAAGTTTGGGAAATCTTTTGAGATGTTTAGTTGGAGACACACCAAGTAACTTAGATTCTGTGTTGGCACAAGTAGAGTTTGCATACAATAATTCAGTGAATAGGAGTACTGGAAAAACACCTTTTGAGATTGTAAATGGAATACAACCGAGAGGTATATCAGATTTGAGAGACATTGTTGATGAAAGAAAGAGAAGTGTTGAAGGAGTAAAATTTGATGAGTACAGGAAGATATTCCATGAAGATGTGAAGTTTAAGCTAGAAAAGAGTAATCAGAAATACAAGGACATAGCTGATAGATCAAGAAGACATAAGAATTTTGATATTGGTGATGAAGTGATGGTTCATTTGAAGAAAGATAGATTTCCTATTGGAACCTATGGGAAGCTGAAAATGAAGAAGTTTGGACCTTGCAAGATTTTGAGAAAATCTGACAGTGGAAATGCTTATGAGATTGGGTTACTTGAGGATATGGATATATCACCTATATTCAACATTGCTGATTTATATGAGTTTCATGAACTTGATGAAGACATGACAGTACCAATGGATTACCCTAAGAAGCAGATGGAAGAAGTTGAGAAGATTTTGGAGCAAAGAATTGGTAGAAGTGCAAGAGGAAAATAGTAAATGGAATATCTGGTAAAGTGGGAGAATAGACCAATCGAAGATAGTTCATGGATTTCATACTCTAAGTTGGATGTAGCTCAGATCATACCTATTTCATGATTTGAAGAATCATTTTCAAATAACCCCACGTGTCTGATGTAGGAGAATCTCAGGTCCTTGGCAATCTTGTGTCACCAAAAACATATTTGAGTTTGTCTATGTTTCTTGGTTCCTACTTTGAACGAGTTGGTTTGGTGTTGCTTGGTTTCCTTTGTTCATCATTGTTGGTCAGTTATCTCTCTGGCACTTAGTGAATTTACTTGGCACTCAGTGATGCTTGTCTGGCACTTGGTTTCCTTTCTTACCAAGTTGTTTGTTTTGGATTTCTTTGAGGCCGACTTGTGCATTTAATTTGGGTCATGAATTTAATGTTGGTATCCATCATTGGGAAGCATGTGGACCTAGATCTAGTCATTCCTTCCATTGATTGTGGATCTAAAGGTCGACTCAGCTCGATAGCCTCTTGTATAAATGTAGTTGTTTGGTTACAGTTTGAGGGAATTTTTGGGAGATAGGAGATAGAAGATAGAAAATTAGAGATTGTTGATAGATCCTCGCATGTTGGAGGACTTATGTACTTGATTGTAATATCTGGCCTAAATCGGGAAGGCCTTACAGCCTGGCATGTATGAATCAATTTGAAGATAATATACGAAAGTATCTACATTCTCTCTCTCATTGTTGTGTGTTGTTGCTTCCATGTGTTGTTCTGCAAGGTGGATCTGGTTTGTAAGGAAATGTAGGTGTGGAAACAACTTCCTACACTAATCTCTAAAGGAAAGTATTGTGCAAATTCTTTTAAATCCTTACAATTTCAGATTCGTTAACTACTTTAACAATGATATTGCAGCCATATACCATGCATACAGAAAATAGAGAATGACACAAAGATTTACCTTGGGGAAAAGCTTTCGGTAAAAACCCCAGCACTCCAAAACCTACAAAATGTATTTATCAAAACTATTACAATTTACAATACACTTGCAATGCAAGTTCTTTCCAAATATTTCCAACTCTTGAAGATAAATTGTGGCAGCATAAAAATGTTCCAACAATACACTAACTTCACCTATCTTCACAACCCTAAAAAATGCTTATATCATGCACTTCCCTTTTTAGGGAAACTTCCAAAGAAAGCCGTATTAGGGTTTTACCATTCTCTGAGAAAATAGGAACCCAAACCCCACGATTGTAGAAGAGTGTACAGTACTCAACTTTATCAGTTGCCAAATGTCTTGCATGTCTTCACCCGTCATTGAATCTTCTAGACATAGCTCTTACATGTCATAGGAATCTTTCATAACCATTTCAACCATGATCTCCTTACACATAATTCAAGATGTCAACACATCAAGTGGAGTGACACATCAACATGCCAACTAGACATGTACACTCACACTTAATTACATTATTTGCAAGAAATACATTTTACAAAACAAATAATAAGAATAGGAATTATCCAAGGTTGAGACACCTTATTCCTAACATGGTTAAGGTGTGCCTTTGGCCCCTCTCCCCATCCTTCTCTTGCATCATCCACAAACTCTTATCAGAGTGAAAATATCACCAAGGTAGAAATCTCCCTAGTTGTGATCAATTGACCATTTATCCACATACTCTCTAGGCCTTAGAAGCCTAAGAATATTGACTAGGAGCCTTGTGATGTTTGTTCCCTTCATATTCAAAATTGGATTTACAATCCAATTCTAAAAATCATTAAATTCATTCTCATTTGAAGTAAAATTCCAAACCCTCAGCCATAATTGTACTGGGTTTGGTTCACCATGGTTCATCTTTCACGGTGTCATCATACCCCATATATGTGGTCAATATTATAGAGCATAATCAAATGCATCAGTAGAGAATAATGCATGAATTTGGATCACTTACTATTGTCATTCATCAATATCAATCCCTCATGCATCTTGTCGATTACATACTAGATCTAATCATACTTTGTATTGACATGGGAGTTTTGCATGTCCAGGATGATCATTAGTAGATCTATATACATCCTTTCTCCATCTCCATCTACCCCTAGGACTAGAAACAACCCATAAGAAAGGTACTTCATGTAAAAATTGAGAACCTTAAACTCATATGGAGCCTTCATGTGGCTAAGAAGAGGGGCTATATACTTACCATTCCTAGGCATGTGGTGGGCAACCTAGATTTTCACAAGCTCCACTTATTTGACATATTTCTCCTTCTCCTTCCCCAAGTCAATTTTTGTTGAGGAAGAGGTATATAAATTGAAATCCTTCATGAATGAACCTCTATCTAAGGTAACTAGGGTAGACTGGTTGCTTCTCCTTATAGACTTGGAGATTGGGTCATAATTTCTAGCCAGTTCTATCAAAAGGTCAACATCCAGGAAGACATTAGGGACAACTAACTTTCCCAATCCCAATTTCCAAGCATTACACACTGGAATCGGCTTATCTTAGTTGCTATAGAAATAATTGAATATATGATAACCTAAAAAAAAAGGAGTGAGAGGATCCCTATAGTTATCCATGGATTTAGTAAATGTCTCATCACTAACCTTCTTATACTGTGTCAATCCTGGGAGCAACTAAATAAACTCTTCTGAATAATTAGACTTCCCTTTCTAGTTGCCACCCTACTCTTTTGCTCCTTCACTGGATGAAGCATGGTTGGCCTTTGGTTGACTCATTCTCTCTGCTTTGTGAACACTTTAGCTTTGCAAACACTCTTTGAAATTATGGACTGCAATAGCTCAGCTTCATGATTTCTTTCTGAGAATTGATAAGTGCAAGTGTAGGAATGTCTTCTCTATATATCTTTGATCAATGAATGCATAGAAATTGCCAAAATCATTGCAAATATTTCCTAAGTCACCTTAGCATTCACTTCTACATGAAACCAAATTCAAATCTAGGCTAGCCATAAGGTGAGAAGTTGATAGGATGCATTCAATTCTCAGAAAAGGCAAAAACCCATGATTACTATTTTATTGATTTAAAACCTTCGAAAGTTGTCAAAAAACCCTTACTTGAAATCTGATTGGATAGCTTGTCACCTTTTTCCATCTTGGCATGATACTTTTTCCACGTCAGAGCCACCCCTTTTTCTTTATTGCTCAACAAACTTAACCATACTTTATTTGGAGATTCGACGACTGAAAGCGCCTCATGATCTCAAAATATCTTACTCAACCCTAGTCTGATCGCGAGATCTAGTGACTGAAGCTAATATTTGAATCTCTAAATACTTGTCTTGACTAGGGTTACATTATGAGAACAAGAAACAAAAGACTTCCATGATCTCATAACCTTTTCCTTAACTCACAACTAATCATGAGACTCAATGACTAAGTTGAGTCTCACAATCTCACAATACTTTTCTTAACCTTAGCTACATTATGAGATTTAAAAACCAAGGCAATTCTCATAATCTCTAGACCTTTTCTTTAACTATAGCTTTATTAGGAGATTGAACGAATGAACACATCTCCCGGTCTCTAGACACCTCCTTTAACTCATGTCTGATCTGGAGATCTAGCGACCATAGTATTCTCACAATCTCAAGACATAAACTCTAACCCTAGTTTCATTCAGAGAATGAGAGATAGCATTTATCTCCAAGTCCCTAGATGATTTACTTAACCTTGGAAAGTTCTTGAGATTAAGCACCATCCATTGATCTTTCTTATCATCCACAGTCCTCGCTGAATCGCCAGATTTTCCAAGATTTGACCATTGCATTATGAGAATCAATGATAATGGTAATCTTATTCACTTTAAGCCTTGTCGATGGATCTCTGAATATTAAAAGAGTAATTGCCAACATCATGAGAATTAGCAATCATCCTTATTCACTAAGTCACCAAGTGTTTTACCTTTTCCATCAACCATCTAGGGAATACACGACTGAACAAAACTGTCTTCCTCTTTTAATTGTGTCACCAAGTTGCTAAATGTTTACAGTCTTAACCGTTAGATCCAGAGACTTGGAGATAACCTCTTTTGTTGGATCACCAGATGCTAAGTTACTAACCACCAAAATTAAGAGATCAAGAGAAGAATGCCTTCACTGAATCACTAAATGTTGAAAGAATAACCGCCACATGCTTGGAGACTTGGAGAAAGCCATGTTTTTAGGGTTATTGAATAAAAAAAACTAACTGCTAGGGACTTAGAGATCAAGCCATAACCATTAGAAAATTACTCAGTCGCCCGATCTCTAGATTAATTAACTTAGCACTTAGACATTACGAGACTTAGATAATAAAGGGAAAAAATCATCATGTGCTTAATAAGATACTTAAGTGCCATAAAAAAGTAACATACAAATAGATCATGGGTAGGTTTTTTTGGCATAGGCAAAGTAAATTTAAGAAACCCTACAAAGAACAAAGGATCTATTTCATAGGTTAAGGCAATTTTCATAATTTTTTGAGGGCATGGGAAAATTGGGCTAATAGTCATCAAGCACATGAGTGTAGATAAAAGATGAATAAGTCACCTAAGAGACACTACATGGAAAATCACTTTCATACTTGCAACATGCATGGACATATATCACAGGAATGCATGAAAAAGATGAAGCAAGTCTAGAAACCCAAAGGATAAAACAATACATATAAAATGAGAAGAAAAGGTAATGCTTACACTTAGAATTACAATACTTGGGTTAATTGCATAGCATGTGGTAGATATGGTCATATTGCAAAAAACTGTATAAGATTGCACTTGAGAGGAAAATCTAGAAACTAGATAAATTATGGAATGACATGTTTGCATTGTCACAAGATCGGTCATTTACGTAAAGACTACAGAGACTAAGCACCGGAATCGAGTGTCGATACAAATTAGAATACCATTGAAGGAATCATGAGGATAAGGAGCCAAATGTGGAGAAGAGAAATAAATGACAATGCAAGAACAAGCACAATAGTCAGTGGCACCTCAGCCTTTGGGTTGGGTGATTTCACCACCTCCACCTAAGCAAATCAAGTAAGTATGGGAACTAAATTTTAATTAGTTATATCTTACACCATTTCCTTATATCTACGTAATGAATACTAAATTATCATGAAATATGATGCACTAGGTACTTATATGTTTTGAATATGAAATGTGTATAGTCGGTAAAAGCATGACCGAGTGAAAGTTTGTTAGTCGATGAAAGTGTTAAGGTTAACTGAGTTGAAGGGTCAACTGAGAAATGTTAGTGTTAACTGAGCTGAAGTTTCAAAAGAGATAACCAAATGTTTATTGTTAAATTAGTAGTAGTTGGTGAAGCATTTAATGAAAAACTTTGAGCAAGAAAATATTTTATGCGTATAAATAAGCATCAAGACAACTCATTTCTTCACATAGAAAACTAGAGTGAACCGGAGTGAATCAAGAAATATTTGAGAAAAAAAATTATGAGCATTTCATAGAGATTTGAGTAAATCACAAATATTTTGAAACCGATTCAAGTAATTTCTAAGCCAACCAAGTTATTTACATATAGTTTTTGCAAAGCCCTAAATTTGTTGAAATAATGGTATCCTCATCAAAGACCGCACAATCCAAGGTTGATAGTGACAAGAAGGTCACATTGATCAATTCTGTAACCTACAAAGAACCAAAATATAAATTACACCCTGAGGTCACATCACAAGTTGATGAGAAAGGCATATTTTTTAGCATACCACCTATGGTTTTGTTGATTCAAGACATCTGGTCATACATTCACTACAAGATCAGTGAAATAGGATATTTTGAGCTACAATCCACATATCAAGAGTTATGTTAGGACAAAAATTTGAAGGATGAACATACACACCTGGAGATAAAAGGTTTCACTAATGCTCTTCACTTCCCGAAGGATTTCAAGACATAGTGGATTAGGGTTGTACTCAACCGAGTAAATGAAAGAAAAATGTGGTTGGATGAACTAGTCAAAATCATAAAAGATATTATTCACATGGTCATTGGTTATCCAACAAGTGACAAAGAAAAATCCCTAAGGCACCCACCGAGGAGTGAAATTGAGAAATTGACAGGAGCCGAGTGGGATGACAAAGGCATGAGGATAAATACAATCACTGATCCTAAAATAAAATGTGGAGCTTATGTCATTGCCTACAAGATATTCCAATCTAGCAGACCAAATAGTGTCTCGTGTGGAGCAGTTGACATAGCATACAAGGTTGTAAATAAGGGTTTATAGTTAGACCTCACCGAGCTGATGTTGAAGCAATTACAAGAAAACATGAGGACTATTCATGTTGCTAAGACCAAAACATGTAAGTTTGATTCACTACTTGTATGTATCTTTTTCTATCTATAAAATTCATTTCTTCAATTGATAATGTACAGTGAGATGTTAACAAACCAGTCATCATACAAATCAGTGAATTCATAAAGAGTCTAGGACAAAATTTTGAAGTAGTAATGGATGATTACTTTGGGAAATTCAAAGAAAGAATGTACAAGAGAAGCAGGATACTTGCACAGCTGGTGGAACAATACAAAGATGGTATCTATTTTCTAGTAGACATTGACACCACTCTCACCAAAGAAGTTGAGCCAAGGACTACATGGTTACCACCTATGTATTATTAACTAGATATTAACCAAGCTTCTAAGTCAATAAAGGCACTTTTTCCCGAGCCCAAAGACAAGAAGGTAACTAGGTTTGAAACCTATGAATAAGAAAATTTAAGAATCAAAATGGATTTAGTTGGAGTTAAAGTAAGTAGAAAATCAAAGAAAATGATGGATACTCTAGCTAAACAATTCGGTGATGATGAAGAAGTAGAGAAGCCAGTTGAAGAAGCAACCAAGGAAGAACTATTGATTGAAAATAGTGAACATGAAGAGGAGACTGAGTCAGATAAAGAGATTCAAGCTACACTAGTGAAGGAAAAACGAAAGAGGAAATAGGTCAAGACCCCTACACGAGAAAGGACAAGATCCTCTACAAGTGCTTCCCCACCTTTGAAACATGGACTTGTAAAAATCATAAGGCCTACATAGACAAAGACCTACCAAAAGAAGAAAATAGGTACACAAGCCTCTACCGAGCCACCTAAGAAGAGGAGGAAGTTAATAAGAGGTAAAGATGATCTATTAATTCTAAAGAAGAAGATGATAATAGTCAATTCAAAGTAGTTGTGAATAAAACTCAATCAATTGATGAAATAGTTAAGAACATAAAGGAAACATGTAGACCAAGTCACCCTAAAATGAATCGATATGTACATATGTCAATCGAGGATAAAAAAAAAATAGAGGAACTAATCATTAGCATGATGATTAAATTTAGAAGGTTACTAGTTGAATTTTCAAATTATATTCCTAAAGAGCTATATGAGAAGGTATCATCAAGATGGACTTATGCCTTGCATACCGAGAAGAAGATGAGAGAACACTAATTAATTTTGGCAATGCCTAATCTATCTATTATAGAAATTGAAGATTTTATGAAATAATATGCCAATCGATTTTTAATGAAGGGAAGAGAACTAAATATATTACAAGGAAAATTTGAAGAAGCTAATGAAGATAGAAAAGACTTATGGACAAAATTTTTTAAGTCAAAGGCTAAAGTAGAACAAATTGCACTTGCAATTATCCCTAGGTAAGATGTAAAAGGAAAAGGCAAAGGTTAACGCAAAAGAGGATGGCAAGAGGGGCCAAAGGAACACCCTAACCAAATCCACCTTGCAGAGATCACACATGGAAGAAAAAAAAACACAAGTGAGAGAGAATGTAGATCAACTTCTTATTATTTCATTAAATAGATTCATACATGTCGGGCTATAAGGCCTTCTCAGTTTAGGCCAAATATTACAACTCAAGTACAAAAATCCTCCACATGCGAGGATCTAAAACTATCTTCAATCTTCTAACTTCTATTACTAATGTCCTAATTGATGTCCTCAAACTAAAAACAAAGATTACAATATACAAAAGAGGCTACCAAACAAGTCGGCCTTCAGATGCACCATCAATAGAAGGAATGACCAAATCTAGGTCCACATGCTTCCCAATGATAGATACCAGCATTAAACCTATGACCATAATTAATTACACAAGTCAGCCTCAATAGGAAACTAAAACAAACAACTCGGTAAGCAAGGATAACCGAGCGCTAGACAAACATCACTGAGTGCCAGGGAAATAATCAAGTGCCAGACAGATAACCAACCAACCCTGATTAAAAAAGGAAACTGAGAAACTACCAAGTGAACTCATTCAAAGAAGGAACCAAGCAACACAGGAAAACACAAACATGTTTTTGGTGATATAGGATTGCCAAGAACCCGAGATGCTCCTGCACCAAACACTAGGGGTTATTTGAAATGATTCATCGAATCATAAAGTCGATACAACCCGAGTTGAATCCAACTCAAATTTTGAAATCCATGAACTTTCTTCAATTGGTCTATTCTTCCACTTTACCAGATATACCATATACTATTTTCCCCTTGTACTTCTGCCAACTCTTTGTTCCAAGATTTGGTCAACTTCTTCTATCTATTTCCTAGGATAATCATTTGATACTGTCATTTCTTCATCTAACTCATGGTACTCATATAAATCAGCAATGTTGAATATAGGTGATATATCCATGTCATCAGGTAACTCAATCTTATAAGCATTTCCACTATCAAATTTTCTCAAAATCTTGCAAGGACCAAATTTCTTCATTTTTAGCTTCCCATATGTTCTAACAAGAAATCTACCTTTCTTCAAATGAACCATCACTTCATCACCGACTGCAAAAGACTTATGTCTTCTAGATCTATCAGCTTTGTTTTTTTATTTCTGATTACTCTTCTCCAACTTATGTTTCACATCTTCATGCAATGTCTTCATGTACTCAAAAAACTTTACTCCTTCAACACTTTTCTTTCCTTCATCAGCAATATCCCTCAAATCTGAAATACCTTTCAGTTGTATGCCATTTACAATCTCAAAAGGTGTTTTCCAGTACTCCTATTCACTGAATTATTGTATGCAAACTCTATTTGTGCCAACAGATAATCCAAATTAATCGGTGTGTCTCTAAGTAAACATCTCAAAAGATTTCCCAAGATTCTATTCACAACTTCTGTCTATCCATCAGTCTGTGGATGAAATGTAGAACTATACTTCAACTCGGTGCCAAAATTTCTCTAAAGGGTCTTCCAAAAGTATCCAATAAATTTACTGACTTGGTCAGAGATGATACTCCTTGGTAATCCATGCAATCTGACAATTTCCTTAAAGAAAAGATCTGCTATATGTAATGCATCTGATGTCTTTCTACAAGCTATAAAATGTGCCCTTTTAGAAAATCTATCCATAGCAATAAATATAGAATCATTAGCTCTTACTGTCTTCGGTAAGCCAAGAAAAAAAATCCATACTGATATCAATCCAAGGTTTCTCAGGAATAGATTTCAGTGTATAGAATCTAGTATTCTGACTTACTCCTTTTGCAACTTGACAAATTCCACAACTTTTGACAAATTTCTGAACATCCTTATACAACTGTGGCCAAAAGTATTTCTCCTTAAGCAAATTCAATGTTTTGTCAACACTAAAATGTCCAGCCAAACCACTACTATGTTTCTCCTTTATCAAATTAGTTCTCATTGATCCTCTCTGTATACACAACTGAATACCTTTAAACAACATAACTCCTTAAATACAATATTCTTTCCATTTAGTACTTAGTTGATCTTGAATAGGTTCTCTGCACTTTCTCCACATATCAGAAAAAATTAGGATCAAGTTCATAAGAATCTATCATGTCATCAAAACCAAGAACTTCAATTTTCATCTCGATCATCAAAGATCTTCTTCTACTCAATGCATAAGCAACTCGGTTAGTGACTCCACTCTTATGTTTTATCACAAATCTATAACTTTGCAAATACTCAACCCATTTCATATGTCTTTGATTCAACTTATTCTGACTACCTAAATATTGTAAAGCTTTATGATCAATATACAACAAAAATTCACTCGGTATCAAATAATGTCTCCATTTCTTCAGGGCTTGAACAATAGCATAGAATTCTTGATCATACACAGAATATTTCCTTTTTGTATCATTCAACTTTTCACTAAAGAAAGTAATAGGTTTAACCTCTTGACTCAACATAGCTCCTATTGCACTACTGCTTGCATCACATTCTACTTGAAATACCTTATTGAAAATAGGCAATGCTAACATAGACAATTCAATAACCTTCTGCTTCAAAGTCTCAAAAATTTTATCAGCTCCATGTGTCCACTTGAATGCTCTTTTATCTCCTCTCATAGTTTTAGTCATAGCATTAAAAATTGAACTAAAATTCCTAATGAACTTTCAGTTAAAACTTGCCAAACCATGAAATTATTTTACCTTACTAGCATTCTTAGGTGTAGGCCAATCTAGAATAGCTTCAACCTTTTCAGGATCCATTTTCAAACCATCAGTTGAAATCACAAATCTCAAATACACAATCTCCTCTTTCATGAAAGAACACTTTTTTAGATTTATCAGCAACTTTTCTTCTTTCAACCTCTGTAATACTTTTTTAACATGCAAAAAATGCTCTTCTCTAGTCTTACTAAATATCAAAATATCATCTAGGTATACAATCACAAATTTACCTAAGAATTTCTTCAAAACTTCATTCATCAACCTCATAAAAGTATTTGGTGCATTAGTTAAACCAAAATGCATAACCAACCACTCATACAAACCTTCTTTTGTCTTAAAAGATGTCTTCCACTCATCACCTTCTCTGATTCTGATCTGATGATACCCACTTTTCAAATTATTTTTGGTAAAATACCTTGCTCCAGTCAAACTGTCCATTATGTCATCCATTCTTGGTATAGGAAACCTATATTTCACTGTTATCTTGCTAATTTCTCTGGAATCCGTACACATTCACCATTCTCCATTCTTCTTAGGTGCCAATACAATAGGTACTACATAAATACTCAAACTTTATTAGATCAAACCTTTCTGCAATAATTCTTGAATCTGTCAGTTCAATTCCTGATTCTCAGTGGGTGTCAACCGATGTAGTGCCTTATTTGGTAAAATAGCTCTAGGGATTAGATCCATGCTTCTCTTTGATGGAAAACCATCAGGTACATTATCATAAATGATCTCTTTATACTTGGTGAGTAACTTATCAATCTCCTCAGGGTTGTTATCCTCTATTATCTTACTCAGTTTGTTAGGAATACAACAAAACATACATCATTCTTCTTCAAATCCTTAACAAACTTTCTTCCTTCCATCAAGAAAACTTTCACAGATGTACAAACACTACTAACAGGTTCTTCAATCATAGGTAACAAGATTTTTCTTCTCCCATCAGCCCAAATAGTATATTTATGCAATCTCCATCATATATAGCATGTCTATCATATTGCCAAGGTCTACCCAACAAAATGTGACAACAATCCATAGGCTTGATATCACACAACACCTTATCATAGTACTTTACAATTTTAAAATTCACATTACATTGTTCTCTTAACAAGAGTGTATGCTCATCTTTGATCCATGAAATTTGATAGGGCTTCGGGTGTTCCAACCTTTTCAACTGCAACTTTGTAACCATTTCCTCAGATGCCAAGTTTTCTGAGATTCCACTGTCAATGATTACCTTCCATACTTGATCATAAACTCTACATCTAGTCTTGAACAAACTTTTCCTTACCGAATCTTCCTTATTATCTTATGATGCAATAGTGGTCAGCAGAAGCCTCCAAACAGTGTGCAATGGTAAGAATCCAATCCCTCAACACCCAAGGTGAAGGGATTCAAATGCTAGATACGTATCACTGGTATGATAAAAGGACTTGGAGAAGGTTATCACAACCCTACAATGCAATATAACCTAATCACTAGGTTTGCCAAAGTCCCAAGTACCAACAACCAAGAGTTTACTAAGAGGTCTCCTTAGGGAAATAAGTGCTCAAACCCCATGAAATGGATACTAAGACCAAGGGTGGCTTATAAAAATTACTTTTGCCTATTTATGTCTTATTTTGATAGTTCCAATGGTTCTTTCACCATTGAGAAACTCATAAGGTTATGCTGCTGCACAAACCTAGGATTTGGCTTGTAGCCTTTTGAAACTAGTATTTTGAACCTAGTTCAAAATCCTTCCAAAAAAAGTGTAGATCAAGTTGAGGATCTTGATACCCTTTTGGGGTTTACAAAACATGTCTAAACACCAAGGATTGGAAATGAGTGCAAAGTTCTGCTGTCACAGCATTAGACTGGACTAATAGGCCTAAATAGGGATCCAAATGCACTACAAGTGCTCTTTCTCCTATGCCAAAACACAAATCAATCATGGATGAATGTGTAGACATGTAAAAAAAAATTTAATCCAATTTTTCAGGCTTTGGTGAATCCCCAACCACAATCTAGGATGACTGTCCTAGTTACTTGACTGGTGCACACATTGAGATGTACACCTAGGGTATGGTGGAAAACTCAATCCTCTATTTTTTATCACTCCAAACCTGCAAAAGATGAAAATAAATTGAAAGAAATTTTATTCCACCAAGGGGCATCAATTTCCCATGGTGGAATGTGCCTAAACAATCAGGCCCTATTAGGTACCCTAGTTTTAAGCCTCAAATATAGGCACGTATGCTAAAAATCAGATAACTTTCGATCTAAAAGAGATCAACACATGAGACTAACTAAAAATGAGAGAGGATTCAAGTCTTCAACCCTTGGGATCACTGTCACATGCCCTTGCATCTGTACCTATCCGTACAAGGTTCCAAAACATGAAAATTACAGAGAAATGATGGTTATTTTATTGATAAATGCCAAAATTACATTGTATATCCTATCACCCACCTGTAAGGGCTTATATAGGATACTCCCAACAGTTACATAAGTGGTTTGAACCATCTATACATTTGGGAGAGGTAATTACAAGTTTTGACAACTATTAGAAAGTTGCTCGAAAGTTGCTTGACAACTTTTAGAGCAACTTTTGCCTATTTTGCTATCTTGCAAATCTAAAGACCAAAATTGATCTTAACCTTATTTTGATGATCCCTAATGGATCCAAACATAGAAAACACAATATTACCTATGAATAGGGTGTTTGATCATTAATGACCACTAGCTAGACCAAGGGCTCATAAAATGCCAATCTTGGAACCATGGCCTTATAAAGAGATCTAATACTTAACCCCTATTCTAAGCATGAGTAGAGGCCTCTAAGGACCTTAGTGTGACATCCTAGGTTCCATAGGAGTGCTTTTTGAATGTAGAGTAGGTGCTCCTACACCATACTCCCCTTGATTTTTAAAACTTAAGTACCTACTTGAGGATAACTACTCCACCGAGGTCCCATGTTGCTTGACTTGATCTTCAGTCAACCATGTAGCATCAATGTTGGGAAGGCCCTTCCATTTAACTAAGTACTACATGTACTTGTTAGATCTGGTCTATTTTAATAGCTTGGAGCCCAAAATTGCTTTAATCTCCACTGATTTTCTATGTGGAAGATCAGTAACATAGTCTTCATCCTCAATGCTTGTGTCCTAATTACCCTACTCATTTAATGAACCTGCTGCAGCTTTGTATGGTGTGAGGTCTGCAATGTTGAAGATTGGAGAGATCTGCAAAGTTGGAGGAAGGGATATCTCATAGGCATTCTCACCTAGTTTGTTAAGTATGTTGTGGGGCCCTACTTTCTTCATTTGAAGTTTGGAGTATCTACCCTTAGGTAGTCTCTCCTTCCTTAGAAATGCCCAAACCCTATCTCCTACTTGGAAATGGACCTCTTTCCTTCTCTTGTCAGCATTTTCTTTGTACTTCAAACTAGACTTTTGCAAAGTTTCTTTCACTTGTTGTTGTACCTTTGTGATGATCTCTGCTAGTTCTTGGCCTTGAGCACTGATTTTGAAATTAGAGGGGAGTTCCATTAGATCCAATGGTCCCTTGGGATGTAATCCATACACTACTTGGAAAGGAGTAGTACCGATTGACCTATTTATAGAGTCATTGGAGGAAAACTCTGCTTGGGGTAGTATGGTATCCCAAATTTGTGAATATTGCTTGGTTAGACATCTTAAAAGATTGCCTCGGGACCTGTTTACTACCTCATTCTACCCATCTATTTGAGGGTGATAGGCAGAGCTATAGGTGAGGTTTGTACCCAACTTCTTGAAGAGTGTCCTCCAAAAGTGCCCTTGGAACTTCACATCCCTATCTGATACAATTGTCTGAGGTAAGCCATGAATTCTAACTACTTCTTTAAAGAAGAGATTGGCTATATGAGATGCATCATTTGTGCTCTTGCATGGCACAAAGTGGGCAATTTTGTTGAACCTATCCACTATGACAAACACACTATCAAATCCTTGCTTGGTTTTAGGCAGTCCCATGACAAAATCCATTGAAATGGATTCCCAAGGCCTTGAAGGGATTGGTAAGGGTTGGTAGAGCCCTTGATTTGTTGTCATCCCTTTAGCTTGTTGGAAAATATTACAAGACTCAATAAACTTCTTAACTTCATTGTTCAATTTGGGCCAAAAATAACTCCTCTTTACCATGTCTATTGTCTTGTCAATGCCAAAGTGACCTCCTAGGCCACCATAATGTTTTTCTCTGATTATGTTTACTCTCATTGAACACTTGGGTATGCATATTTGTGCTCCTTTTAATAGAAGGCCATTCTGAATCAGATATTCAGAAAAAATAGTATGATATCTACCTTCCATCTTTATACAAATCTGATATATCTCTAAAAAATTAGGGTCATCTAGGTACAAGTGTTTGAGGGACTCAATTCCCACACTTTGTAGTTGAACTTCTTCAACCAGACCAATCCTCCTACTAAGAGCATCAGTAACTTTGTTTGCTACACCCTTTTTATGCTAAATGTTGAAGGTATAGGCCTGCAATTGCTCTACACATTTGAGATGCCTGACTGAAAGTTTTTCTTGTGAATTCAGGAAGCTTAGTGCATGGTTGTCAGTGTAGACTAGAAACTCCTTTAGGATCAAGTAGTGCCTCCATTTCTTGAGGTCTTGGACCATAGCATAGAGCTCTAGGTCATATGTAGAATACTTTCTCTTGGCCTCATTGAATGTCTCTGAAAAGAAAGCAGCTGCCTTGCCTTCTTGGCTTAGGACTGCTCCTATGGCCAAATTACTTGCATCTGTCTCCACAATGAAGACCTTGTTGAAATTAGGGAGGACCAAGATAGGGTATTGGGAGACTCTATTCTTCAAGTACTGAAATGCATCATTGGCTTCCTTTATCCATGCAAACTTAGTCTTCTTTCCACCTTTGATTGTTTCAAGCATTGGTGCACACACATGACCGAAATTTTTTATGAACTTCCTATAAAATGTTGCAATCCCATGGAAGCTTATTACATCACCTTGATTATTTAGTGGAGGCCAATTAATGATTGCATCTACCTTCTTAGGATCCATCTTGAGGGTACCTTGTGAGATCACAAAACCTAGGAATACAAGTTCCTTTCTCATAAACATGCATTTTTCCAAGTTGACTACCAACTTGTGCTGATGGAGTGTTATTAGTACCTATTCCACATGATCAAGATGGTCTTCCTTGCTATGACTGAATATTAGTATGTCATCAAGGTAAACAACAATAAATTTTCCAATAAAATCTATGAATATCTCATTCATAAGCCTCATAAAAGTGCTAGGGGCATTTCTTAAACCAAAGGGCATTACTAACCATTCAAACAAACCTTCATTAGTCTTGAATGTTGTTTTCCATTCATCTCTAGGCTTGATTTTGATTTTGATGGTAACCTGACTTTAAGTCTATCTTGGTGAAGTAGCAAGCACCTCCTAGTTGATCCAATAGGTCCTCAATCCTTGGCATGGGAAATCTGTACCTTATTGTGATTTTGTTTAGGGCCCTACTATCAGTGCATAACCTCCATTTTCCATCCTTTTTAGGGGCCAAAACTGAGGGTACAACACAAGGATTGAGACTCTTTTGAATGAGCCCTCTTTCCAACTATTCAGTGACCCATTTTGCAATCTCTGCATGCTACAATGGTGTCATTTTTTATGGTGCCTTATTAGGTAGGGATGAGCCTGGTATGAGGTCTATTTGATGACTAATGTCCCTAGTGGGAGGGAGGCTAGAGGGCAGGTCACTAACAGTGACATCTTTGTACTTTTGGAGTAGATTTTTGACTTCATTTGGTATGGGCTCTTATTGATCAGACCTGATGTTGTCTTTGGGCTTTGAGATTAAAACAAATGGCTCACTATCAAATTCTTTCAATGTTTTTAACATCTCCTTTTCCCCCATGATAATCATAGTGGGTTCTTTTTCAATTTTGCTATCCGGTAGGGGCTTCATAGTGAAGGTCTTCCCATCTTTGGTGATGGAGTAGGTGTTTTTCCTACAATGGTGTATGACATCAACATCAAATTGCCAAGGCCTACCTAGAAGAATATGTGAGGCATCCATCTCAACTACATCACAAGAACCTTGTCTTTAAAATCTACAATTGAAAACTCTATCCATGCTTGTTCTGTCACTAGATTTTGTTGGCCTTTGGTTAACCATGAAACATGATAGGGGCAAGGGTGTGGCTTCTTAGCAAGGTTTAACTTTTGAACCATTTCACAAGACACAAGATTTTTAGTTGAACCGGAATCAATAAGAAGATTGCATACCTTTCCATGACATTTGATCTTTGTCCTGAAGAGATTCTTTCTTTGTGGAGGCTCTTGGGTTTGTGGTACTTTAAGGAAGCCCTGCCTCATCATTAGACACACTCCTTCTTCTGGTTCCAAGTCTCTAGCATCAGCATTGTCTTCTTGCTTATCTTCTTGGATAAGTTGTGCTCTCCTCTCACCTTGGTTATTGTTGTTTCTCTTCTCAGGGCATCTTCCTACATGGTGACCCATTTGGTCGCAATAGAAGCACTTCAATGGTCCATTACCTCTTCCTGAATTTGTCCTTCCTCTATTGAAAGGTCTTCTTCCTCTATAGTTTCCTCTTGAATTAGAGTCACTATTTTCCTTATCTCCTTGGTCAGGGGTCTTGCTGCTGCTGCCACTACTTTGTCCCTTGTTCCAAGAGTTGTTTTTGCCTCTAAAACTCTTCCCACTATCATTGCTCTTCCCTTTACCAAAATCCTACTTTCTCTTCCATTTTTCCTCTACCTTAAGTGCCATTTGATAGCACCTATTGACTGTGGTAGGGAAGTGTAGACTCAACTCTTCTTGAATGGATACTTTCAAGCCATTCATGTACCTTGCTAGCTTTTCTTCCTCATCTTTAGCCATATTGGTCTTCATGCACAATTTCAAGAACTCCTCGGTGTATGAGCCTAAATCTATGTCCTTTTGTTTTAGACTTTGCTTCCTTCTATGGAGTTGTACCCCATAGTCCTCAGGTACATATGTCTCTTTGATCAATACTATCATCCTATTCCATGAATTGATCATGTTCTTCCCATTCTTCACCCTCTCTATTTGGATGAAGTTCCACCAAGTTAGGGCTACTCCCTTCAACTTAGATCTTGCTACCTTTACCCTTTGTTTTTCAGGGATGTCTTCACATTCAAAGACTATTGTCAATGCCTCTATCCAATCCAAGGCTAGATCGGCATTCATCTTGCCATTGAAAACCGGCAAATCTATCTTCTCCTCCATGGTTCTTCTTCCCATGGACTTCAAGGCATCTATGAAAGGTCTTTGGTCTGCAGGGATATGTTGATTAGGATCATCCTCCTCTTCTTCACTCCCTTCTTCATTTTCAGACCCATCCTTGTCCTTGTCATCAAGCTTCTTCTCAAGCTCTTGAAGCCTCTTAGTTAAGGCCTTATTTACAGCCGTTTTCTCTCTCACCATCTTTTCTAACTCACTATTTGTAACCCTTGTAGGGATCTCCTCATTCTCAGGATCAGACATAGCTGTGATACCACTTGATGTAGCAGTGGTCAGTGGAAGCCTCCAAACAATGTGCAATGGTAAGAATCCAATCCCTCAACACCCAAGGTGAAGGGAGTCAAATGCTAGATACCTATCATGGGTATGATAAAAGGACTTGGAGAAGTTTATCACAACCCTACAATGCAATATAACCTAATCACTAGGTTTGCCAAAGTCCCAAGTACCAACAACCAAGAGTTTACTAAAAGGTCTCCTTAGGGAAATAAGTGCTCAAACCCCATGAAATGGATACTAAGACCAAGGGTGGCTTATAAAAATTTCTCTAGTCTATTTAGGTCTTATTTTGATAGTTCCAATGGTTCTTTCACCATTGAGCAACTCATAAGGTTATGTTGCTACACAAACCTAGGATTTGGCTTGTAGCCTTTTGAAACTAGTATTTTGAACCTAGTTCAAAATCCTTCCAAACAAAGTGTAGATCAAGTTGAGGATCCTGATACCCTTTTGGGGTTTACAAAACATGCCTAAACACAAAGGAGTGGAAATGAGCAAAAAGCTTTGTTGTCATAGCATTAGACCAGACTAATAAGCCTAAATAGGGATCCAAATGCACTACAAGTGCTCTTTCTCCTATTCCAAAACACAAATCAATCATGGAGGCATGTGTAGACATGTAAAAAAAATTTTAATCCAAGTTTTTAGGCTTTGGTGAATCCCCAACCGCAATCTAGGATGATTGTCCTAGTTACTTGATTGGTGCACACATTCAGATGTACACCTAGGGTATGGTGGAAAACTCAATCCTTTACTTTTGATCACTCCAAACCTGAAAAAGATGAAAATACATTTAAATAAATTGTATTCCACCAAGGGGCATCAATTTCCTATGGTGGAATGTGCCTAAACAATCAGGCCCTATTAGGTACCCTGGTGTTAAGCCTCAAATCTAGGCACCTATGCTAAAAATCAAATAACTTTCGATCTAAAGGAGACCAATTAAAAATGAGAGAGGATTCAATTCTTCAACCCTTGGGATCATTGTCACATGCCCTTGCATCTATACTTGTCTGTACAGGGTTTTGAAACATGAAAATTACAGAGAAATGATGGTTATTTTATTGATAAATGCCAAAATTACATTGTATATCCTATCACCCATCTGTAAGGGCTTATATAGGATACTCCCAAAAATTACATAAGTGGTTTGAACCATCTAGCCATTTTGGAGAGGTAATTACAAGTTTTGACAACTATTAGAAAGTTGCTCGAAAGTTGCTTGACAACTTTTAGAGCAACTTTTGCCTATTTTGTTATCTTGCAAATCTAAAGACCAAAATTGATCTTAACCTTATTTTGATTATCCCTAATGGATCCAAACATAGAAAACACAAGATTACCTATGACTAGGGTGTTGGATCATTAATGACCACTAGTTAGACCAAGGGCTCATAAAATGCCAATCTTGGAACTATGGCCATACAAAGAGATCCAATACCTAACCCCTATTCTAAGCATGAGTAGAGGCCTCTAAGGACCTTAGTGTGACATCCTAGGTTCCATAGGAGTGCTTTTTGAATGTAGAGTAGGTTCTCCTGCACCACTTTCACTCCAAAGTGCTCTCCTTACCATCAAGTTCTTTTCCTGCTTAGGTTCGTTCAGTGACTCTTCTTGCACCAAAGTGTTTCTACTGCTACTGACCTTATTTCTTGCATGTGTACACTCAAATGATCTATGTCCTTCTTCTCCACAATTGTAACAAGTTCCTTGGAAACCACCTCTTTTATAACCATCTTGGTAGTTATTGCTTCTTCCTCTAGATGAACTTTCACCTTTCCACTCGGTCTTGCCTTTGTCTAGATTTGTCTTTTTTGGTTCAAATTTACTATTTTCACCATAAGATCTACCTCTTCCTCTAGGTAATATACCACTGAGGTACCTATTTGTCTTTTCTTATGTCTTTTGTTCAATTTCTCCTCGGCTTTCAAGGCAAACTTATAGGCTTCTTTAATGTTCTCCAATTTGACCAAACTGATTTCTTCTTGGATGGAAACTCTCAATCCATTCAGGTATCTAGCAATTCTGTGCACATCATCTTCATCATGTCCAGATCTGATATCTAATCTATATAATTCCTCAGTATAATCTTTTACCGAGCTATCTTTCTGCCTCAAACTTTGCATTCGCCTAACTTGGTTAATCTGATAATCACAAGGTAAAAAATTTCCTTTCAATTTATTCACCATCTTATTCCATACCTTAATTTTTTCTTTGCCTTTCCTCTTTCTGTCCAACTAGAGATGTTCCCACCATAAAGATACATGACTTTTCAACTTTGTGCTTGCAATTTTCACCTTCTTTTCATCAGGGACATTTTCATATTCAAAGACTTTTCCATCTTGGTGAGCCAGTCCACCAATTCATCAAAATCCAATTTTGCACTATACTCAAGAGGGTTAAAGTGTGGTGTAGACTTCATATTTTTCAAAGCTTTCAACAATCTTTCCTAACCTTGATCCATCACTGGTGCAGGTTCTACATCAACTTGTTCTTCCTCAATTTCATCATCACTAACATCTTCAAGATGTCTTCCTCTTCGCTAGGTTATTTCAACAACTTCTAATCTAGCAGTAAGTTGTCTCAACATGTCTTCCAATCTTGATCCACATCTTTCCTCTCATGAACCATCTTGAAACCCTCTACAATTGCAAGCTAGATCACAATCTGCTACCCCACAAAAAATCAACTAGGGTTTGACAAGAAGGAACCCTCAAACCTAGATTCACAAACCTAGATCTAGATCTCACCTCACTCCGATACCACCTGACACAATGGAGGATGGGGAGAGGGGACAAAGGCACACCTTAACTAGATCCACCTTGCAGAGATCATGCACGAAAGAAACAAACACACAAGTGAGAGAGAGAATGCAGATCAATTTCTTATTATTTCATTAAATAGATTCATACATGCCAGGCTGTAAGGCCTTCCTGGTTTAGGCCAAATATTACAATTCAAGTACATAAATCCTCCACATGTGAGGATCTGAAACTATCTTCAATATTCTAGCTTCTATTACTGATGTCCTAATTGATGTCCTCAAACTAAAAACAAAGATTACAATATATGCAAGAGGCTACCGAACAAGTCGGCCTTCAGATCCACCATCAACGAAAGGAATGACCAAATCTAGGTCCACATGCTTCCCAATGATAGATACCCACATTAAATCTGTGACCATAATTAACTGCACAAGTCAACCTCAACATGAAACTAAATTAAACAACTCGGTAAGCAAGGATAACTGAGCACTAGAAAAGCATCACTGAGCACAAGGGAAATAACTGAGTGCCAGAAAGATAATTGGCCAACCCTAGTTAACAAAGGAAACTGAGCAACTACCGAGCCAACTCAGTCAAAGAAGGAACTGAGCAACATAGGAAACCACAAACATGTTTTTGGTGATACAGGATTGCCAAGGACCTGAGATTCTCCTACATCAAAGGTGTACACTCAGATGATGTTGATCTTTCTATACAAAAACTAACTAAAGAGCCTATACATATATCTAACAGTGAGTAGCGAGATGAAGAAACTTATGGAGAAGACTTATATCATGCTGGCTATACCAAAGAAGAGAAACAAGATACTCCTGAATAGCTAGTCATAACCGAGAATGATGAAGTGATAATTGGGGACATCACTAAATGAGATCTAGATGACAAGGCCAAGGATGATGAAGATGTTACTTTTACAACTACCGAGAACATGGAGGAAGATAAAGTCACTGAGGCAGCTATAGTAAATATATCAGGTAATTTACCTATTTTGGTGCAAGCCATATATATTGCTAATCAAGAGAAACCTGAGGAGAACACACCCGAGAAACAAATGGACACTATCGAAGGACAAGGTGAAGAAGGAAATAAGGAGACCACCGAGCCTTAAAAAAAAGAGGCTAAAAATAAAGGAGCAGAAACTGAAACAAATGTAGAAGATTCTACAATTGGTACAAGGCTAGAAGCCCAAGGACCTCAAACCAAGGGTGCAACAAAAGGACAAGAAAAGGAGGAAAGTGTCTCCAATGAGAAAACAAATTCTAATCTGGATACTAAAGCTCTAGTTCCATATGGGAAATCCCCCACATCTAGCACACAGGAGAAGAAAAAGAAGAAGAAACATGGTAAAGGTATGTTCACCTTAGATGAATTCATTGAAATACCTTCATGTGACCTTAGAATCTTAGACCTCGAAGCATTAAGGAGATATGGAGAATTGTGCACAAGGAAAGAAGCACAAGAAAAGTTGAGACAAGAGAGTAAGCACAAACAAGTATTAGAAGATGTACGAGAAACATTAATGCAGGTTGTACCCAATGTTAATGTTAATGAGGTAACTCCCATCATTGACCAGCTTGCAACTTTAATCGGGAACATCAACTCTCCAAATGTTGATGTAGAAAAGAGAATAGAAGAGAGAGCTGAATCAAAGATACAATTCAAAATTGCAGAAAAAATCTGCCAAGTAATGGCAATAAATAAGGTGAAATTATTTAAAACCATAAATGAGATAGAAAATATAATTCAGCAGATAATCACCACTTTGCAAAAGCTTTTCACCACCGAGTCCTTCACTGCAGAGACAACTGAAAAACTGAAACAATTAGATGATGAGCTGTAGAAGAGTGCATAAATATTGCTTACAAACCCAAATGCATTCAAAGAACATTATGCTAAGGTCAAGCATTTACATGGGTTGAGGAATGAGTTGAGAAGAGAAGTAGATAGAATAAAAGGTCAAACAACCGAGCTACAAGAAGAGTTGTTACCACACGTTGTGGTGATGATCATGCATGTGAAGAAAGCTAAAGATCTAGTAGCTACTCCTGAGCTATCTTTCGTAGATCATATATTTGATATGCATGCACAAGTTGATCTAGAGAAAATTTCCTTAGAGAGTTTGAAAGAGGAATATGACAACCTCTTCACCAACTTGAAGAAAACCCATCAAACCATTTTTGATAATTTGTAAGTATATACAAATTTTGGCATTATTCCAAAAAAGGGGGAAAATATATGTATAGATATGTATACTTATAAAGAAAACAAGGGGAAAAGACATGTATAAATATCATGTATACTTACCGAGGCACATACAAAGGGGGAGTTTACATTTTGAGTATACAGTTTTTGAAATTTTGACTAAGGCATGCATGTGTTTTTGTCACTAATGCCAAAGGGGGAGAATGTAAGTTATATGTTGTCATTAGTGTCACACATACAATCGGTAAAGGAAGAAAATATGCTAGTTGGTCAACCCACCAAGAACTGATACCGAGCAGAGTACAAGGAAGAATATCATAATAACCAAGCACTATTTTAACTGAGCATTATATATATCAAGCATCAACAAATTACCATGTGATGAATGTAGTATATACTGAGTAAACTAGGAAACAACATAGAAGTTTGTATTGGCACAAACTATAAGGTAAATGATTTACACTGAGCAAGAAAATGGTTTACCAAGATTGAGGTGAAGATTAAATATGGATGTAATCATTTAATGATTCATGATCCCTATGTAATGATGTTTAGGTTATTTATTTGGATCATTGATCTTAGGTTTTCAAGATGTTGCCATAATCCTAATTGGGTCAAAATCCTTTGATATAAGAATTGAAAATATTTCATTTTGACAAGTATCACACATGAAGTAGCCGCACATACAGACATCTAAATATCAAACAGGGTTGTGAAGATAAAGCATTGACAAAGCATTCAAGGACTGAATCAGATATTAGATCATAAGGCTATTGAGTAGAATTTAGAGAAGAGATCTATCACAACAAGGTGATAACATCTAAGTACTTATCAGATCTAAAATCAGGAAAAGGTAGTTGCTATATTTTCAGATCAATTTTACTGTTGCTCTCTAACAATTGTGATAGACTTTAAATCTCTTAACTGAGTAGACCTTACAGTCCTTTTTGTAAATCTCTTAACCGAGTGCACACTTAATTGTGTTGCTAAAATCCTTTAACCAGGTAGATCCTCACAAATCTTAATTGTTACTCCTAACAAGGTAAGATCATCAAAAGTGATCAACATTTGTAGCCTTAACTGACATACTTTATTACTATAGTTAGTGAAGCTTTGTGGGTGTCATCCCCACCATAGTTTTTACCTTCTAACAAGGGTTTCTACTATACCAAAATACTAGTGTTATGTGTATGAATTTTCACGATTTCTTATTTGATTAGATTAGAAGTATTTATATTTCAGTTATGTTATTGAATGTATGGAGACAGTAAATACTACAGTTCATTAATAGATTACTCTATTTCAAGAATTAAGATAAAAAAAATTTTAAGGTTACTAATTCACCCCTCCCCTCTCAGTAACTCACATTTCCATAATAACAACAGTTAAATTCATCATTGACAAGCTCTCTTCCTCTATTAGTTCTTAAACATTTGGTTTTTCTATCAACTTCATTTTCAACTCTAGCTTTGAATATCTTGAAATTTTCTATTGCCTCAGATATTTATCTTAAGAATGCAATCCAAGTCATTCTAGAATGATAATCAATTAGGAGCATAAAATAAATCTCACCTTGTAGATTCCTTATTTTGGTTGGACTGCATAAGTTTGTGTGCACCAAATCTAACAACCCAGTAGCAGATTGTTCTTTTCCTGTAAAAGTTCCCTTTTTTGTTTTACCTCTTGACATTCTATGCAAATACTACTATTTGGTTTAGTTAATCTTGGTAGATCTCTTACTTCTCATTCTAAATAAATCTTCACAAAATCATCAAAGTTGTTGTAGCACATACTTTGATTCCATAGTTAGCCTTCATCAATATGTGATAACAAGAAATACCTTTTAGTAGCATCGAACTAATACATATATCCTCTAGTTCTTTTTTAGGTACAATAATAACAGTTCCAGATTCCTTCTGACTTTCACAACTATCATCCTAAAAGATAACATTGTAACCATTTTTGCACATCTTTACAACACTTAAAAGATTATGATGTAATCCTTTCACATAGTACACATTGTTAGTATTATATTTTCCATCAAAAGTAAGTGAACTTATTCCAATAATTTGTGCAGTCTAATCACCTCCAAATATAACAAAACCACCATCATATTTCTCAAGCTTTAAAAAATTACTTTTGTCACTATTCATATGATTAGATAAACCAATGTCAATCAACCAATCATCCTTATCTCTTTAACATTCAATACAATTGCAACAATTTTAGTATTACTTTCTAGAAATGTCATTTTACTATTAAATTTAGGTTTAGGTTCAACTTCCTCAACATAAAATAGACTGCCACCTTCTTCTAATTCATCATATGATATACTAGCATCTTCATTAACATAAGAAGACTTCGTATTGAGTTTTAGTTTTGCTCTTATGCCCTTTTTTTGACATCTAGTTCTATATGACCAACCTTAAAACATCTAAAACATTTAAGAGGTATGATAGCTTTATATTTACCAATTTCTTTCTTCAAACTTCTTACAAAGTTTGCTTTCACTTCTTCTATACTCTCATCATTTGAATCTTCCTCCGTCTTTGTCACTTTGAAGGTATAACTTTTTATGTTCCAACCTTTCCAATCTCAAATGCACTCAGAGTGTCAAATAATTGTCCTTTGGTGAAATTTTCTAGATCATAAGGTTTTTCAATTACTGAGACCTTGTCATTGTATCTTTCTATTAAAGTCCTAAATTTGTTCTCTATTACTTCCTTATCATATAGAGTGCTTCCAAGATTTTTGATCTCATTTATAGCATCATCATTTTTTTTGAAATTGGCTTGCTATAACTTCTCCTTCTATCCTTAAATTCTCATATCTTCCTTTAGTAGTCTACATCTTAGCTAGTTTAGCCCACTCATTTCCTTCATAGATTTTTTTCAAAATTTTCAAAACTTCATAAGAAATATCTAATTTAACAATCTTCACCAATTCAGTTTTAGATAATGCACTAAAAATAACATACCTTGCTAGATCTCATTTTCCAACACTATATATTTTTTCTCCATAGCCTCCCAAGTCTTTTAGCTCAAAGAAATTATATATCCTCTCATCTTCACTTTCACAAAACCATAGTTAGATCCATGAAAGGTAGGAATAGTAATTTTATGTGCCATTTAATCTCTTCAAGTGGTTAGGCTCATTTTCTAGGAACCAAAGCTTTGATACCAATTACATTGAATATCCCAAACAGATAAGAGGGGGATGTATCAGTTATAGATTAAACTTTTATAAATTTCATAGATTTGGATCCCATAAATTAATTCTTTATCCATTTAACCAAATCAGATGTAAACATGAATAAGCACACACATGAACCATACACTATGGAAACCATATTTTTATATGGAAAATTCAAGATGGGAAAAACTATGGAGAAGCTAATTCTCATGAATAAAAACACCATTTAAGGTCACATTGGCTAAGGTGATTTTAAAAAATGTGGCTCACTACCAGAATGCTCACCATAGATGGGATCATTGTCGTGAGAAAGAAGAATGAAAATTAAATCCACCACTGAAGTACAACTACCAAAGAAACCATTGGCTCACTACCTTTGATGTCTAATAGAAATATCACAGCGAGTTTTATCAGAACCCAACATCACACTTTTACTTAAAGTCACATAATATCTAACATATATTATTTTCATACAACTTTCATAATATTTCATTGCAACCATCCTCTTATTTATATTGATATTTAAAACATGAAATTGCCAAGTCGGTCATTAAAACAAAATTTTAAATAGGTATAGACTAAACATTCCCATGGAAGGGAAGAATAAAAAGTGGACCACAACACACACTGCCTCAACTAAAATGCATGTTATCCAAATGATGGAATAACCTAATCCTAAAAGGAAATAACAAAATTAACAATCGCACCTTCAAAATGGATCAACTCGACCCAAAAATAAAATATCAAAAGTTAAAGCATTGAGTGATAGAAAACCAAACAACTAGTACCATATCTATAATGGTAGAGATTTCTAGACCACTGTCAAACACAAGCTCATCACTTAATACATCACCATAACACATTTTATAGGGCACCAATCTTTTGGAACACCAGCCTCGAAACTAACAGATCTTCAAATTACATCTATTACGTATCATAAATACTAAGGATAGTTCAATCACTAAACTAGTATGTTACCATCAATGACAACCACACTGACACATCAACAAATATACAACAGTAAAAACTACACATTAACAATTTTGTAACAACAAAAAAAACTCCTCCTTTTAACACATTCCACTTCTATTTGTGTAGCGTTTGCTTCTATTTAGATTTTTGGCCATTTTATTCACTCTTAAAAACACTTCTAATGCAACCGCTAGCTACACACTTTAACTTCGATGATGTCCCCCCCCCCCCCCCATTTGTTGATTTGTGTTCAGGCTTATGGCTTTTCATTTCTATCCGATTCAACTTTATTTATTATGATGCCCCTTTCTTTTCATATGCTCGAATAGCTATCTACACGATACTTCTCTCTCTTCATAAATTTGCATCTCTAGTGTTCTCAAAGTCTATTCAACTTATTTCATTTTCACCTTCCTTTCTCCCTAGTTTCCTGAAACATAATGACCTCACGCATTTTGAATGCTAGCCATGATTCTTGTCAATTTCTTGTTTCAATGCCAAAGACCAATAAAAAAAATATCAAAATTGGAAAAAAAAACCAACTAGAAATAAATTATTTATTCATTGATGTTGATTGTGGATATGTCTAGGTTCTTATGTACCACAAAAATTCTTTGAATTATTAACTATAGTCAATTGATGAAGTTCGTGATGTATATACTCTGTTGATGGTGAGTTAGGAGGATTTAATAAATCTAAATGGAGTTGGATAATTAGATTTAAACTAGAACATAAAATGTACAATTTAAATATTGTTTGGCCTTTCTATTTTTGTTTTAGCTACTTATTTTTATGAATGAATTTGATAATCTCATTTACATATATATTTTAAAATTATATATAATTTATCAAAGTAAATTATGTTGTTAGATTTTTTATTTTTTCTTAAATTTAATTATAGGTCTTATTATGTTTTATGTGTTCTTTGTCAATCATTTTTTGGATTTGATGTAAAGGTCTCTTTTGTTGGCATACAACTATTAAATAATATGTATTTAAACTAATTAAATTTCTTGTCATAAAAGACATATTCTAAGTTTTTCATTAAATACATATTTTTTTATCATGCATTTGTAGCGATTGGTCTTGTATAAATAATTGTCTTTTAGTTTTTGTCAAATTTACACATTAAATACATGATACATAGAGAAATATTGATGGATATGTAAATGATTTTTAATTAATAGAAAACATACATATAACAAGGAGAAAGGTGTGAGACTTCTTTATGTAGCAAGGTTCATTTAGCTCATTCTTTTTATCTTAATGTTTGTGTTCTTTTAAGAAAAATCTTGATAGAGATAGTTAACAAGTACACGTGAAAGCATGCATTGTAGGTGAATATGAAATGGAATGAGCAAGGTATGAATATACAAAAGGATTGAATGAAATGAGTGAATTTAAGATTATGAGCTAAGTTTATAAATATAATAAGATGGATTATATAAATTCCTTCAGAATATATAAATAATTAATTACTTGAACAATTCATAATCCTATCTTTAATCAGATGAAAATTAATTTTAAGAAAATTTTGAATATCTTTACAAAAGAAAATTTGCTAATTATTCTCAGTCACATCATTTATACTCTGATCTTTATTCTCTCTTTTTCTTATAGATATATTAGAATTAACTCTTTGAAGTAATTAACACTTCAGCAAATCAATCAATTTGGTTTAAGAACGTGGAGAAGGGCGGTTGCCTAGAAAAAAAAGGTAGCATATATAGATCACCTAGTCCCTGATCTTCATCCTAAAGAAATTATTAGCCTAGTTTAGAAATTTTACAATGTAATGATCTAGGTTTAGTCTAAAATTAAATTTCTATAACTTTTGAAGAGTGAATTATTAAAGGTATAATTGTCTTTGATTGGTGTCTCTCTATCTATAGCGGGACTTTCTAAATCCATTTTTTACTATTTGGCTGGGTAGATAGTTATTAAATCTTTGAAAAGATTTTTCAAGGTATCTTTTCAATAAAATAAGGAAAATGTATGATGATGCTAAGGGATTACTCGGTAGAATCATTTAATATTGTACAAATATATAATATTTTTTTGAATATATTTGTAGAATCTAGTTTTCTTATACTTTTTGAAGAACTTATTCTTTTGAGATATAGTTATGAAGGCTTTGTAAGTAGTTTCCTTCATTAAATGCTTTTATATAAATTTTATAAATCTACTGTCCAACTAGATAAGTGCACAACTCTAGTAATAGCTCCACCATCCCATCATCCCAACACATCCATAACAAATTAATTTTTAACCATCTTTTTAGCTTAAATTGATTTGGTGTATTCCCTCACTATTAGTAAATGTGTAAAATTACATTAACACAATTATTATGAATTAGTCTAGTAAGCTATCTTTCTTATTAAGGTGTTTGACCTTGAATAATGCAAACTAGCATATAGGTACAAAGATGGTAACCAAAGTAGGGATAATTGTACATTCAGTATGCTTTATACTTTTCAAATATTTGTTTCCTCCAATGATATCTATTTTAGGACCTTAAGAAATCCCTCATTGGTTAAATAGAGATTAGTTTTGGTTAGTAGTTGTCCAACTCGATCATAGACACCTAACTTGATAATAGGTATTCGATTATCTTCTCAAGTTTGACATCCTTCACACCTGGGAGATAATTTGGGCTTAGATATCTAAGACACATGACTCATAGTTCACAAACACTAACTCATTAGAGAATATATAGAAAATAATTTTAAATGTTCTTAAGAGAGCACTAAAATAATTTGATAAAAGGTGAAAATTATTTGAATTATTAACTTTAGTAAATTGATGAAGTTTGTGTTGTATATCAACAATTCATGGTGAGCTAGGGGGCTTTAATAAATCCTAAGGGAATTTGGGTAAGGGTAGTTTGATGATTAGATTTAAACTAGAACTCAAATGAACAATTTAAATATTGTTTGGCCTCTCTATTCCTATTTAAATGGGTTTTAATTACTAGAAAGTAGACATATAACAAGGATAAAGGTGTCAGATTTCTTTAAATAACAAGTTTCTTTTATTTTATGTTTTTTAGTCTTAATGTTTATACTTTTAAAAGAAAAAACTAGATAGAGATCCTTAAAAAGTTTATGTAAAAGCATGGATTATAGGAGAATATGAAATGAAATGAGTAAATGTGAATATACAAAAGGATTGGATGAAATGAGCTAATTTAAGATTTTGAGCTTAGTTTATGAATCTAATAAGATCAATTATATAAATTCTTTCAAAATAAACCAATAATTAATTACTTGAGCAATTCATAATTCTATCCTTGATCAAATAAAAAAGAATTTTAAGAAAATTTTATATATCTTTACAATAAAATTTTTACTAATTATAAATTCACTTTATCAACATGTCAAAATACATAACAATATATATTTTTGTCAAATCTCCAACATACAATTCTAACTAAAAATTCCACTCCAAATATAATTAATTTTATATTTAAAATATCAATTATAACAAATTATTTCACATGTTTTTAAATTTTTCAAAATATTCCTTTTTATCAAATCTAAAAGAAAATCACTCAAATTTGAAGTGTGTTTGATAAACAAGCATACTTTTCTACGCAAACTTTTAGTCGATCAGAGAAAATAAAAACATGAATCAAGATCTAATATACCATGCCAGTCACAAATTATAACATCTCAATAGAAACTATGTCATATAATCTATAAAACAACTTTATTTATACGATCAGGTAGATGCATGCAAACCGCATATATTCCTGATGTCGATACTTAAAAAGTTACAAAATAAGAACATAGATAACCTGCTCATAGCAAATATATGTCTCTATACTATATATGCATCAGTATATGTATCATGTTTATCATTCTAATAGCATGGGGAAATCTTCCAGAGTTGGTTGTCCTGTTTGTTCCACTTCCACAGCACAACTCTAGTGCCCTCTTCAATGCCTCCATGCTTCCTGTCACCCTGGAATGCATCCAAGTTGAGGCCAATGTCATTTGCCATCCTTATGGTCCTGTACCCATATCCCATGTCCTCACTCTCACTCCACAGAACACTCTCATCGTAGGAACCACCCTCATACTTGGTCAGCAACAACTGCCATGAAACAACTCAATACTTTGTCATCAAAAGCCATATATACAGTCACTAGGACAAATTCAAGAAATATTACTAGAAAATAAGCGCTCAAAAACATAATGTATGTATACCTCTTGACATGCAGCAGGGGCATGGCGAAGGGCCTGCCCAGTGGCCTTGTTCACAAACCCGAACGCTGGATGACCCACACTGTCCCTCACACGGTTGCTCCATGACTCATCTTTCACCCATTGCTGAATACACACACAACACATATATATCAAACGTGACTCAAGAAAACAGCTATCACTGAAACAATCAGAGCCAAATTAAAACGTTTAGAGCCATATAAGCTTATAGCCATAAATATCAATATAAAACACGTATAGTATAGAAATTGCATATATACCTGAGTTGGGTCACTGGGATTGTAGTAAACAAGAGTTGCCCTGCCATCTCTGATACCCAGAGCATAGTCAGGATTGGACTTAGTGCAGACTCTCACAATCTGACCCTGTGGAAGGCTGTGGTAGCTCTGTTGTCCACTGTAACTGTACTCCGACTGATTACAGCCATAGCTTTGCTCCATATTTCTGTCTGGAGGAGGGTACTGCTGCTGGCCGTACCCACCTTCAAAGTCATTTGGGTACCTTGGGCTCTCATATTGCTGGTAGTATGCCATACTTGCCTTATAGCTTAGAAAATCAGATGCAGAAAGCAACGAACAAGAGGAATGAGTGATTGTGTTGTCTTTTAGGTTTGAAGTTCGATGGTGTTTATATAGCGCAAGAGAAGGAATATTAGTTCATACAGGTGTATCAGTGGAAGTGAATGAAATTAAACAGGTGTAGCATTCACATCATTTATACTCTGATCTTTATTCTCTCTTTTTCTTATAGATAAACTGGAATTAGTTCTTTGAGCTCATAGAGAAAAAATAAAATTTGTTACACGCTTCTGCAAATCAATCAATTCGGTGTAGGCACGCACAGAAGGGTGGCCGTCCAGAAAAAGGTAGCATATACAGATCATCTATTCCCTGATCTTTATTGTTACTTTGTAATATACAGATCATTTATTCCATGATATTTATTGTCACTTTTTTCTCATCAATGTGCTAGAAAATATCTCAATGAGTTTTATCTCGTACCTCGTGTTGGAGAAGATTGATGTACATTCAACTTGAAATTTAATCTAGATCTATCATATCATTAAAACGTGAATCTGATGCATTATTGTGAGTTTAGATCTATCATAACATTGAAACCCGAATCTAATGCATTATTGTGATTTTAGAAAGCGAGTATAAGGTAATTATATATGATTTAGGATTTTACAACATATCTTGGATATAAAGAAATAGAATAGTATAAATGTGTTTAAAATATAAAATTATAAAATAATGATATTTAGATTGACACATTATGGCCTATGATATAAAGTGATTTAACAATGTAGAAATTTTTTGGATGAGAAGAAAATAAGTGTTGATGGAGTCTAAAATCCTTTACAACAAAACCAGCCAATTAAAAGTAAACATATGTTAGAAATGTTAATTTTAAATTAGAAAAATATTTTAGATTTTGTATGTATTGTACATTGATCTAGATTATTTTTATAATTGTGAAATTGATTCTACAAATCTTGATACAAACTTTATCTAATAGATTTGATCTAAGAATCGTAGATCTGATTTCTATAATTTTTTACAAAAGGAAGATACAATTTAAGATTAATCTAAGATCTACAACAAACCTCTAACTTAAGCCTAATGCATTATTGTGTTTTTAGAAAGGGAGAATAAAATTTATTTTATATACATATAATATAAATAGATATATAATACATATATTTTTGTTAATCTTGGATTAAAAGAGGTGAGACATTAAAAATATGTTTAGTTTGATCTTTTTGAAGTTTAAAAAAAAACTAATGGTATTTAGATTGAAATATTATGATAGATGATATAAAGTGATTTGCTAATACTGTAGAAATGCAATGTGTAGGATTAGAAAAATACTTTAAATTTATTGGATAGCTCAAGTTGTTCATTTAGGTTATTTTTACAATTGTAGAATCAATTGTACAAATATGGATTTGACATATGTTTCATAGGAATAATTATGCTCACTAATATTGTAGTATTTATCATATATTTTTTATTAGTTTTTAAATTTAATTAGCCACTTATTTTTCTCTTATAGGGTTTTGAATATCTAATTAGTTAAAATAAAGAAAAAAATTAGACCATTTACATAGCATATCTATACCATTCAAATCTAAACTCTAATTATAGTTGTTGTGAATCAAAGAAAAGATTATTGAACATAGATACGATGCTTTCATTGTTATTTATTAGTAGATACTTTGTGTACGAAATTTTGTAGATGGAGTGGGATATGGCATATTTGAAGGGCTTCAAATTCTCTTTTGAAGTCTAATTGTAGAATGTGTGGATGTAGGTGGTAAAGGCCTAGGGTTTGTGTGGGTACCATTGTTTTCTTACTATATTATGTAGTTGATAAAATTTTAAAAAATAGGATTATGCTTATCTAATGTACAATAATAAGTACCTTTTTCCCAGTTTTATTATTTTTATTTTTATTTTTTTAGGCTAAAGAATTACAAGTAATAAATCAAAATTTTACATATGAGTTTCAAAAAAAGATTTGGAATGAATACATATATCAATGGCCTAAAGAATTATGGTTTGGATTAAATTTTTCCAACCAAATTGTTCTTAGTTAATTTTAATATAGATTCTAATAGAGGGTCTAAGACATGGAATAGTATTTTTAAGGCATAGTATTTTGTTATTTTTTTAATTTTAAAGATATATCATTACTTGGTGAAACATGCCCTTTAAAAATATTCTAGCGGAGATCCTTTGTATAATTAATAAACTTAAATGTGACTTTAGAAACTATAATGATAATAAAAAATACATATGCAAAACTTTAAAAAGATATGTAACACGATTGAATAGTTTTAAAATGGATTGAAAGAAATATACTCTCTTGAGATGCAATGGTTATTGAACACAATAAAAATGGTTGTTTTTACAAAACCTTGGAAGCTTTAAGCTACCCATTTGAAGTAGATACATAGTCTAAGAGAGGAAAGATATTACAAAGTTAAAGTAAATGCAATTGGCATGTTTAATTGTAATCTCCATAAGCTATGTCTATTTTTAGAAATTGAATGGACAATTTTATATATATAATACAATCAGTATGTTTTATGGGGTTAGATTTTCTTAATACATTTCAAAAAAAATTTATTGTGTTGTACATACTTTTACATTTCTTAAACATGCCCACCATGACACTTGTAACCACCATATCCAATGAAAATAATTTTGAATTTGGTATGATGGATGCTCTTTCCCATTCCAGATCTCTCAGTTTTCTATACCATAGGAGGATTAACAAAGGATATAGAGATTTATTTTTAGAAAGGTGCGTTTTCCTTTACCTACTAGCTTTGTTGGTTTTAGATATTAAAGAGCATAGTTAGAATGCAAGGAACCCTATTTTGAATGAGATATCAATCCTACTAGTTAAGGGCAGAATTTATATATCAGATTGCAGATCGGTAGTTTAGAGTTTAGACAGCATATTAATCGTTCTCTAAGCATTTAGAGCCAGCCGTACAACTCAAGGCAGAGGCCACATCCATTCCCAGTTGGACGGTCGATTATATCAGGAACAGGCAACATAAAAAAACAGAAATTTTAATGGATTGGTACCAGCAGATTTGGAGCAGCTAACAGGAGTTCAACACAATCTTTTTTTGGGTCTCCTAAGTCCCACACAATCCTTTTAAGAATGAGTTGATAGTTTTTGGAGGAATTCATGCACATTTAGAAGATGTCATACATGATGTGGAGGTCTAAAGAGGTATTATAATAATAGTCAAGTATATCGACAAGACCAGAAATTGTAGAGGAGAATGTTCGACCAGTTAACAATAGGCTCTCAGGCAGCTCAAGCACATAAAGTGGGTCAACCATTTAGAATATAAGATATTTGTTGATGTTTGTAGTTTGGATCAGATAAAATAGTTATAATTTATATTAATATTATAGAAATAAATTAAATTATGTACTTGCATACCAATATATATAATAATAATAGATATTATTATTATTAAATGTATTGACATATATATTAATACATTAATAATTTGGAAAAAATTAATATTAATATATTCTTATATTATTAGTCCAGTCTATTTATAGGCTGACTTATGTTTTCACTTGATTTTCTTCTATTAGTTTGCCTAAAAAATAGTGCCTCTACAAAATATTAAACATGATTTCTAATGTTTTAAGTGCCTTGTTTTTTATTTTGAATTTTTTGAAAAATATTTCTTTTTTCTTATTGGCTGCTCATATTTTTGCTGGGGGTTTTATTATTTTTTGATTCTGAAAATTAATAAAAATTGTCTAATCAATTAAAGTAGGAGGAAAAAATACCAATTAATTTGTCATGACAATAAAATTTTAATTCACATTCAACCTATTTTAAAAACTAGATATAAAGATTAAAGCTGCTGACCTTTCATTTTAAACTCCCAACATAAAGAATTTGGATCGATTCATCTCCGTATAACATGAACAAAATTCTGAAATTACCCTACATTAAGCCTAGTCCAGAATTGATCTAGGTAAGGGGGCCTTTTAAACCTAAATCCAGAATGACGACGCCCATTAAACTCAAAGGCCCAAAGGTTCAAATTGCTTTTGATTCACCAATTTCAGGATTTAGGGTGAAAAAAGTATCTCTCTCGTCTCACAATCTAGTTATCAAGGCAATATTGAGAGTCTTAGGCAGAGAAAGCATCAATAATCTGGAAAAACACTGGGTTAATTCTGATATCCCCGCTCTTTTCATAGCCTCGGCCATCTTTACTGGCACTGATAAAATCCCATTGGGGATCCTATGCAGAAGATTGTTCAAAAAAGCCTACTTAGGGAACTTAGATAAGGTTTTGGCAAACATCAAGGAGGATTTAACAATACCTAAACCATGCTTTTACAAAATCTCAATGGTAGGAGGTCGACCTGTACTGGCTTATCCAGTATTTCAAGTTGATGATCTGGAACTCTACGTAGCATGGACTCCTACTATCAGAAGAAACTTAAACTTTTTATATAATTTCTTTCACGTTAAAACGCCGAAAGGAGCAAACTGGATAAATTCCTTCATTTTGGAAGATAAGGTTGACAATTGGGAAAACAATTCAGAACTCAATATCAACATAGACATCCCATTTCCAAGAAGACATCTCAATGTAAATTACGATGCTCTATCAATGAATGAATAAAACTATGGATGTGTGTTTCATCCTCTCTCCTTTCTGGTTGATTGATTTATCAGTTTTTATTAAAAGATTGATGAGGTTAAGATAATTTCCCTCTACTTTGCAAATGACAGAGCTGACCCAAGGTCTGGAAAATCCATACATATGGGTACTCTCAGTTATTTTTTCAGGCATACAAACACATTTATACGCATATTCTTACACAAATAGTTATAGGAAATTCTTTAATCTGTACTAGACTCGTGGCTGTAAGGAAATAACAATATACTATAGATAATGACTAAATTAAGATATGCAATATATCTTAGTTCTGTTGGCGCACGTGGATGCCAGCAGGGCATCTTTAATCTTACCTGTCATGTCGTTGACCCTCCCCACCTACTACGGCTTGCTCTCTATGCCTTGTCGCATGATCGCAAGGCATCCTTTCCTTCCTTGAGATCATGCGACCAGTCCTTGCTGCAACCGCTCATCTGCCCCAGCCACTGCACTTAGTGCATATGCCTTGCCGCATTATCGCAAGACGTCCCTTCCACTCTTGCGATCATGCAACCAGATTCGTACAGATGCCGATTGCTAAGTTTTATAGATTTACAAAGTTCAGTATCAGGATTTCTTCAATCTTTTTACTTTGTATAGTTTAATATATATAAATATAGATATGCTGATAAATGTATATCTATATTTATATATAATTGATCAGCTTCAATATATGAATTTTGAATATTAGGATTATCTTTGGTTGGCTTCACAGCATTGATAATAGATTGTACATCTGGTTATATATATTTAGGGTAATATATACAACCATGTGTATTGGTAATCTGAATTTTGGCTAATCTCTTTGAAGAGATGTTATCCCCACAGTTGGAATTTCCTTTGATTTAATGTATAGAGACCTGCAATATACCTTAGTCCAGCACTTCTTGATAACATGCTAGGCCTGACTTGTTATAAGGCAAAGTATTAACATAATAAAGTAGAGTAGGCTCAGTCCTTTGGCAAACACTCTTAATGATTATAAGTTACAAGAAATTACAACCGTAATTGGAAAGGGCTACGAATTTTTAGGCACATTTGGTCTCTATCACTATCATTTCAGTAAGGTATTTGATTAAATAAAGGTAAGAAGATTTTAATAGCAATGGAGGAGCAGGGGCTTGGAAAGGTAAAAACTAAGGTTATGTTGACACTTTAATTCTAATTATAACGTATTTTCTAATAATACCCACTATTTTTAGATAGGTAATGAAATCAAGATGAAGGTTTTTTATATATATGTTGGTTAACCCCTGGTTTTGGAAGATGTCTTATATTTCAGGTATTTTTCATATTTGAATGAACAAATCGTTATCGACATGAAGAGGATCAGATAATGATATTTAATTGTATAAAGGACCTATTTATGGTCAAAACACCAGCCAATGTATATCAACTAAATTATGATTTTAAAAGAAAAAACATATCTTGAACTTATTGAGACTTGGGTATGCCCACGAAATTATGTATAAATCTCGATAGATATCGAGCCATGGGTATGCCTACAGTAGCTATGTATATTTACAAATCTCAACATTTGTCGAGTCATGGGTATGCCCATGTAAATTCTGTATAAGTACAGGACTTCGGTCCCGGGCAAGGCTGGAGGTTTTCTCAACCCCGCTCTTTCCTACCAGCACCTACAGTGAGCGGGGTCACATTGTAAAATAACTTTTATATAATAAAAAACTTTCTGGGCTTTGCCTTTTACCGATCAAAAAAAAAAAGTAGGAGGAAAAAATATTCATTTACTAGCACAAAAGTACATGTCCGGACAGAGGCGTTAAGCTTTTTTGGAGTGAGGCTTACCACAGGGCACTGGCTAAATAGCCCAATATTTGCACCCAACTATTAGCCAGTGTCGTGCCTGCCAAACCGTTTGTATTCCTGCAATAGAACGTACGTGTTGCCCGGTTTCCAAGATGATTGAAAGTCTGACAACTATAGATGGTTTTCGTCATTTGATTTTCCCGACAGTTGTCACCATCCAAGCCTGCAAAGCCCATTAAATAATGGTAAGAAATATATATACACTTTTTTAAGAAATTTATAGTGGTAAAATTAATTTATATATTAATTTTATAATTTTAATATTAAATAGTACAAATTTTATAAATTTATATTTTAATCTTTTAGTATTTCTATAATATAATTTAATATATATATTATTTTTTAATTATATATTAAATTTAAATATATTATTTTATATTATACTAATTATAACTAATTTATAATTTATAAATAATTTGTATGTATTGATAGATGATTTATATATAAAAATTAATATTTTTTAATTTATAATACATAATATGATAAATAATAATAAAATTAAATAAAAAATTGATAATTATGAATCAATATTGAAACATAAAATTATAACAAAAATAAATTATTAAATATTAATTTATGTTGAAAAAATGAATGTAAAAAATTATATTAATATTAATATATTTTGATTAGAAATATTTTTATAATCAAATTTTGACAAATTATTAGTGAAATATTAATAAGTTATACAATTATTTATAATTTTTATCTTCTAAACAATATTTTCATGTCAATTTACTTCTACATCTTTTTTTTTTCTCAATTTATCCTTATATTTGAAATAACATTAAGATATAAGAATTTATATTATTATGTTTGTAATAATTTAATGAGAAAATAATTATATTATAATTAATGTAAATATTGAAAATAGTGATATTTATAAAGAACTATTTCAAATGATATCTATTAAATTTAAATTTTTAAAGACTCAATTAAATTTGAATAATTCTTTAATCATAATAAATTTTAATTCTTAATTTAATTATATATTATTTGATAATAGTATCTAATATAAATCTAAAAAAATATTAGTTTTTATTATATATAAATCATCTATCAATTGTACTATAAATTTTCCTAAATATAAGTTAAATTTGTTTACAACTTAAATATTCTAAATTATATTAATAATTAAATTAATTAATATAATTTTAATATCAAATATATATTATTAAATATTACATTTATATAACTTATAATTAGAATTAGATTGATTATTTATTTTATAATATTTAATATAAAATTATATATTTAAATTATATATATATATATATATTATACTTAAATATTAAAATAAAAATTTATAAAATTTGTAGTATGGAGATTTTTGCAGGTTGGGCTAGTGGGCATGGCCGATGTAAATTTTTGGTCATTTAGCCACTTCGTAGATTTATCTGTAAAGGAATTAGGCTTTGTAAAATTAATTAATGTGATAAAATTATTTCTAATAAATTAATATTAATTAAATATTATAAATTAATATAAAACACTTTTCTATATTATACATCTATTATATTATATACTAGCAATTGCATCTTGGTGTCAATGGCTATGTCTAAGATATGTTTTAAGGGAAGTTATAATTTTAAAATGAGGTTTAAGTTTAGCATTCAAATCAGCTTTAGAGGTAAAGTTAGAGTTTAGTATGAGAATTCAATTAAGATTAGATTTACTATTATGTTAGGGTTAAGGTCAATAATAGAATTGCATTTAGAAATAAGCACCACAATATTTACCCATTTAATGTTTATATTGAAAAAATAGTTTGAGTAAATTTTAATTTTAGTAGATAGTAATAAAATACATATTATTTAAATAGATTGATAGTTAGTAAATACAATAGAATAAATTCTTAAATTATGAAGAAAATTTTAAGTCATCATATAAATGAAATTATTTAAGTCAATTGATTTAAAATAATATTGTACCTATTGATTTAAAATAAAAAATATATGTTCAAACAACACTTTTCTCTATTTTTTTCTAATTTTATATTTCATTATTCTATGTTCTTATATTATAAAAGAATTAAATTTTATTTGAAAACTTATGAAATTAATTTATTAGAATTTTAAAATATATTTATTTATTTTTTAATAATTATCAGTTTATATTACTTTATTTTAATTTTCTTCTCATAATTGTTTACAACCATTTACTTATGCCAATGTTCGTTCTATCTATTTAAACAAAAAAAAAAATTTACTATTAGGCTGGACTCCTGCTGTAACACAGCTCTTGTTAATATAATTATCAAATCAATTGACATCAAATATGATTATTATTGTAGAAATATATATATATATATATATATATATATATATATATATATATATATATATAACATTATATCTTTATAATATTGAATTAAATAAGCATCATTAAATTGATAATATTGTTTACATCACAAATTAATATTATCGATTTGTATCGATTAATATTAATGACTCATTCCTAATACCGATTTGTATCGGTTATGCACATCACCGATGTGTATTAATTTACTCACCAACCTATCTCAAAGGTTGCGGGTGATATAATATGATTGGGTTATATCTAATCGAGCGTCATGTATTATCGGGTGTTGCTTTATTATCCATTTGTTTATTTTGCTAAAGAAACACCGATTAGTATTATCAGTTGGTAAATATGTGTTATGAAAGACATGGCATTATAGAGTTAAGGAGACATGTCTCTATAATGACATGTCTCACATATATATAGTCATTTGTTGATTGGTAAGAGATAAGTATATAAGTGAACAATACAAGTCTCTTTCAACCTTCCAAATATTTGTTTTATCTTTTCAATTAATAGAATATTAAGTATTAATATATATATATAGACATATATATTATGATTAGATATATATTATATATATATATATATATATATATATATATATATATATATATATATATATTGAGAATATATACATATATATATATATATATATTGATTTTGAAAGAAAATTAAAAGCCATATATTTTGATCTTTAAAATTTAACATGGTATCAAAGCTAGGTTCCTTCGTTAGAAGTCTAACCGCTTGAAGGAAGATCAATTAAATTGAACGAAGATCATATCATAATTCTTTATAAATTTATATTCTTTTGGAAAACTTGTATTCACAAAATGGTGAACTGAATCAGACTCGAAGACAGACTTGAAGGTGCTTCAAATTTTGAATCTTGGAAACTAAGAATGATGCTTATACTAAGAAAGAATGAGTTAAAGACTATAGTTGAAAATCCTCCTAAATCTATTGAGAATGACGAAAAGAAGCAATGGGAAAAGGACAATACCAGAGCAATGGAACTATTAGTTGATGGAGTAAAAGATCATCTACTACCTATAATCATGAAACTAGACTCCTCTTATGAAATGTTCAAACTTGTGGAAAACATGTATGAGATCAACAACACTAACAAGATTCTTACTCTTAAAAATCAACTCTCTAATATTAAAATGAGAAAGGGAGAGACTATAACCTCATATTTTATGAGGATAACATAATTAAGAAACCAATTGTCAACAATTGGTCACATCTATGACAGTAAAGAGTTGACTATGGTGACTTTAAATGAACTCCCTAGGTCTTGGGAAAACTTCAGACAAGGAATAAGTGCTCGCTCCAAACTTCTCAATTTCAATCGATTGAAAATTGATTGCATTCAAGAAGAGTGCAAT
>BSBK01008483.1:145000-148319 GCA_027943335.1 Chamaecyparis obtusa | reverse complement strand
AAGAAAGGCACAAGCTAGAGATCATAATGACCCAATGAAGGTTTGGACCTGAATGAGAACAACAACAATATTACCACTTAACCAACACATTAAGTAGTAAAACCCATTATTTTGTATACTCTTATTAAAACATGCATACCAAATAAATTAGTTTACATTAACTAATATATAAATATATTTTTTATTAAAATATGGACAAAGAGATTTTAGGAACAAATTTATAACACAATAATAATATTTTATTCTTCTTCTTCTTATCACCCTTTGTTCAATTCATATCAAATATTTATAGGATTCTATCATTCTATTTAATTGGAAACTCTCTAAACAAATTTCCTAATTATAAAGAGTTGTTTCAATAACTCTAAATACAAACAAATAAACTTTAACAAATAACTATTCTTACATCTAGAATAACTATGAGAGTTGTGATAAAACTCACATCATTAGCTTATGTGAACTCTAACATTTAATTTCCAACATTCTCCCCCTTAGTATGAAAATGGTAAGACCTCACACTCTACATCTGCAGTAAGCCCAACTCTTGTGGGTTATGATCTTGATTCAAAATGAAAGGCACTATCATCAGTCTTTCATGGTTTTCACATAGGCTTACCACAAACATGGACATGAGCAAGAACTAGGACTCATATATTCACATCATGTGGTTTTATGGATCCTGCCACAAACCCTTTCAAGATCCATGAACTACATTTCGTTAGTACTTTTGTTCATTAAAATACTTTACACTAGGGAAGCTATATAGGAATTAATATTCAAGTCACAAATTGGTAATGGAACATTGTGCGTTATTCTCCCCCCCCCTCTCACAATGTGAAATTTATAATTATTCACACAACCTGTAACACTGAAAAATAAACCATATCATGTTACATAAAATAAAAGAAAATATCACCAAATTTTATGAGTGGCCTCGTCATTGGTGACTAACAAGAGGACATTGATTGTCCTCCTTCCTCCATTGACTCTTGCCTCCAATTTTGAAGTTATCTAAATAATGTAGTCTTCATCACTAGGATATGCTAGCTCTTCATCTTTCACATAGTTTTCCCAATCAGTTTAATCAACTAAGGAATCATGATGACCCCATTTATCAAATCTAATAAATTATGTGCCCTCTTCTTAAAATTCAAAATTACATGTCCTATTTAATTATAATAGAAACATTTGATTTTCCTTTTGAAGGAATATTCTTAGATTTGTACTTTTATTTTCTTGCTTCGTTATATACAAATAAGACCTCTTCAGATTCTGAGTCTTCATTATGATCAAGTATATTACTCCTTCAAGACTAATGGTTACCTTATTTAATATAAACATCATCCCTATCATGCCCCACCTAGAAACCCGAAAGGACAAGACAAAAACAAGAGAAAAGTGTAATTTTTTTTTCTTTTTGTCTTCAATTAACTGGGTATTTAAGTCCTAATAGGTCCCCTTACTAGATTATTCCTTTAAAAACACATTTCATAGTGCATTAAGATTTAACATAAAACTAAAGATAGAATTCCTCTGATCCATTCAACCACATAAGAGAAACTAGAGAGAGAGACAGCTGTAATAAAACAAATATTTCTTTCTTTTTCAACATGAAATAACACTAACACATTTAAATTCATATTCTTTCAACAATTACACTTTCCATATTCTTAACTATAATTTTCTCTCAATAACAATGATACATCTTGATTTCCTTTCCCATAATTTTCTAGAGACACCCTTCCCAATTACATGGATGCATACAATATATCTTTTACAATATAAGGCCTTGTAGGCTTACATGAATATAAATAACACTTTACAATATCTTTGTACAATTTTCTTCACAAGATACAATATGTAGAATAGGGAGAATGTCTTCAACAGCTTCAGATGCTCCATGAATAGCACAAACATGAGCAATACCTCAAAAAGAACCACCACCCAACTACACGGATCCATAAAGGTCCACTCCCCTGTACTAGGAGACATAACCATTGTTCACATAGGGAAACTAGGGAATTCTAAGGTTGAGGGACAACCACCCAAACCAGAAATAAGAAGAACAAAGAAACACAAAACAAAAGCCCAAGAGAGGAGTTCCCTAGGATGATGACTAGGTGAGTGTCATCACATAGTCCTAAGTGTTGGGATCCTTCCTAGCAATCATGTACCCTGGCACCCTCATGCATCCTACCCTACTAGCTACAATGACCCTGATACTCCAACATGACCTATGCGGGCCATTATCTATTTTTATTTATCTTTTTTAAAAATTTATTAAATCCCTTACCCATTCCCAACCAATAATTAAATTATATTAGGTTTTCTTTTCTAAACTCACCCAAAGGTTATCCTTCTGGCCTCCTCAGCCAGATCCTGTGGTGAGACACTCACCTAGGGAACCTAGGAACCTTACTCAAAAAAATAGGCTATCTAGGGTTTATAACTTCTCATAGACATCCATCCCTTAGGGTTTCTTTTGGTGTTTTCTTGGGGGCCCATACCACCAGGACAAACCCTAACCCTTAAGACAAAAGATAGCATTCAAGAAAAGTAGAGCTATCACAATGATTCCAAATATAAAAGCATAAAGGTAAGTGTAGAGGGTGGTACAACTCCTAGACACACCTACAAGATACGTGGTAACACTATAATCCTTCCAAAAATTCAATAAAGTTTGAATTAACAAACATCAAAATATACAATAGGACCTAACATCCATATCTATGAATTATTTAATTATGATATCCAAAAATAGATTCCTAATATAACATAAACTAATCTTTATAAAGTTTAGGCTTATTACAAACTTAATACACTTAGTTTATTGTTCACTATTAATTAAGTTAAAAATTTAATTAAATTAAAACTTAATATAAACTAAAGTTAACCTCTTAATTTATAACCATAAATTATGATTCTTAACTAAATTCTACATCACCTTTAATAAAATAAAATAAAAATAATAAATAGGCTAATTATAATTTAATTAAATTTTATATTTTAAACAATTAAAACTTAAAATAACTTAAATAAAATATAACTAAAAAAAGCATTTCTCTTCTTTTTACTTGAACCTTTTTTTTTAAATTAGAAGTTGTATACATTTAAAATACATGTAAGAGCCTAGATGTATTAAAGGATGGATTTTATCTTTAATTGTGTATTAACCGATTTCTCTTATTAAGATTATTTATTAATTATATATAGTCATAAATATATATATTTACAATACATCATTTTTTTTTATTTTGGTTAAAAGGCATAAGCCAAATATTTTATTAATTTATAAATTGAGATGTACATCTCTGTTCAG